>CM035440.1:109173040-109328040 GCA_020310875.1 Ceratopteris richardii | reverse complement strand
AGAAACCTATCAGATATGGGTATGATACATCTCTTGTTACTAAACATTCTGTTTATCTTGCCAAAGATTTGTCAAATGAAGAACCAGGGTCATATGAAGAAGCAATAACCAAATCAGAATGGAAAGAAGCTATCGATGAGGAGATTGAAGCACTCAAGGAGAGTGACACATGGGATTTAGTACCTAAGAAGAACTCAATGAAGGTAATAGGATTGTAAGCCGCCGGATTGGCAATTGTAAAATCTGATTCTTAACGAACCGAAAGGTTGTTGCGTAGATGTTGTAACCTTGATTGATGTTGTAACCTTTATATAAATCAATGAAAAAAGTCGCTTCGGTGACGAGTAGAGGAGTCGCCAGACTGTTTTGTTTGGTTGATGATGTCTGTGTAGTTTCCGTGGTGTGTTTGAGAACTCTGAGTTATTCTGTGACTTTCTGTGTTGTTGATTATCTATACCTGTCCGGTAAAGATTAAGTTAGAGTAAGATTATCTTAAGTTAAGTACTGAATCACGGTTTCGCTAAGTTTATTACTGTGAGTTTGTGTTACGGTCATCTTTGCATTGTGCGTTGGTCACTGAGGAAGTCTTAATCTGTGTATGAATCGACATTCTGTGAGTAGATGAATCAGACAAAGTCCGAGTTTTCGATTAGTAAGTTGGATTAGTAAAGTTTTTGAATAGACTGTTGATTATCTGCACATGTACGGTACAGATTGAGTTACTGTTATTGTCTCTGTTGTTTACAGTAATTGTGTTTGGATCAGCTCTTAAGTTAGACAAAGTGATTCTGTATTACAGTAATGATAGTTTCGCCGCTGTCTGTTGAGAACGCATCAACTGGATTGTAATCGGTAGATTTTGGAAGAGTCTGATTACAGATAGTAAGATTGTAAGAGTGTAACCAGAGTCTTGATAAGTAAGTTGTATTGACAGAGATTTTTTATGTTAGATTACGATCATGTGAGTGAGTTGATTTGGGAAAATCAAGTATAGGGCCTCTGTTTAACAGACCCCTTCCACTCCCAAGAACCCGAATAGATGTTTAAACGCGTCTCTGACGGTAAGACCTGCGTTTAACACTGGTGCCGTGTATGGGAAATGTGGCACTAGAGCGTTGTAAATTGATTGTGAGAAAGTGGTCATAGATTTTGAATCGACGAGTAGTGCGCAAAGTATTGCAAACGTGATATATGCCGGTTACTCGTTCCGGTGAAACGTACCTGAAGTATAGGAGAAACGAACAGTATTGGGCGATACCTAATTTGCTAAGGACGCCCCCAGGAGCTAGAAGCACAGATAAGTTTAACCTAGTTGTCAAGGAAGCGAAGAACGGTAGTAGTGATTCCGGTAGCATTTCGGTGGAACGCAGTGCAATCTCGACAGATTCCGGTGCAATTTCGACACAGTCTGTCGAAGATATAGTAACTCCAGAGTCTACCAGGATGTAGTATGCAGTTAACTTAACACCATCTGGACAAGATTCGAGTTTGTCTGAGGATAGAAGCGTGTTGGCCAAAGAAATCAGTGAAGGTGAAAAAATACCTTGTTTTGGTGAAATTTCAACAAATTCCGGTGATATTTTGGTCCCAGTTATAGAGAGTTCATAGTCTCTCGGTGACGGTTTACCATTTCCTGGTGAATCTTCATTCCGGTCACCACTAGTCAGAGTAAGTTTCCCTACATTTGATACCAAGGAGGAAGGTAGCTTATTCAAAGTTGAAATCCGAAAGAGATTGAACGATATTATCAAGCCGGAGAGTGCACAGGCTGACGATACAGATTCCGACGGTCAAGAAATTCAACCTCGAAACTCAGGAGATAGTAACAATACAACAGCAAGCACCAGGAGTGGGCAACAACAACAACAACAACAACCACAACAGCACCAGCAGCAACAACAATATCTACTTCCACCTCGTCCGGTTCCGACAGGAGTTACCTACACAAAATTTGGTGGATTTCCAGGTGATGATCCTGATGCTCATGTACGAACTTTTGAAATTAGTTATGCAGTACTTAATCATCCACCCGATCCGGCATACAAGGCCATAGTATTCCAGTCAACCTTAGTAAATGAAGCCGCCAGGTGGCTTACAGAATATGACATCAACCATTTTGGCACCTATGAAGCAGTAAGAGATGCATTTCTGCAGAGGGGCCTGCTTCAACCCATACAAAGCTCTCTTGAGCTTACACACATAATTTGGATACACTTGATCTTTGAAACCATCTGGTTGCTCCATGTAAACTTCATCTGAAATATAACCATTCAAAAATGCATTTTTAACATCTAATTGAGATAATTTCCAACCTTTGCAAGCAGCAATTGCTATGAGAGTCCTTATGGTTGTCATCTTTGCAATAGGACTATAAGTTTCATCATAGTCCACACCATATGTTTGTGCATATCCCTTCACAACAAGTCTAGCTTTGTACCTAGACACACTTCCATCTGCAAACCTTTTTGTTTTGTATACCCATTTACATCCAATGATCTTTTGACTATTTGGCTTAGGAACCAAATTCCAAGTGTCATTTTCCATCAATGCATCATATTCCTCTTGCATAGCTTTTGCCCAATTCTTCTTCCCTTTGGCTTCATCATATGTGGATGGAACTTCATCTGCTTTTAACATGTAAACATAGTCTTTAGTAGTCAAGAATGAAGTATCATAGCTATACCTAGTAGGTTGCCATTTGTGCCTAGATGACCTTCTGACTTCTCCACTTCTTGAAGTTTCTGGTTCATCATATTCTAGATCAAATCTTGGCATTTCTTCAACTTCAACCTGTACTTCACTATTCTCACCTTCATCAAATATTTGAACTTTTGATTTACCTTTCCTTTGATTCACAATTTCTTCAACATCTGCATGATTATTAAGTGTACCTTCATACCAAGTACCTTGCTCATCAAATGTAACATCCTTAGACACAAGAAATTGCTTTGTGGATGGATTCCACAACCTATAACCCATCTGCTTGTCATCATAACCAATGAATACATACTTTTTTGCTTTAGGTTCCAATTTATGCCTCAATTGAGATGGCACATATGCATATGCCAAGAATCCAAATATTCTACAATGATCCAAGGTAGGTCTCTTACCCCACAAAGCTTCATATGGTGTCATACCCTGCAAGGCTTTACATGGTAACCTATTAACCAAATATGTGGCTGTGTTTACAACCTCAACCCACAAATAATTAGGACAATTTTTCTCCTTCATCATAGATCTTACAAACTCAACAAGAGTTCTATTTCTTCTTTCTGCTACCCCATTTTGTTGGGGAGAGTACCTGCAAGTAACCTCTCTCTTTATACCTGCATTCCACAAGTAATCACTGAATTCATTAGAGAAATACTCTCCCCCTCCATCTGACCTTAACCTCTTCAATCTTTGACTTGTAATTCTTTCTGCATATGCATGATAGTGTTTAAATGTATTAAACACTTCTGACTTGTCTTTGATCACATAGATTGTGATCCACCTGGTAGCATCATCAACATATATGACATAATATCTTGAACCATTTATACTGAAATCTTTTGAAGGACCCCACACATCTGTATGTACCAATTCAAGTCTTTCTGAATACATAAAACCATGCTTATTGTATGATTGCTTATGAGCCTTACCTAACTGACATGCTTCACATCTGTATGTCATGTGTTGACGTGCAACATTAGGCAATCCAAGCACTGAACCATTGTTAATCATTTCTTTTATACCTCTTTCATTAAAGTGTCCAAGTCTTTTATGCCAAAGATCCAATTCAGACACCTTTTGCTCTCCATATGTAAACATAGCATGTCCAACATTACCTTGTATCTTTAATGTGAAGAGCCTTCCTTCCTTCTTTCCTGTAACAATCTGTTTATACCCTTGACTAGGGTCTTCAACATAAACTCCATCATTAGTGAACCTTACCTCATATCCTTTTTCCACAATTTGTCCTACACTTATCAAATTTTTAGGAATTGTAGGAACATACAGAACCTTACTCAAGAGAGTGCTTCCATCTTTGGCTTTGACTGAACCAATTGACTTTACTTTGTGCTTTGTATTATCACTTGTCTGAACTATATGATTAATTGCATTATGATCTAAATCAGTCATCAAAGCAATGATTCCACTCAGGTGATTACTACATCCTGAGTCAATGTAAAACACTCTCATGTCTTCATGTGAGGTTTCACATGTTTCCTTTGCTAGCTTTCTTCTTATCTTTAGAATACATTGCATGTCCTGCACTCTTATCAACATCTCCTTTGATATGATTCTCAAAAGTTAGCCTACGTCCTAACAATTGATTCAAATCAAGAGTGAAATGGTCTAATGAAAGTTTTGTAGATAAAATAAAAGGCTTCCACTTCTCATCTCCTCTAAGTCCTGTGAGAATTTGTCTTACCAACTTATCTTCTTCAATATCTTCATCAACTGCACCTAAAGAATCAGCAATGTCTTTCATCTTTGTCACATAAGCAGATATTGATTGTGAAGCCTTCTTCTTGAAAGTAGTAAACTCTACCCATAATGAAGCTTTCCTTGACTTGGTTGTATTATGAAAATGCTCTTCCAAAGCATTCCAAATGTCACTTGCACTTTCAAGTCCTCTGATATGAGGAAGCAAGTAATCATTTACTGCCATGTAGATTATGCTCCTTGCTTGAGCATCCTTCTTCATCCAAATCTTTATATATGCAAGCTCCTCCCTAGTTGGAACACTATGATCTCTGAACTCTGGCTTTTCTTCATCTCCTATTATGTATCCCATCAGATCTTTGCTCATAAGATGAGCTTCCATTCTCATAGACCAAGCTGGATAGTTCTCTCTATCCAACTTTTCAATTTGGAGACTATCTCGCATCCTTGCTTCACCTGTATATTGAATTCTTCAATCTTTATAAAGTATAAGGTTACCTTTACTTCGAATGACACTCCTTTTGTCTTCTTTGCTGTCGTATAACCTCCTTCTCAAGCTTTGTCCTCAAGCTTTCACCTTTTGAACCTTCAGATGTTGAATTTTGTATGTCTGCAGCAGTCGGAGTCTTCCTTTCCTCAAGTTTGATACTTCCTGCTCTGATACCACTGATGGAGAGTGTTAATCTCCAAAAGAACAAGCTAGACCACCTCTATATCAAGAATAGCTTTAAAATTCAACCAATTTTGGAAGACAAGTGCCAAACTATCAAGAAATTAGCTAACTGGGAAGAAACTTGTTTCTCAGGAAAGTTTGCTGCACATTAATCAATCATGACTAATCATTTGTGTAAAGTTTCTGATGAAACTTTGTAGAATGTGTTGTCTAAAGCTTGCGCACCTTCTCCAAGTTAAAATACTTCAATTGCTTGAGTAGATTGTGAGAAATGACTCAAACAGTTTACCTATGTCTGAAACTATCTCTCTGTAATGTTGACTTTGACACCTTTAACTTCTAATGCATAGTTCTCCCAAACTAGAACCCGTTTAATCAAATGCTTTTAGCCATAGATGGCTTACCTCTCAACTTAAATTTTGAATCCTCATTTGTGTAAAACTTTACACTATACACTGAGCACTGTCCATTTCTTTGATCATCGAATCTGCGCCTGTTTCAAAAGACACTCAGAACTTTCTTACATATGAATGTTCCTATACAAAATTCTCTCAACCTGTTTGCAATTGGACTCTCAAACTTTAACCATAGATATATTAACTGTGGATTTAGACATGTACAAAAGTATTTCTCAAAAGATTAACCACAGAAGGAGAATCAGAGAAAAGATCGACGCGCAATTCTCTGAAAACTTTTTCTTCTCATAAATCTTCATACATTTGATGGATGACATACATAATGTTCATCTCATTCTCTCCTATTCTTCTATTCTTCACATTTATTGTCTTCTCTATCTGTTCTATCTCTCCCCCCGACTATGAGCATGTATCTATATATATATATATATACGAGTCTAACTCGTCATTGTTTCCAAATACATTGAAATATTTACAATACTAATGTACAAAAGAACTTCGTTTTTGAATCTCCTCTTTTCCTTGAAACTAATCTTCAATCTTTCATTCAAAATACTGGGTAATTTTTGGCATACTTATCAAGTAGTTAGCACTTTGTGAGGTCCTTACACTAGTAATTTGAGAAAATTCTGTTTGTCAGATAGCCTATTTGAACCCTGTTTTAACCCTAGAACCTTGAATAGTCATAACTTCCTCATACAAAATCCATTCAGAGTTATCTTAGGCTCATTGGAAAGGGTAGATACGGGGAGTTATAGATAGGGTATTTTGAAGTTGACCATACTGTGGGGCAAGGAAACTGAGGGATCTTTAGGATTGTTTTCCATAAAACCAAAGGACAATTTGGTTTCTGAGTTATATGAAGGAAAGTGGTTTGTTGTGTCAATTGAATTTAAAACTTGAGCTAACTTTGGAAATTTTACAGGTCCACTAAGATCATTGAAAGGCATTCAACCCAAGAGTGAGTGCAGGCTTGGGAACACACTTCCTGGGCTTACAAGAGCAAAGGATAAGCAACTTGAGGTTGGATTGTTCTCAACTCCCTCTATCAATTCCCAACTTAGGCTAAGTGCGAGTAGTGCTAGAAGTAAGTCAGGGTGACGATAGGCATCTATCAAGTTGAAGACTACCTAAGCACTCAAGTTCAAGCTGAAACATAATCTCTTGGTGATTGATAACTTTAAAGAAAAGAATGTAACATGGCACGATCAACTTAAAGTGTGGAAAATCACTCAAATATTCCTGACGACGCGAAACAGACAAGAGCATATTGTACTTGTTGGTGCATTTTACCCAAGCCTACATGCTTGATATGCTTGATATTATGCTCATTTGTAAGTCACATGTGTAGTCATGTGAACACCTCTTGTAAAAGAGTTCATTTTTATCTCTTGTATTTGAAAAAAGAAAAAACGAAAAGGATGGATTACCTCATGCATGATGTAAAAGCAAAGTCGTGGCTCTATCTACCTAAAACCATGAATTTTAGAGTTGAGGGAATATCTCCTAACTTTGGGGATCACTTTTAGGTGGAGCCATTCGAAGTCGAATTCAAAACTCCCTCCAAGAATAGCTATAAAAAGAGCAAGAAGGAAGAGGCGATTAGCAAACCTTGTACGTGACCACTTTATGTCATTTTGTAGAGATTGAAGAGCTTACTCCATAGCTCTATCATTCTACTCCCATTGTGCAAACATTCATTGCCAATGTGGTTGTAATCTCATGTGAATCTATACATTTGTCATTATCTACTTCTCTGTTTTGTTCTCTGCTATACTCACTCAGAATAGTGACTTCAGAAGTCATATCTCGAGTTCTACTAATCATTTTTCAGTGTTTTAACATGCGTTGGATAGCTCTTACTGTCCTCTTTCTGCATATAAATTTTGGAGATATCTGCATTTTATTACTCACTGGTCTATCTCTGTAGAGCCCCAGGAATTGTGGGCATGTTCCAGAAATTGATAAATTTTGTTCTCAGTGCTCAGTCCATCATTTGAAGTGTTTTAACTTGGATTGGGAATCTTGCTAAGTCTATTTGCTATGTCCAAAAGGAATTTATCTAATTCCTACCAGGTTGAGAGCATTGCTCATTTTTTCCAGCAGGTGTATGTCCAAAAATAGCAAGTTTTTGGGAGCTAGTCATCTTGCAACTTGTCTGTCTTGACTTAAACTTTTGGGATACATGTTCCAAAGTACTTGGCTGATATTTTGGTGGATTTAGGAAGCTCAAAGGGTCTACTAATCAACTCTGAAGTCTTAGTTGGTTGGTGTGAAGCTGGTTGTAGCAGCACCTACTCATCTTTGGATTGCATCCACCATCTCTCTTCACAGTGGTATCAGAGCATAGTCAAGCAACATGGGAGATGGATTTCCATCAACAATTGACAAATTGGATCAAAACAACTACCTGGCATGGTCTCTAAGGATGGAGGCTTACCTTCAAGGGAGGAATCTATATGGATTCATATCCGGAGATGAAGCAATGCCAACCATGAGGAACAAAGGGCAACCATCACATGAAGAAGTGGAAGGAATTTCAAATTGGTGTTCGAAGGATGCACTTGCAAGGTCCTATATTCTAAACTCAATCTCTGATTTTCTTTTACCTCATGTCAAGGGATGCAAGACATCAAGAGAGACCTGGAATGCACTTGCTTCTTTCTTCTCTTCCAACACTCGAGCAAGGAAGAACCAATTGTGGATGGAGTTCACAACAATGAAGTAAAGCCCAAAGCAAAATGTGACTGATTATGTCACAAAGATGGAGATTTCCGACCAACTTGGAAGCATTAGAGAGGTAATTGAAGAGGAGCAAATCATTAGAAAAATCATAAATGGAATCAAAGCAGACGACAAGTGGGAGTCATTCACAACAGCCATGGATTTATACATGGATATGCATGTACCCGACCTCAACACACTCATGGGCCAACTCTTCACTCATGAAGCAAAGATTAGCAAAGGTGGTGAGTCCTCAACAGGTAATCAAAATTCTGCCTTATATTCCGATAAAGCTAAGGTCAAGGACAAGTCAAAGAATAGGAAGAATGAAGATGAAGGTAGCTCTTTCCAAGCAAACTTTGCAGGTAGAGGAAGAGCTAGAGGAAGAGGCAGAGGTGGAAAGCAAGGCAGGGGGAGATTCCAATCATCTCAACCTTGCAATATATGTGGCTTATCTAATCATACTACTGAAGAATGTTTCAGGAACCCGAGGAACTCAAGAGGAAGAGGATTCAATAGAGGTGGCTATGGATCAAATAGAGGCAGGTACAATGGAGGCTACACCAACAACTACTACAACAACAATTAGAACAATAACAACTATCAAAGTGGCCATAGAGGAAGGAGAGACTACAATAACTATGCAGAGGACCAAAGTCAAGAAGATTCATTATTGATTATGAATCTATCAGTGAAGAAGGGTAAGGATGATGATCACATATTTTACATTGATTCGGGATGCTCAAACCATGTAGCAGGAAATGTGGCTTTACTTTCTGATTTGGAAGATCCTCATAATAAGCATGAAGTGCAGACAGGAGATGACACAAAGCACTTAGTGGAGAAGATAGGTAATGTGAAGACATTAGATGGGAATATGAACCTCTTAAGCAAAGTCTTGTATGTCCCTACAATTACCAAAAATTTAATAAGTGTTGGACAGATTGTTGAAAAAGGATTGCACGTTAGATTCAACCGATTTGGAGCATATGTTGAAGACCCAAGGCAAGGCTTTCCAAGGATTGCCAAAGGAAAAAAGACAGGAAGGCTTTTCACTTTTGAAGTGGAAGATACAAAGAACATAGATTTGTTTAGCTATGGATCTCAAACTCTAACAGAGTTGGAGATATGGCACAAAAGGCTTGCTCACATTGGTGAGAGGACACTCAAACAAATTTGCAGGGACCAAAGTGTACTTGGTTTGCCTAATATCACAAGGCAACACATGATTTATAAGTGTGAAGCCTGTCAACTTGGCAAGGCTCATAGACAACCTTTCAATAAGAAAGGATATATGTATCAAAATCCTTTGGATCTAGTGCACATGGATGTGTGGGGTCCAAGTAAGGAGCCATCTATAGCAGGCTCAAGATATTATGTGTCTTTTATAGATGATTGTAGCAGATGGACCATTCTGTTTTTCATGAAGCACAAGGATGAAGTGTTTAATTGCTTTAAGAAGTATATTGCTCTTGTTGAAAACCAAACAAGTAGGACTTTGAAAAGACTCAGATCAGATGGTGGAGGAGAATACTTCTCTTTTGAATTTGATGCCTTCTTGCATGAAAGAGGCATTAAAAGGGAAGTCACTACAAGGTATACACCCGAACTCAATGGTGTAGCAGAGAGGAGAAACAGAGCTATTATCGAAGCTGCAAGGTCCATGCTCAACGAAAAGGGATCGCCAAACTACCTATGGGCAGAGGCTGTGTCTACAGCCACATATCTCATAAATAGACTTCCATCTAAGTCACTAGATGGAACCACTCCATATGAAGTGTGGAATGGAAGAAGACCTAGTCTAGAGCATTGTAAAATCATTGGATGCTTAGCCTATGCTCACATTCCTTCTCAAGTAAGAGGGAAATTGGATCCCAAGGCAAAGAAGTGCGTATTTATTGGTTATGACCAAAACCAAAAAGGATATAGATTGTACAATCCAACCAGTAAAGGATTTTGTGTGAGTAGAGATGTAATTTTTGATGAAAACAAATCATGGTTTGATGATGACAGGAAAGTGAAGCTGCCATATGCCTTGGATGAAGATTTTCCATCACTTCAACCAAAGGAGCCAAAGCAGATTGAAGAAAGTGATTTGGAGATTGACCTAGAAGACTTGGAAAGACTAAAGTTATGGAAGAACAAAGGTAAAGCAAAGATGCAGGATGCTACATATGGACCCGAGAGCTCACATCAACCACTTAGAAGGTCTTCAAGGGAGAAGAAGAAACCAGAGAGGTTTGGTTATGATACTTCTGTGGTCACCAAGCACTCAATCTACATTGCAAAGGATTCAACCAATGAAGAACCTACCACATTCGAAGAAGCACAAAGCAAGAAAGCTTGGAGAGATGTAATGGATGAAGAAATGGAAGCCTTGAAGGAGAATGACACTTGGGAGCTTGTACCGAACAAGCCATCTATGAAGGTAATCGGATCTCGATGGATATACAAAATCAAGAGGAATCCAGATGGAAGTATAAATAGACACAAAGCAAGGTTAGTTGCTAAAGGGTTTGCTCAAACCCATGGTATTGATTATGAGGAGACTTTCTCTCCTGTTGCAAAAATGCCTACAATTAGGGTTCTCATTAGTCTTGCTACATCTAGAAATTGGAATCTCTATCAACTTGATGTAAAGAATGCTTTCTTGAATGGATGGATTTCTAAGGAAGTGTATATGGCACAACCTCTTGGATATGAGGATGCACATCATCCTAACTGTTGGCAGCAGTCAGGGAACAGAAGGAGCCACAAGACAAAGAGGGTCGGAACGAAGAGATAGCACAAGCAGACACAGTAGCCAAAGAAGATCCGGCAAGTAGGCCACCTAAATTTTTCAGACATCAAGGAGTGGAGCACGCAAGAAGAAAGAGCAAGTAGGGAGCTTAACGATGTGTACGACAAATCGATAGAGAAAATCCCTACACAAATAGTGATTTTAATCACTAAAAACCATTGTAAATACCATTTCGTATTTTTGTAGCTCCATTTTGTGCAAGCCAAGGAGTCCTTGAGCTTGAGGAGCCTTAGAAGTGCCTACATATCAATTTTCATATTTTTTAGATCTCCTTTGAGCCCTCAAAAGAGCCCTGGAACCTAATTTTTAACTAGGCCGGACACTAGGTCTAGACAGGGTCAAAGCTAGTCAAAAACTATAAAAGGAGCTAGAGAGCTCATTTTTGAGGTTGGATTGTAATTGAAATGAACCTGTAAGAGCTTTTTGAAAGTAAACTAAGAACCCCATTGCTCCTCACTCTTTGTCTTGTCGTGTGTGCGCGTGTGTGTGTATGTGTGTGCATGTTGGTGTGCTTCTCACTCACGCACTTGTGCCTCCACTTGATCGAGGTCTTCATACCATCCTCACGTCTTCTCGGATTGACATTAAAGGAAGTGCTACTCATCACTGAGCTACACCAAATTTTGGCGCCGTTGCCGGGGAACGAGCTTTGAGGACGAGCGTGTGATGGTAAGACATAGAGTTGAGACGTTGGCATTGTAAGTAATTTCTTTACTCTTCTTGTTTTTCTCTTCCTTCCTCACTACCATCATCACCATCATCATCCCCATCATCTTCCACCTCCATCTCCATCATCGCAAAAATTTCAGTTTTTTGACTATATCTCCTTCCCCTTTTCATTTACTTCATTTCACTTGTGAGAGAGAGCGAGAGAGCAATCTTGTGTGCACTGTTTTTGCATGTTTGTTGAGTTTTGTTGCAGGTTCCAGTAGCATCATCATCTCCAACAGTCCGCGCAGCTGACTGTGTCGCCGACCTCTGTCAATCGCGACCGACAGAAAAAATGCTCCATTTGCCAAACAAAGTACAAAACTATGATCTACAGGCCTAGAGCTTCCCAAAACTGTGATTAGATTCTTGAAATTCATCAGATTTCTGTCAATCGCGATCGCTCTGTCAATCGCGATCGACGAACCACGACGGACAGACCTGTCAATCGCGATCGACCAGTCAATCGCGACTGACAACCCACGACGGCTCTGTCAATCGCGACTGACAGAGTCAACGACCGATTGACCACGACGGACAGATCATACGCGTGACATGTGTCAATCGCGATCGAGTCATCAATCGTGATCGACCCATCAATCGCGACTGACAGCCCATGACGGCCCTGTCAATCGCGACCGACACAGTCAACGATTGTTTGACCACGACGAACAGACCCTCGCGACTGACCTGCCAATCGCGATCGACCCGTCAATCCCGACTGACAGAGTCAACGACCCTTTGACCACGACCGATTGACTTTTCGAGCCACCTGTCAATCGCGATCGACACATCAATCGCGACTGACAGCCACGACGGACTTGTCAATCGCGATCGACACATCAATCGCGATTGACCTGTCAATCGCGATTGACAGAACTTGCGAACGCGATAGAAGGGCAAATTTGGCCAATTTTTTTAGGGCAAAGAATAGGGGGCTAATTTGGTCAATTTGTGGGACAAACACTTGGGGTTAGCATTGCATGTTGAGGCCGCAACCCAAGTGATTCAAGAATTTATGCCTGCCTGATTAAACTGTTTTGAACCCTGTTTTAATCCCTGAAGCCTGAACTGACATAACTTTCTCATACGAAATCCGTTTGCTGTGATTCTTGTCTTGTTGGAAAGCTCGCGGGAAGTTAACCATGTGAAAATTAAGATCAGGATTATTAGATAGGGTTTTAGAAGTTAACCATAACCGAGGTAGGAAAACTGAGGGATCCTTGGGATTGTTTTTTATAAAGGCAAGAGATAATTTGGTCGGTGAGTTACATGCATGAAAGTGGTTTAGTCTGTCACTTGAATTTAACTCTGGAACTAATCTTGGGACTGATGCAGGTCTATTGAGAAGCAATTGAGAGCGTCCAAGCAAGGGCTTTGTGCAAGCTTGAGAATCAACTTCTCGAGCACTAAGGAACAAGGATCTGCAAGAAAGGTCGGAATATTCTCAACTCCCCTTTGTCTATTCCTAGCTTAGGCTAAAAACGACTAGAGGTAGGAGTAAGTCTGGGCGACGATAGGCAATTATCAAGTTGAAGAATACCTAAACTTTCAAGTTCAAACTAAGAACATAATCCTTGTACGGTCGAGAACTTTAAAGGAAAAGAACTTAACGTGGAACGAGCAACTTTAAGTGCGGAACTACACTCAAATATACCTTATGACGTGATATCAAGCAAGAATGTTAACACGGTAATCAACTAAAAAGAATCAAGTAACTGATACAAAAGAACTCCGCAACGAGGTTGTACTTGGGCAAATTTAAGTTAATCAATTAGGCTTATGAACCTTAGATCAGGGCGACATTTGGGTAGAGATAGAAAAAGCCTTAGGTCTTCAGAGGCGAGTGTCGACCACACTGCTAGGTCTTGGGCCCAGCAGTTGAGCCACCACTCATACTACCCTAGTTCTGAGACTAGTGAATCAGAGATGTCTCAAGGCATGGACAGACCTACGGGAAGTTCAGGAGTGCCATACCTGCACAGGGTAGAAGGCCCTTACAAAACGCAGTTGGAATACCTTAGGACCAACCGATTGGAAGCTAGCATCTATGAGGACGGCCTAGGAAGATCTATGGTACAGATTAAGAATCTTGATCAATCCATTGGACTAGAGCGCCCAGCTGTCAAGTTCGAAAACGGAGCGTACTTAGACAAGGAAGGGACAATATATGTAGTCACTAGTCATCCCGATAGGACAGATGAATTTGGGAATGAGATCCCAGGAATGGACTTAGGTGAACTAGAGCAAGGAAACAGGGGTGAAGAACCGAGGACCCCCCGAGGCAAATCTGTTCTCACTAGGATTATCACACCAGAGTGGATTCCCCAAGATAATAAGAGCATAGATCTGCTTCTGAACCGAGAAACTGACGAAGCCTTTTGGAGGTATAAATCTGATCAGCCAACTGATATAGGAACCATCATGATCTATGAGTTTAAGGATCCTGATAGCCCAGGCAGAGTGACCTACTTAGATCACGCTTCAGAGAGGATCTTTGTGGTGACAGAAAATGATCGGCATGCTTACGCTTGGAAGGGTGAATTCGTTTTCCCCCAACCAAGATCGAATGTGTCCTATGGTCACCCTGGAGCTGGAACATCCCAAGCTCATGGAAGTCAAAGAGACAGAAGTAGAGATAGGCCAGAAGTAAGCTTTGCCAACCCAGGGGGCAGAGAAAGAACGAGGATGGAAACAAATAGGGTGGAACCTGAGATACTTAGAGCTCATAGGAATCAAAGAAATGCGGATGAGTTCCCTCTACCACGACCTAGAGAGCACACAAGGACTTTGAGACCAACTCAGCTAGTTAAGTCCATGAAGAACTACTTCGATGGCACTGGAGATCCATACGATCATGTGGCTGAGTTTAGGCAAGTCTTGAGAGCTGAACAAGTGGAGGATCTATTCACGCAGTACAATGCCTTTGGTCTAACCCTTAGGAACACAGCCCTTACGTGGTTCCAACCATTGAATGAGAGGCAGTTCAGGAGCATAGACCAACTTCTAGAGGCATTCATTATCGAATTCTCTAAAAGTGGCATAAGACATAACACTTCCTCGCTGATTCACAGCTTCAAGCAAACCCCTCAAGAGACCATGAGACTTGCTGGAAGAAGATTTAGGCAATATTTGGAGAGATGCCCTGTCCCTGAGCTACCCACGCCAGCTAAGCAAGTGGCTTTATTCTTGGATGGATTGCTAAGTACCAAATTGAGGTCATATGTGTATCTGAAGGACCCTAGGACTATAGAAGAGTGTGTACGCATGTGCATTGACATCGAGGATAACCTAGGGGAGGAACTAGAGCTTTCCAAAATCTACAAGGACTCAGATAGTGCCTCTAGCCTCTCTTCCTCACAATCCACATCAATTGAGGAATTGGCAGAGAAAGTAGCCCAGAAACTAGGTGTCTCTAGCAAACAAATCCCAAGGTTTGCCCCTGTGAAAAGATGCTATACTTGTGGGGGCGACCACATGGCGAATGTATGTCCCATTATGGCCCAACCCCAAGTAAATCCTAGTAGCCAGTACTGCACCTTAGAACGGAGATACACAAATCACACAGCACAAGACTGCCCATACAACAAGCACACAGTTAGGCAAATCTACCCTCAGACATACCCTCAGCAAGGAAGATATCAGAACCAATATCCACCACAGCAGTATGCTAGGCCTCAACAAACCTACCAACCACAATATCAAGCCCAGCAAAGGCCTCAACCTGTGTTAGCCCAACAACCTCCAGCTCCATCCAATGTGATCCCTGTAAAGTATGCAGCTGCAGAAGAAAACCTGAATAAAGCTATAGTCCCTGTAACACCATTGCTTTCTGAAAGTGACCCGAGTGACCATAGCTTTGATTCTACACATGTTGATAGTCCCCAGGCTTACTACATGCAGTCTCGAGAACATGGCGAGTCCTACTATAGTGAAGAGCCAAATGAACCTAGTTGGGAGTCAGATTACACAAACATTATGTATGCAAACCCCAACCCTAGACCTCAACCTAGGCAAGTAAGACCCCCATTCCCTAGAGGACCATGCTACAGATGTCAGGGAGATCACCTCATTCGGGACTGCCCCATGCCCGCACCGACCCAAACCCAATCAGTAACAATCCAGGGCTTTTGCCAAGAGTGTGGAAAGGAGCATCTCTTACGAGACTGCCCTAAGAATCCTAATAATATGCCAAAAATCACTCCTATTAACGTTATTGGGTTAGTGGTAGATTCCACAGGAAGTGTCACTTCCACTGCACCCGTGCAGGTAGTCACTAGAGCTCAAGCAGTGCAGCAAAACCAAGGGGTAGGCCAGGAAAAGAGCCCAGATGTTAGTGAAACAGAGAGCATGACAAAGAAAAGGACTAGAGCTTGGAGAGATAGTCGTGAAAGAATGAAAAGGCAATGGGCGAAAAAGATGAGTGAACTCGAGGAAAGCCTCAGAGAAACAAAGGCCAGGATAACTGAACTCACATCTCAAACTCCCTCTCACACTGCCCCACCTCCGCCATTCCCAACTCCATCCGACCCGCCACCTTCCAACCCGCCTCACCTAATTCCACCACCCCCTAAAGTAGGATCAGTCCTAGCAGATCCCACTCCCGAGGACCTAAACATGATGCTTAAAGCATATCAGGCCAGAATCCAAGAAGGGCCAAATGTAACTGATCATGAAAAGTGTTACCCTAGAGCAGAACTAGAGTTAGAACGAACCAAAATTTGCGCGAAGATGGTGGAATTGGCTCAGACCATGTTTGAAGCCAGTCGCCTATCTAGTTCAGCGAAGGCAGAGTTGCACTTTGATGGACTGTTAGAAAGAATAGAGAAGCTAATTGCACAATCAGAAAAGGAACCCGTCTCTCAACACAAGGACAAGTCAAGTGAAAGAGCAGGTCTGCCCGCCCAGGAAGCTTATGTGCCTAACTCTACGGAGCCAGACACATCATCTTCTATGAATCGGTTCACACCAGAATTCCTACGAGAGATTCAAGAAGACAAATGGGCTAAGGAAAGTGAAGTCTATTTGGGTACCCAAGAAGTCTATGAAGGCCAGCCCACAATCACGACAAATCTGGGTGCCTAAGGCTTGCTTGCGGGCTCAAATAGCTACACCACGGCCGCAACCGGTACAACATGTCTCACGCACTCGAACATCTGAGGCCCAGTCTTACACCTCAAGCACGAACACATATTCTTCCATGAGCACTAGTGGAATCACTTGTAAATGGGTCCCTAAAAAGCCTCATCTTCAAGCAGATACCCCTATCAAACTCTTCAGAGTATCCACAAAATCAAGATCAAAGCCCATCCACTGCCTCTGGCAACCTAAAACTTGTAATAAACCCCCGGACCCCAGTTATAAATCCATGCCCACCTACTAACTACGTCACTCTCACACTACATCATTCCACTTAGTTCTTAGGTCCAACCAATTCCTAACTACACACACAAGCACCGAGCACTTATTAACCTACTAATCTCTCCCGGACCCCATGATAATGTTGTAATGGGGACAGAAACGGTTCCAACTTGTCCTTTACAATGTTAACACATGTTTCTATATTCTCGAGAGAACCAGCTAGCAAGCAATAACGATGGCAGAAGCTGGAGGCACCAGTTCCCAGGCAGGGTCCAGCGCTCAGATTGTGGACATTGAAACCATTCTTCTGGAACCGCCACTCACCGAAAGGCCTCAAGAACTTCAAGCGGTGCATGTCCTTCCTATCCAAGACCCCCCTCAAGGACACACTTCTCAAGTGGGGAAACATGCTCATTGGTTCAGTGATGTAGCAGGGCCATTGGGTGACGGCACCTACTTCTGGGAAGCAGAAATTGAATTTAATGGCAAATGGGGATGCTACCACTTTTTCACTCGGGAATTCGAGAACTATCAGAATGCAGAGGTAATGCGATCAGTTTGGACCAGGCAGGCCTGGATAGATATTTCAGGGCACACTTGCCTAAACCTGATTTTCTACGCTGCTCCTATTTCATAAGCACCATAACTCCTAGCAGGGCCAAGGGAGGCGATAGTACTTTTGTACTGCCATCATTGTTGCTAGGACACGAACTCAAGAGATTCAAACTGACCCTCAATCTGGTACGGGAGGCATTGAATATGCAAGGTATGCACATTCCCACCGAGAAAGAAACAATGGTCCCGGGTAGGATGAAGCATAAGGATCTCAATAAATTGAAGGACATGGTGGCAATGACGCCTACCATTGCTCTCCACTTACGAACAATTATGCAACATTTCGCTTTTCCCGCACAAGAGCGATTCACTATGCCCCCTAAGAAAATATGGTTCAGCTTATACTTGGCAGAAACAGAGAACCTCACCCTCAACATACCGCACTGGGTCATCGATCAGATACACCTAGCCCATCAGCGCTGGAATAAGAAGCAGAAAAATGTACTTCATGGATGTTGTGCCCTAACAAGAATAATTTACAGGTGCCTAGCATATGACGTGCCCGTTCAAAGAGCACTAGTGTGGTCCAGGGCCCAAGAATTCCAAAGGCGACTATCAACAGCAAGTCCTCCATCGAAGAAGATGAGAGGGGGCGTCCAATTACCATGTGCTCAACCAAGGGGAGCCACTACCACACCTGAGGTGACTCCTCCTCAAACTAGGCGTGTTCGGCCATTCACCATTCGTCTTCCCAGACCAAGTACAGAAGGACCCAACCTGGTGTTTCCCCCCATTCCATCAGATTTGGAGTTTCCACAGGGATTTACTCTCAATGACCTCACGGATGAAGAAGTTGCCAGGCTGATATATGAATCTAATCTTGAAACAGAAGCAGACCAGACCCAGGAACCACATCCCACCACAACAACACCAGCCCCGACACAACCAGTCGTCGTAGACGTCGAAGGAGATGAACAAGCGGCAGGAGGAGAAGAAGAAGAAGCAGACGAAGAACAATATCAAGAATATGATGAACTCTCAGAGATAGCAAGTGCCCCAACATATTCGGCACAAATAAAAAGATTGTACCAAACCATGAAGCGAGTTCAGGAACAACACAAAATGTCACTTGAATCAGGCAAGGTGCTCATGAGCCAACTATTAACTGAGGAAGGTGTGGATGATATGTTTATCGAAGCCATGAACCTGCATGCAGAGGCAGTCGGCGTGGATGAGGCCATACATGAGGCCATGACATACATTAATCGATTTGAGAAACGTGTGCCTACCCACCCTAGGCGATCTGGAAAACAAATACACATCAATGTATCAGAACAGGAAGGCAACACGCAAACAGAAGAACATCAAGAGGAACCACTCTCCCCACCTACCTCACCTCTCGCTACACAATTCACCTCACCAACCGGCACGACCACGCCCTTTTCTACCACTACCACAGTTGTCATGGGAATTCCTCTCTCTCTCGGCATCCAATTCGGAGGAGTTTCCATGCCCACCTTCACGACACTCTTCACCAATATCACTTCCACCCCACCCACGGTCCCCCTCTTTACTGTCACACCCACATTTGACACGATGGAGACATCACCCGCCACAGTACCACCCCCACCCCCCACACAACCTCAATCTCCCATACCCCCTCCACCAACTTTACCACTTGATTCCACATCATTCACAACTCCCTTCCCCATCCCCATTCCCCCTGCATCTTCATCTTTACCTGCATCCTTAAATGTAAATAGTATATTCCTATCATTACATCAGTGTGTATATCAACTTCAACGGGAGTACAGGGATCTCCAAGGCCGCCATCAACAGTTGACAACAAATCATCAGAACCTACAGAGGCAACTCACAACGCTAGAAGAAGAAAATGCGGAACTCAACCAGCGCTACACAACTCTCGAGGAAGCCCATCAAACACTCCTGGAGACACCCCAACCATCAGCAGAACCCGGTGTCAAACAACTCGAAGCCTTGCTGGAGGTGTACCAAACAGATAACCTGAGAGTCCGGCGTAATTTAACTCTACTTCGAAAGCATATGGCTACAGTACTTGAAGAAAATAAACGGTTGCAGAAACAAAATGAAGAAAACTTGGAAGAAGCCATGGAAGGTTCCCCCCATGAGATCGATCCAGAACAGTTCAAAGCGGTTCCCACAGAAACAATGAAAACCATCTTGGAAAGTTATGCGGATTTATTAGACGCACATGATGATTTGGAAAGGGAACGAGATGAGCTACGTAGCCAGCTCAGGGAAAAGGAGGCTCCAACCGAGGTATTAGGAACGGCCTCGACTTCAGAGGAGGTCAAGGCATTGACAGAGCAGGTGGCTGAACTCCAGAAAAAGTTACTAGAATATGAAAGGCAGGCCTCCCCAGTTGTAGAACCCGAACCGGAAGACTTAGTACCCATTGAGGTGGATGAAACATATGAGGAACCATACGTTCCTATGCCGATGCCAGGTGGTGCACAGACCTCAGAAGGACTGGACACATTAGAAGTTGAAGTACCTAAATGGCTCCAAACACTCGAGAAGACAGCAACAACCCATGAAGATAGAGTGGCCATTCAAATCCAATCCATGGCAAAGTTAGAAGACATCATCATTAAGTCTGAATACTTTCGAAGCATGTCTCATCATAGATGGATTGACACCAACGATGATCAATATGTGCCATATTGTGTGCTCCTCGCGTGTTGAGAGCAGTATGGGCACCCAAGGACTGACTAGACAAGGAAGCCAGCGGAGAGAGTCAGAGCGAGGTGAAGGAGTAAGTAGACAAAACAGTCGACGCAAATCTGGCAGATAGGCCCTTCAAAATTTTCCAAATCAACATCTTTATAACAGTGATTCTTATCACTAACAATCATTGTAAATACCATTTCATATTTTTG
The DNA here is from genome assembly GCA_020310875.1 of Ceratopteris richardii. NCBI lineage: Eukaryota > Viridiplantae > Streptophyta > Polypodiopsida > Polypodiales > Pteridaceae > Ceratopteris > Ceratopteris richardii. Next base: position 109,307,454 of record CM035440.1, on the reverse strand, counting down.
TAGCTCCATTTTGTGCAAGCCAAGGAGTCCTTGAGCTTGAGGAGCCTTAGAAGTACCTACATATCAATTTTTGTATTTTTTAGACTCCGTTTAAGCCCTCAAATTGGCCCTGGAACCTAAATTTTAACTAGGCCGAACACTAGGTCTGGACAGGGCCAAAGCCTAGTCAAAAACTATAAAAAGAGCTAGAGAGCTCATTTTTGAGGTTAGATTGTAATTGAAATGAACTTGTAAGAGCTTTTTGAAAAAGTAATCTAAGAACTCCATTGCTTCTCACTCTTTGTCTTGCTGTGTGTGTGCGTGTGCGTGTATGTGTGTGCATGCTTGTGTGCTTCTCACTCACGCACTTGTGCTTCCACTTGCTCGAGGTCTTCATACCATCCTCACGTCTTCCCGGATTGACATTAAAGGAGGTGCTACTCATCACTGAGCTACACCAAATTTTGGCGCCGTTGCCGGGGATCGAGCTTTGAGGACGAGCGTGTGATGGTAAGACGTAGATTGGAGACGTTGGCGTTGTAGGTAATTTCTTTACTTTTCTTACTTTTCTCTTTCTTACCTTACCACCATCATCACCATCATCATCATCACCATCTTCCACCTCGACTCCCATCATCGCGAAAATTTCAGCTTTTTGATTATATCACCTTCTCCACCTCATTTCCCTCATTTCACTTGTGAGAGAGAGCGAGAGAGCGAACTGTTGTGTGCTATTTTCTGCATGCTTTTGGAGTTTCTTGCAGGTTTCAGCATCATCATCCCCTCTAGCACGTGGCGCAGGTACGGAAATGTGCAGAACTGTCTCGTAGTCGCCGACTCCTGTCGATCACGATTGACAGAAATTTTCACCTTTTGGTAAATCTGAGTGCACCACAGTGGAATAGAGACCCTGCACACCACATTTCCACCAAAATTTTTGAAAATTTTGCAAAATTTCAGTCCATCGCGATTGACAGCTCTATCCATCGCGATTGACAGCTCTGTCCATCGCGATTGATTGCCTGTCCATCGCGATTGACTCCTGTCCATCGCGATTGACTGCCTGCCTGTCCATCGCGATTGACTGACTGTCTGTCCATCGTGATTGATTGCCTGTCCATCGCGATTGACTGACTGCCTGTCCATCGCGATTGATTGCCTGTCCATCGCGATTGATTGCCTGTCCATCGCGATTGACTGACTGCCTGTCCATCGCGATTGATTGCCCTGTCCATCGCGACCGACTCCTGTCCATCGCGATTGATACTCTGTCCATCGCGACCGACTCCTGTCCATCGCGATTGATACCCTGTCAATCATGACCGACTCTTGTCCATCGCGATTGATACCCTGTCCATCGCGATTGATAGCCCTGTCCATCGCGATTGATAGCCCTTTCGATCGCGATTGACAGCCAATTTTAGCCAATTTTTTAGGGTTTTAAAATTGAAGAGTTGGGCTAATTTTGGGCATAAACATTTTACTCTAGAGCACATAAGGAGGCCTTAGGAAAACAACTTGGGGAAAACCTGTTGCACAGTGATCCTGTTTAAACCCTGTCTTAACCCTAGAACCCTGAACGGTCATAACTTTTTCATATGAAATCCATTTTTTGAGCTCTAGGGCTTGTTGGAAAGCTCGTGGCATATACTACACGCCCTCAACTGTTTTTTATAAAGATAATGCGTTGATTTTCAGCTAGGGTATTTTGAGGTTGACCATACCCAGGGGGATCAAAGTCAGGGGTCTTAAGAATTGTTTTCCTAAAATTCACTATGCAAATTAGTATTTGTGCTACAGGAATGAGAATCATTGGTTCTGTCTTCGGAATTTAAATATTAAAGCTAACTTTGGAACTCTACAGATCTATTGAGAGCATCGAAAGGCGTTCTAAGCAAGTGTAAGTGCAAGCTTGGGAACACACTTCCTGGGCATTCAAGGGCAACCAAGCAGGAAACAAAAGGTTGGAAACTTTCAACCCCCTCTCTCAATTCCTAGTTTAGGCTAAGAACGACTAGAGGTAGGAGTAAGTCAGGGCAACGATAGGCAATTATCAAGTTGAAGCAGACCTAAACTCTCAAGTTCAAGCTAAGGACATAATCTTTGTACTGTCGAGAACTTTAAAGGAAAAGAACTTAACGTGGAACGGTCAACTTTAAGTGCGGAACTACACTCAAATATACCTTACGACGTGGTATCAGACAAGAATTTTAACACGGGAATCAACTATAAAGAATCAAGTAACTGATACAAAAGGACTCTGCAACGAGGTTGTACTTGGCCAAAATTGGGCTATTCAACTAGGCTTATGAACCTTAGATCAGGGCGACATCTAGTAAGGGATAGACAAAGCCTTAGGTCTTCAGAGGCTAGTGTCAACCACACTGCTAGGTCGTGGGCCCAGCAGTTGAGCCACCACTCATACTACCCAAGTTCTGAGACTAGTGAATCCGAGATGTCTCAAGGTATGGAGAGACCTACAGGAAATTCAGGAGTGCCATACTTGCACAGGGTAGAAGGTCCTTACAAAACGCAGTTGGAATACCTTAGGACCAACCGATTAGGTGCCAACATCTATGAGGACGGCCTAGGAAGATCTGTGGTACAGATTAAGAATCCTGATCAATCCATTGGATTAGAGCACCCAACTGTCAAGTTTGAAAATGGAGCATACTTGGACAAAGAAGGAACCATATACGTAGTCACCAGTCACCCAGATAGGACGGACGAATTTGGAAATGTGATCCCCGAAGCAGACTTAGGTGACCTGGAGCAAGGAAACATGGGTGCAGAACCTAGAACCCCTCGAGGTAAATCGGTTCTCACTAGGATTATCACACCAGAGTGGATTCCCCAGGATAATAAGAGCATAGATTTGCTCCTCAATCGAGAGACTGACGAAGCCTTTTGGAGGTATAAATCTGATTAGCCAACTGATATAGGAACAATCATGATCTATGAGTTTAAGGATCCTGATAGCCCAGGCAGCGTGACCTACTTAGATCACGTTTCAGAGAGGATCTTTGTGGTTACAAAACATGATAGACATGCTTACACTTGGAAGGGTGAATTCGTTTTCCCCCAACCAAGATCGAATGTATCCCTATGGTCACCCTGGAGCTGGAACATCCCAAGCTCATGGAATGCAAAGAGACAGAAGTAGAGATAGACCAGAAGTAAGCTTTGCCAACCCAGTGGGCAGAGAAAGAACGAGGACGGAAACAAATAGAGTAGAACCTGAGATACTTAGAGCTCACAGGAATCAAAGAAATGCGGATGAGTTCCCTCTACCACGACCTAGAGAGCACACAAGGACTTTGAGACCGACTCAGCTAGTTAAGTCCATGAAGAACTACTTCGATGGCACTGGAGATCCATAGGATCATGTGGCTGAGTTTAGGCAAGTCTTGAGAGCTGAACAAGTGGAGGATCTATTCACGCAGTACAATGCCTTTGGTCTGACCCTTAGGAACACTGCCCTGACATGGTTTCAGCCACTAAATGAGAGACAGTTCAGGAGCATAGACCAACTCTTAGAGGCTTTCATTATTGAATTCTCTAAGAGTGGCATAAGGCATAATACCTGCTCGCTGATTCACAGCTTCAAGGAAACCCCTCAAGAAACCGTGAGACTTGCAGGAAGAAGATTTAGGCAATACTTAGAAAGATGCCTTGTTTCAGAGCTACCCACACCAGCTAAGCAAGTGGCTTTATTCTTGGATGGATTGCTAAGTACCAAATTGAGATCTTATGTGTACTTGAAGGACCCTAGGACCATAGAAGATTGTGTACGTATGTGCATTGACATTGAGGATAACCTAGGGGAGGAGTTAGAGCTTTCCAAGATATACAAAGATTCGGACAGTGCCTCTAACCTCTCTTCCACGCAATCCACATCAATCGAGGAACTTGCAAAGAAAGTAGCTCAGAAATTAGGTGTCACTAACAAACAAATCCCAAGGTTTGCCCCTGTGAAAAGGTGCTATACTTGTGGTGGCGACCATATGGCGAATGTCTGTCCCATTACGGCTCAACCCCAAGTGAATCCGAGTAGCCAATATTGTACCATAGAACGGAGATACACAAATCACACAGCACAAGACTGCCCATACAATAAGCAAGCTGTTAGGCAAACCTACCCTCAGCCATACCCTCAACAAGGAAGATATCAGAACCAATATCCACCACAGCAGTATGCTAGGCCTCAACAAACCTACCAACCACAATATCAAGCCCAGCAAAGGCCTCAGCCTGTGTTAGCCCAACAACCTCCAGCTCCATCCAACATGATCCTTGTAAAGTATGCCGCTGCAGAAGAAAACCTGAATAGAACTATAGTTCCCGTAACACCATTGCTTTCAGAAAGTGACCCCAGTGACCATAGCTTTGACTCTACACATGTCGATAGTCCCCATGCTTACTACATGCAATCTCCTGAACATGGTGAGTCTTACTATAGTGAAGAGCCAAATGAACCTAGTTGGGAGTCAGAATACACAAACGTCATGTATGCAAACCCCAACCCTAGGCCTCAACCTAGGCAAGTAAGACCCCCATTCCCCAAAGGACCATGCTACAGATGTCAGGGGGATCACCTCATTCGTGATTGTCCCTTGCCTCCACCTACACAACCCCAGTCAGTGACGATTCAGGGCTTTTGCCAAGAGTGTGGAAAGGATCATCTCGTAAGAGACTGCCCTAAGAATCCTAATAATATGCCAAAAATTACTCCTATTAACGTTATTGGGTTAGTGGTAGATTCCACAGGAAGTGTCACTTCCACTACACCCATGCAAGTGATCACTAGAGCTCAAGCATTGCAGCAAAACCAAGGGGTAGACCAGGAGAAGAGCCCAGATGTTAGTGAAACAGAGAGCATGACAAAGAAGAGGACTAGAGCTTGGAGAGATAGCCGTGAAAGAATGAAACGACAATGGACAAAAAAAATGAGTGAACTCGAGGAAAGCCTCAGAGAAACAAAGGCCAGGATAACTGAACTCACATCTCAAACTCCCTCTCCCACTACCCCACCTCCACCATTCCCAACTCCATCCGACCCGCCACCTTCCGACCCGCCTCAACTAATTCCACCACCCCCTAGAGTAGGATGAGTCCTAGCAGACCCCACTCCCGAGGACCTAAACATGATGCTTAGAGCATATCAAGCCAGAATCCAAGAAGGGCCAAATGTAATTGATAATGAAAAGTGTTACCCTAGAGCAGAACTAGAGCTAGAACGAACCAATATTTGTGCTAAGATGGTGGAACTGGCTCAGACCATGTTTGAAGCCAGTCGCCTATTTAACATCTCTAGTTCAGCGAAGACACAGTTGCACTTTGATGGACTGTTAGAAAGAATAGAGAAACTGATTGCACAATCAGAAAAGGAACCCGCCTCTCAACACAAGGACAAGGCAAGTGAAAGATTAAGCATTCCTGCTCAGGAAGCCTATGTGCCTAACTCTAGGGAGCCAGACACATCATCTTCTATGAATCGGTTCACACCAGAATTCCTACGCGAGATTCAGGAAGGCAAATGGGCGAAAGAAAGTGAAGTCCCTCCTACTATAGAACTTGTGGATGATGCACGCGACCAATTCCCACAAGACATCCCATCCATTTATGAGGAGCAGGAGAGCACCCACTCTCAGGAAAGACTAGACTTTGAGTCTAACTCTCTACAAGAATTACCCCACTTCACAGGCCCATGGGAAGCTAAGTCTACTTGTATGAGAGCACCCACGGTCATGGTACGAAATGAGGACTCAGTCTTACCTAGGAACACAGAGGTAGTGAAAAACACTAAAGTGCAGTGCAATCTCAAGTTAGAAGAGCTACTCAAGGTTAGACCTGAATTATGGAAACATGTCGCCAAACAAGTACCAGAGATATCAAAACCTCGTTCCCAGGTAGGATCCCAGAGGATAGTGCTAGAAATACCCTTGGATAAGATAGGAGATATGTGTGAAGATGAAGAAGGGAACACCTATCTTCCCATTACCTACCAGGAATACACCACCAAGGCAATTTTGGACTCAGGTGCAGGAGTTGCAATTGCCACCACTTCCCTATGGAAGCGTTGGGGCAAGCCAGCACTCAGGCCAACGAGAATGAAATTGCAGATGGCCGATGGTCACATAGAGAGACCCCTAGGGTTGTTAGAAGGAATAACTCTCACTACATGTGGTGTTGAGTTTGAGCATACATTCGCTATATGCGACTTTAGCAAAAATCATGCCTATGAGATGATTTTGGGAAGACCGTTTATGCGACAGTTGCAAGTGGTACAGGATTGGGGAACCAATTCTTTGTACCTGTAGCACCTAGGTGTTACGACCAAATTCAATCTCAAGGATTACTCTCATAGAGATGTTCCCCCTATCCAATGGAATCCCATCCATAGAGCCAAAGACGATACGGAATCGATGCATTCCATAGGGTCAGGATCCTCCTGGATGCATGAAGACACTCACTTATGGATGTGTAAGGTAGCAATAGAAGAAGAGAGGAGAGAAAAAGCCAGAGAGGTAGGTGCAAAAGAAAACCATAGATCAATTCAAGACCCAGCCTATGCACCTGTAGTCTTTCCTGATGAGGAATTTGAACCCCATGGCTGGGCAGAAATCCTAGCAACAATGGATGTAGCCATCAATGAAGAACAATGGACACCCCACTGCGATGAGGATGGCTATGACATTTCAGTCTTCTCCATAGAGCCAATCATGGGAGAGGCAGTTCTAGAAGAATGCGAACCTAGCCCTGATGCATTTGAGGATGCAAGTGACTCCGATCTAGAGTCAATCATTATGGACCCACCTTTTGCATCAGATGAAGAATACTTCCATGAAGTAGAATTTCAACCCCAGAGGCATGGAGAGCTTACAAATGACGTAAGATTAGCCACACATGTGACCCCGAAGGAAGAAGGAAAGAAACGAAAGAAGAGAGAAGTCTCACAAGAAGAGGAAGAATCTTTCTTTGAGGTCCCAGAAAATTTTAAGAAGTATGAGATAGACGACAGGAGAGTCATGATAAGAATGCCTAAACGAGAGGCACAATTAGGAGAGGCCTATGATAACAAAGAAACCACCAAGAAAATAGTAGTGGCCCTAGAAGAAGGAGAGGAGAGATGCACGTACATAGGCCATGACCTAACAGAGGAAGAAGAGCATGCGTTAATAGCCTTGCTAAGAGAATACAGAGATGTATTTGCTTGGAGTTACAAGGATTTGAAAGGTGTTGACCCTGACATATGCTCACACACTATCCCCATGATCTCAGATGCTAAACCCTCTAAGCAAAAGCCCTATACATATAACGATAATTACGCTGCCAAGATCAAAGAGGAGATAGATAGACTGGTTGAAGCTGGATTTATCTATGAAATTGAGCACACTGAGTGGGTATCCCCCATCGTAGTGGTGCCCAAGAAGAATGGCAAGCTGCGTGTATGCATTAACTTGAAGAAGGTTAATGCAGCCACAATTCGAGATAACTATCCGCTTCCTATCACAGAGCATCTCTTAGAAAGAATAGCAGGCAAGGAAGTGTACAACTTCCTTGATGGATTTTCGGGCTACAATCAAGTAGCCATTGCTCCAGAGGATCAACATAAGACAGCATTTGCCACTGAATGGGGCATATTTGCCTTTCGGGTAATGCCATTCGGGCTTACTAATGCACCTGCTACCTTTCAACGATTGATGTGTCACATGTTTAAAGAGTTCCTGAGGAAGAACTTAGAAGTCTATGTTGATGATCTTTGTGCTCATTCCAACATCAGACAAACTCATATTCCTGAACTCAGACAAATCTTTGACAAATGTAGAGAATATCAAGTCTGCCTGAACCCAAAAAAGTGCGCTTTTATGGTCAGGCAAGGCAAGATTCTAGGACACATAGTGTCAAAGAATGGCATATCCACTGATGAAGAGAAAGTGAGAGCCATAGCCGAGCTTCCAAGGCCAAGGAATGTCAAGGAAGTACAAGCTTTCATGGGACATTGTGGTTACTACCGCCGGTTCATTCACATGTATGCTGTCATTGCAAAGCCCATGTACGGACTTCTGACAAACTTTGAGTGGACTGAGGAATGTGAGAATTCCTTCAATGAGCTTAAACGAAGATTATGTTCAGCACCAATCTTGACCACACCAGATTGGAACAAGCCATTCCATGTTCATGTGGATGCATCCAATTATGCTATTGGATGTGTACTCGCACAACCTACGGGTGAAGGTAATATGGATCTTCCAATTGCCTACGCTAGTAGACAATTGAATGCAGCTGAACGAAATTACACCACTACTGAGAGAGAAGGCTTAGGCATGGTGTATGCGGTTAAAAAGTTTAGACATTATTTGCTTGCAAATAAGTTTAAATTTTTTACTGACCACCAAGCATTGTTATATCTCGTGAACAAGCCATGCAATACAGGAAGATTAGTAAGATGGTTTCTCTTGCTAATGGAATATGATTTTGAGGTTGTGGTAAGGAAAGGGAGGACTCATTTGAGAGCGGATCACCTCTCTAGGCTCACATCTGGAGAAGCCCCACAAGGAGTGTCAGATGACCTTCCTGATGCTTACTTGTTTAATTTGGAAGTGGTGCCGCAGTGGGCTAAGCCATTGGTACCAGTGCTAACATATGGACCTAACCACCCAGTAATAGCCACACAGAATAGAGAGGTAGTAAAAGCCCAAAAGTACCACATCATGGCTGGAAGTATGTACAAGCACACAGATCAAGGGATCTTGGCTTGTTGTGTAGAAGAGGACGAGTATGCAAAGTGGTTGCAATTAGCACATGTAGGTGCATTAGAGCAACACTACTCAAAACAACGAACCCTACAGACACTAAGGAGACTCGGAGTGCATTGGCCAACTATGGAAGCGGATGTCCAAAGGTTGTGCAAAGAATGCCCAATCTGTCGCACTAAACCACCAATGGAACATGCTACTCTTTATCAAGTGTCCATAGTGCTAGATTGGAGTGAACCACTAGTATCCTTCCTGAGGACGAAAACATTCCCTCCAGACATGACTCTGGCTAGGAAAAGGAGTTTAGAACAAGAAGCCCACGATTACTCTCTCATTGGCGATAATCTATACAAACGTGGTAAAGATGGTTACTTGAGACTATGTGTCCATGAAAGTGAATATTTCAAGATCTTGGAAACTGCTCACCAAGGTGTAGCAGGAGGACACTTTGGACCAGATCGGGTGATCAAGGCAATACTATTTGCGGGCTTCTGGTGGCCGACCCTTCACATGGATGCACATACCTATGTGAAACGGTGTGATGTCTATCAGCGAACTCAGTATCCTATACGCAAAGATGAGATGCCACTGAAACCTATGATGGGTGGACGTGCATTCTCTAAGTGGGGAATAGACTTTGTAGGCCCTATTAATCCCCCAGCTAAGGGTTCACATGCTGAATATATCATTGTGGCCACCGATTATCTCACCAAGTGGGTGGAGGTAAAAGCCACAACGAAGAACGATGCTCAAACAACTGCTAAATTCTTGTTTGAGAATGTATTCAGTAGATACGGGCTACCCATAGAGCTAGTTAGCGATAGAGGCACTCACTTCTTGAATGAAGTTATTGAAAATCTGCTCCAAGAATTCTTGGTAGTGCATAAGAAGTCTGCCCCCTATCACCCTCAAGCAAATGGCCAAGCTGAGAGCACCAACAAGATCTTATGCAATGTACTGACGAAATTAGTAAACAATAAACGCTCTGATTGGGACAAACAGCTACACCATGCTGTTTGGGCATACCGAGTCGCCTACAAGACGGTACTCCAAGCCACCCCCTTTCAGATGGTGTTTGGCCAAAACGCCGTGCTACCTTTGGACTTCTTAATACCTACATTGAAAGTAGCACAAGAGCACGAATGGACGGGTCATGAACTCTCCTCTAGACTTTTTGACCTTGAACGATTAGGAGAAACAAGACTGAGAGCAGCTGCAGGGATATATGCAGCTAAGAAGAGACAGAAGGCATACTTTGATGCCCATGTGAAGGATAAGGGCTTGAAAGCAGGAGATCTAGTTTTAGTCTACACATTGAAACAACATGCAAGGAAGCTAGAAAAGAGAGGCTACGGACCTATGATCATCAATAGGATCTCCACGAGTGGAGCAGTACAACTAGCCACTTTAGAGGGTGATGTTCTCCCAAACTATATTAGCGGATGCAGAGTCAAGTTGTATCAGGAACCTCTCACAGAGGAAATGCTAAGTCGACTCAATACTGCTAAGAAACGCAAAGAGGAAGAAAAACGAATTCGAGAAGAAGCTCAAGCAGAAGCCCTAGAGCGCATACGGAGAATGAAATTAAGAAGACAAAGTAGAGAGCACCCTAGGCAAGATGCATATGCAGATCAAGGATATGACGTGGCTATGTGTGAAGTTTCAGGCGTTAGCTCACATAGGATAACTGATCGACGTCCTTTCATAACCTTAGATATAGGACAAGGAAAGAGTGCAAGGACTGTAAGAGCCTTGATTGACTCAGGTGCAGCCACTAGTGCTGTTAAATTGTCTTACTGTCAAGAGTTGCAATTAACTGTCAATCCTGTGGAAGCATATCTCATAGGATTGGGAGGCGTGGAAACCCCTTGCATGGGCGAGGTGGAACTTCCCCTCTATATTCATGAAGAGGCAATGACAGTTAAAGTACTAGTGTGTCAAGATGAGGACCTCACTGAACCCCTTGTCTTGGGTCAAGACTGGATCTATGACCAAGCAGTCAACTTAAACCTAAGAAGTGGACTTCTTCAGGCATGGGTGAATCAGACTAGAATCACAATTGAGTTAAATAATGGAGCACTCAAGGAACTAGAAAAGACACGGACTCCTGGTCCCTCCAGGGGTACACATGAAGTTGACCATGCTGTTCTTGTCCAAGGCTATGTGATACAGAAGAACGAAGATCTCAACGAAGGAGTCAGAACCACAATGGAACTCCCTTCTTTTCCAAAGGCCAGAAGGAGACAACAACTAAGGGCAGATCAATCACTGAAGATTCTCCAGGCGAGAGACCAAAAGAACGCGCGAAGCAGAACAAATCAGCCGATGAAACAAATGTGGGTGCGGAAAGACGAGTTGCCGACCGTAACTAAGTCGCAACAACGGTCTCAACTTCCTATTAGTAATCAACGACTTGATGCTAATAAGAGGACTCCTAAAACCGCTGTTGACAAAGTGAAATCCATTTGGGTACCCAAGAAGTCGATGAAGGCTGACCCACAATCAAGACAAATGTGGGTGCCTAAGGCTTGCTTGCAGGCTCAACTGACCCCACACAATTCCCATCATACACGACAGGGTTCACTCGCTCAAGCAGTCGCCACCCACTCTTGTCTGATACACTCGAACACACTGCCACCTAGAAGCACGCATAGACTCACTCGTAAATGGGTCCCAATGACACAACAACTCCTAGAAGAATTACTCATGCAACCCTCCCGAATCTCCACAAAACCAAGACCAAAAGCCATCCATGGCATTTGGCAACCTAAAACTTGTGATAAACCCCCGGACCCCAATTGTAAATCCATGTCCACCTACTAGCCACTTCACTCTCACACCACATCATTCCGCTTAGCTCTTAGGTCTACCCAATTCCTAACTACACACACAAGCACCGAGCACTTATTAACCCCTAACCTCTCCCGAACCTTAGGTTAATGTTGTAACAGGGGACACCGTGTCATTTTTGTGTCCATTGCAATGTTAACATTTATTCATATATTCTCACAGAACCAGCTGCGAAGTTTTCAACATGGCTGAGGCAGCAGGAACTAGCTCTCAACCAGAAACAAGCCAGCAAGTGGTGGACTTAGACAGTTTACCCGTTTTGCCTGAGACAAATGAAAGGCCAGAAGAATTGCGGGCCATCAAAATCATACCTATTGCGGACCCTCCGCGTGGCCACACCATGCCCGTAGGAAAGACTTCCCACTGGTTTACTGAAGTGGCAGGACCCTTGGGTGAGGGAACGTACCTATGGGAATCAGAGTTGGACTTCAATGGGAAGCAAGGCAGATACCATTTCTTTACAAGAGAATTCGAGAAGTTACAAAATGCAGAAGGTCTACGTTCGATATGGGAAAAGGTAGGATTGAATGCATATTTCAGTGCACGGCTCCCAAAGCCCGACTTCATGCGATGCTACTATCTCATCAACACCTTGACTCCAAACCAGAACCCAAAAGGTGCAAGCTCATTTGTGATTCCATCTCTGACAAAGGGGAATGAGCTCAAGAGGTTCAGGCTATCAAACAACTTGGTGAGAGAGGCTCTAGATATGCGCGGAATGCATATTCCTACAAAGAAGGAAACCCTAGTACCGGATTACATGAAGAATCGAAGCCTCACCAAACTCAAGGACATGGTGTCCATGACGCCTAATATTGCAATACACCTTCGCATGTGCATGCAACACTTTGCTTTTCCTGCTCAAGATAGATTCACCATGCCGCCCAAAAAGATTTGGTTTAGTTTGTATCTGGAAGAGACATAGAGCCTCACCATCAACTTACCCCACTGGATAATTGATCAGATACACCTAGCTCACAAACGATGGCCGCGGAAACAGGTTTTATATGGCTGCTGTGCTCTGACGAGAATCATTTATAGGTGTTTGGCTTATGACATCCCTATTCAACGGGCCCTAATGTGGAATCGTGTAGAGCAGTTTAGAGGCAGGACATCCACTGGACCCCCTTCTAAGAAGATGAGAGGCACTGTCCAAGTCCCATGTGCTCAACCACGTGGAGCCACCCTAACACCAGACGTCACCCCTCCACCCCGAAGAGTCCGACCATTCACACTCCGACTTCCAAGACGCAGCACCGATGGTTCCACCTTGATATTCCCTCCTATCCCAACCGATCTTGAATTTCCCAGTGGTGCACCGTTGGAAGAACTCACTAATGAAGATTTCGAACAATTATTACAAGATGTAGAGCTGGAGGCAGAAGAGGCACAACAAGTGGAGAACGTGCAAACGCAGGCCACAACCTCCCAAGTACCTGTCACCACAGTTGAAGTGGATGAAGAGGATGATGGAGATGAAGAACAGGAGGAAGATGAGGAGGGTTATGATCAAGAGCATCAAGATGAGCAACAAGAAGTGCCAGAACTTGTAGGTGCACCAGCATATACAACTCAACTACAAAGGTTATACGACACAATCAAAGCAGTACAAGAAAGGCATCAACTCTCTCTTGTATCAGGTCAAGCTTTGATGCAAGAAATGCTATCAGATGAGGGGGTGGACCAACAATTCATTGACACCCTCAAATTAGTGTCAGAATCTTTAGGAGTTCCGGAGGCTGTCCACACTGCAGTCCGTCAGTCCGTGAGGTATGACAAATGCAGAGTTGACACATTACCACGAGCAGGTAAGACTATCAGGATACCCGTCACAGAACAAGAAACACCCATTGAAACCACAGCTACCCCCACAACCACCACTGACCTCTCTGCTGAAACCTTAGTTCAGACATCACCCATCTCACCCCAGCATCCTCCATCACCACCTTCTCCACCCCCGCCACCACCTCCCACCATGGAAGAAACGACAGTCATCACCTCTACCTTCACTTATAACCCATCCTCATTCACATCATTCTCATTTCGAGAACCCACCTCACAAGACACCCTCTTCTCCTTCGTCACCAATCCCTTGTACACTTCACCCCTTCTATCCTCCGAACCCATAACTGGCCATCCCATAATTCCAAATGTGGTTGGAAACCCGGCACCCACCGAAGGCACCCTGCGTTTCCCAGCCTATTCCCCACTATGGGTACCTTCATTCCATGACCCTCACTTCCCATCTGGCCCCTACACCTCTTTCAACCTGACCTCACCACCCCAATACCCGTCCTTTGTGGAGCAGTTCATCCGCTCTCCAATGTTTCAGAGGCACATTTCCCCGATGTTCGCAACGACATCAATTTACACGAACACCACACTCACTTCACCTACCATACCCACCTACATGGTAGCCCCTGTACACACCACTTTGTCTGACCCAATGGACATTTCACCAACCACAACACCTCTCCCCACGATTCCACCATCTCCCCCTCCCTTACCCCCCACCTCACCACTCACATCATTGGCACACACGGCATTCACTACCCCCCTACCCAATCCCACCTCCCCTGCATTTCAAACTTTTCCCCTTGTATCTCATAATGTAAATAGCACGTTCAACACATTACTTCAGTGTGCACATCAACTACAACAAGAATACCATCAATTGGAAGAACGCACTACGACCCTCCAGGCAGAATCTCAACGTCTGCAAGCTAGAGTCACCACTCTTGAAGCTGACTACCAAACGCTCCTAACCGAGCATACCACCTTACAGCAGGCTCACTCCGAACTGGAATCAAAGACATCAACAGTGGATGACCAAGCAGTCAAGGAATTAGAAACAGTTCTCCAAGTGCAAATGATATCTAATGCTACACTCAGACGCAACCTTGGGCTATTAAGGAAGCATATGGCAGCAGCACTAGAAGAGAACAAGAGGCTTCAACAACAAAACCAAGACAACTTTGAAGCGGCTATGGAAGGAACTGCAGGAGCAACCATTAGCCCTACCAAGTATAGAGCTGTACCATCGGAAGACATTCGCATCTTACTTGAGGAGCATGCAAATTTCTTAGAGTCATATGAAAAGTTAGAGACTGAATGTGTAGACCTAAAGAAACAGATAGCCAGTGCCCCCACAACTCAACAGGAGCCGGTAGTCTTGCAACACTCTCCAGAAGAATTAGAGACCCTCCGGAAACAGGTGACCGAACTCCAAGCGCGTCTCTTACCATATGAAAGGCCACCCTCGCCAACTGAAGAACCCGAACCTGAAACAGTGGTGGAAATCCCCGTCGATGACAGCTATAAAGAGCCATATGAGCCGATGCCGACACCCGGTGGTCGAACTACAGAGGAAGGACAAGACAATTTAGAAATTCAAGTTCTAGATTGGGTCAAAAGGGTCGAGAAAGTGGGTAAGACACATGATGATCGTGTGGCTGTGCAAATGCAATCTCTCACAAATCTGGAAGAAACTATCCTTCGGTCTTCTTACTTTCAAAACCTATCCCATCAACGGTTAATCACAACATCAGAGTCGCAATACATGCCTTATTTTGTCTTGCTACATGATTATAATGCAGAAGTCAAAAGACATACAGGGAAGGAGCCCACATTCGCCACTCAATTTGAGCTAGGGGATTTACCGACAGATGCACGTGCTGGCTCGATCTTCCAACCTAATTGGCGTGCACGTCTACTAACCGATTACCCAGAGATGATGAGTACCTGGGCAACCATGCCACTATATATCAAGTATAATCCATGCTATTGCCCAGTGGTACGTCGCAGACCCTGGCAAGCATTTGCAATCAAGGTACGCAACAATAAAGAATGCTCGGCTTGGGTTAACTATCCATATTTTGCTCCGCCTCGGGGGGCCCCAACCGTAGCCTACATGATATCAACAATTCAGCACTGGTCTACACGTCTAAATAATGTACCTGACATAGCAGCGAAAATGTGTATGAAGATATTCGAGCTCATGACCATTGTCTTCAAAACCTTTCGGAATGTACAAGCTCCACACATCTCTGCCCCTGGATTCTCTCAAGGTAACAAGGATTTAGTCTACGACATGAGCCAGACTCCCTCGGTTACTATAATCTTTGCCTGGCATGCTCGAATAAAGTACTTACCCGCATGCTTCAAGCAGACATTTGAGGAAATGTTCTCTACGGGATTCTGGGAATATCATTCAGAAATTTTCATTCCCAGACCCACACATTTGCTACATCTATTCGCAGTAGAACAAGCGATCCATGCAGATCAGTTACGTCTGCCACATCCGGACATTCCAGGACCAATTGATTGGGATCGTATGATGACAGACTTGGCCAGAGGACTACGCCTACAAGAACATCAGCTTGCCACTCAGGTTGTGGAATATTACATCCAACACTCCCAGCAACAAGGGTCTGTCAGGGACGACAGACGTGAGAGAGGGGGGGTGTTGAGAGCAGTATGGGCACCCAAGGACTGACTAGACAAGGAAGCCAGCGGAGAGAGTCAGAGCGAGGTGAAGGAGTAAGTAGACAAAACAGTCGACGCAAATCTGGCAGATAGGCCCTTCAAAATTTTCCAAATCAACATCTTTATAACAGTGATTCTTATCACTAACAATCATTGTAAATACCATTTCATATTTTTGTAGCTCCATTTTGTGCAAGCCAAGGAGTCCTTGAGCTTGAGGAGCCTTAGAAGTACCTACATATCAATTTTCGTATTTTTTAGACTCCGTTTAAGCCCTCAAATTGGCCCTGGAACCTAAATTTTAACTAGGCTGGACACTAGGTCTGGACAGGGCCAAAGCCTAGTCAAAAACTATAAAAAGAGCTAGAGAGCTCATTTTTGAGGTTAGATTGTAATTGAAATGAACTTGTAAGAGCTTTTTGAAAAAGTAATCTAAGAACTCCATTACTTCTCACTCTTTGTCTTGCCGTGTGTGTGCGTGTGCGTGTATGTGTGTGCATGCTTGTGTGCTTCTCACTCACGCACTTGTGCTTCCACTTGCTCGAGGTCTTCATACCATCCTCACGTCTTCCCGGATTGACATTAAAGGAGGTGCTACTCATCACTGAGCTACATCGCGGATTACAATGCAGAGATTCAACGCAGTTGTGGCAAACCCCCAACTTTTGCCACACAATTTGGGCCAGAGGATATCCCAGAAAGTGCAAAGAAAGGATCCATTTATCAACCAACCTGGAGAATCCGTCTTCTTGAAACCTACCCGGAAATGGTTCGTACCTGGACTAACATGCCCCTTTTTATTAAATACAATCCTTGTTATGTTCCAGTATTCCGTCGGCGCACTTGGCCAGAGTTTACAATTGCTATCAGGAACGTCAAGGGTTGTGCGAAATGGTTAAATTATGTTTATCTAGCACCGCCACAAGGCCCTCCCACTGTAAATTACATGATTTCTACTATCAGACACTTGAGCACTCGGTTACGGAATACCCCCGATGTGATGGCACAAATGTGTATGAAAATCTTTGAACTAATGCTAATCACCTTCAGGACGTTCAAGAATATTAAAGACCCCCACTTCTCAGGTGTCGGATTTCTTACAGAAAACCAAGATCTGGTATACGACATGAGCACAACCCCATCCATAGAGGTAATATATGCTTGGCACGCCAGAATAAAGTACCTCCCAGCTTGTTTTAAACAGACATTCAAGGAGATGTTCATAATGGGATTCTGGGAATATCACTCAGAAATATTTGTACCCAGGCCCTCACATCTCCTCCACTTATTCGCTGCGGAGAGAACCATCCATTCAGAACAACTGCGGGTGCCACATCCGGATGTACTAGGACCAGTGAATTGGGATGCGTTATTAACAGATCTAGCATGCGGGCTCAGATTAGAAGAACATCACCTCGCTTCCGACGTTGTCCAATATTACGTTCAACGAGCATCGAGACAAGGGTCTGTCAGGGGCGACAGACGCGAGAGTGGGGGGGGTGTTGGCAGTAGTCAGGGAACAGAAGGAGCCACAAGACAAAGAGGGTCGGAACGAAGAGATAGCACAAGCAGACACAGTAGCCAAAGAAGATCCAGCAAGTAGGCCACCTAAATTTTTCAGACATCAAGGAGTGGAGCACGCAAGAAGAAAGAGCAAGTAGGGAGGTTAAAGATGTGTACGACAAATCGACTGAGAAAATCCCTACACAAATAGTGATTTTAATCACTAAGAACCATTGTAAATACCATTTCGTATTTTTGTAGCTCCATTTTGTGCAAGCCAAGGAGTCCTTGAGCTTGAGGAGCCTTAGAAGTGCCTACATATCAATTTTCATATTTTTTAGATCTCGTTTGAGCCCTCAAAAGAGCCCTGGAACCTAATTTTTAACTAGGCCGGACACTAGGTCTGGACAGGGTCAAAGCTAGTCAAAAACTATAAAAGGAGCTAGAGAGCTCATTTTTGAGGTTGGATTGTAATTGAAATGAACTTGTAAGAGCTTTTTGAAAGTAAACTAAGAACCCCATTGCTCCTCACTCTTTGTCTTGCCGTGTGTGCACGTGTGTGTGTATGTGTGTGCATGTTGGTGTGCTTCTCACTCACGCACTTGTGCCTCCACTTGATCGAGGTCTTCATACCATCCTCACGTCTTCCCGGATTGACATTAAAGGAAGTGCTACTCATCACTGAGCTACACTAACTATGTATGCAAACTAAAGAAAGCTTTGTATGGATTGAAGCAAGCTCCAAGAGCTTGGAATTTCAGATTGGTGACTTATTTGCAGGACTAAGGATTCAAAGCTAGCAAGGCGGATACCTCTTTGTTCATAAAGAGGAATGGATCTGAAGTGATCTATTTATGTGTGTATGTTGATGATATTATTATCACATGCAATGATCTTGAAGGAATCAAATAGGTAAAGAGTCAAATGAAGGAGGAGTTAAAAATAAGTGACCTCGGACCACTCACTTATTTTCTTAGATTGGAGTTAATCTACACAGATTCAGGTATATACATCACACAAAGGAAGTATGTCCATGACATGCTCGTCAAGTTCAAGATGGAAAGTACCAAGTGTGCAAGTACACATATGGAGCAAAATCATAAGCTTAGTGCTTATGAAGGAGAGCCAATTGAAGACATCACAAGCTACCAAAGCTTGGTTGGAAGTTTGAACTATGCAACACTCACAAGGGTGGATATATGCTATAGTGTTAGCATATTGAGTCAGTTTATGCATAAGCCGAGAAGACCACATATGGAAGTGGCCAAGAGAGTCCTCAAGTACCTAAAGGGGACCATGAATCAAGGTTTGTTCTATTCATATACTTCAGATATTGAGCTAAAGGTCTACTCAGATGCAGATTGGGCCGGATCTAGAGATGATAGAAGAAGCACATCTGGGTATATATCGTTTGCATGTTCAAAAATCATTTCTTGGTCATCGAAGAAGCAACCAACCGTGGCATTATCTTCTACCGAAGCCGAATGTAGAGGTTTGGCTAATGCAACTCAAGAAATCATGTGGTTAAAGTCTTTGTACACGGATCTTGGACTTCATTCTTCAACACCTCACATTTTTTGTGACAACACAAGCTCACTACATCTAGCAGCTAATCCGGTATACCATGCTAGAACCAAGCATATTGAAGTCCACTACCATTATGTAAGGGAGAAGCTAATGAGCAAGGATATTCAACTATCCTATGTCTCTACAGATATGCAATGTGCCGACATGTTGACTAAAGCTCTTGATGGTACAAAGTTAAGTAGATTCAAGTTGATGATTGGCTTGCAAGAAATCAAGGACAATTGAAGACTTATTTGGAGGCCAAGCATGTTAGGCTTGACGGGGAGCTGTTGGTGCATTTTACCCAAGCCTACATGCTTGATATGCTTGATATTATGCTCATTTGTAAGTCACATGTGTAGTCATGTGAACACCTCTTGTAAAAGAGTTCATTTTTATCTCTTGTATTTGAAAAAAAAAAAAGGAAAAGGATGGCTTACCTCATGCATGATGTAAAAGCAAAGTCGTGGCTCTATCTACCTAAAACCACGAATTTTAGAGCTAAGGGAATATCTCCTAACTTTGGGGATCACTTTTAGGTGGAGCCATTCAAATTCGAATTCAAAACTCCCTCCAAGAATGGCTATAAAAAGAGCAAGAAGAAAGAGGCGATTAGCAATCCTTGTACGTGACCACTTCATGTCATTTTGTAGAGATTGAAGAGCTTACTCCATAGCTCTATCATTCTACTCCCATTGTGCAAACATTCATTGCCAATGTGGTTGTAATCATATGTGAATCTATACATTTGCCATTATCTACTTCTCTGTTTTGTTCTCTGCTATACTCACTCAGAACAGTGACTTCAGAGGTCATATCTCGAGTTCTACTAAACATTTTTCAGTGTTTTAACATGCCTTGGATAGCTCTTACTGTCCTCTTTCTACATATAAGTTTTGGAGATATCTGCATTTTATTGCTCACTGGTCTATCTCTGCAGAGCCCCAAGAATTGTGGGCATGTTCCAGAAATTGATAAATCTTGTTCTCAGTGCTCAGTCTATCATTTGAAGTGTTTTAACTTGGATTGGGAATCTTGCTAAGTCTATTTGCTATTTCCAAAAGGAATTTATCTAATTCCTACCAGGTTGAGAGCACTGCTCATTTTTTCCAGCAGGTGTATGTCCAAAAATAGAAAGTTTTTGGGAGCTAGTCATCTTGCAACTTGTCTGTCTTGACTTAAACTTTTGGGATACATGTTCCAAAGTACTTGGCTGATATTTTGGTGGATTTAGGAAGCTCAAAGGGTCTACTAATAAACTCTGAAGTCTTAGTTGGCTGGTGTGAAGCTGGTTGTAGCAGCACCTACTCATCTTTGGATTGCATCCACCATCTCTCTTCATAGTACTTTGGGTAAAAATTGGGATTATTCACTCAGACATATGAACCTGAGATCAGGATGACATCTAGGGAGAGATAGACAATCACACTGCTAAGTCTTGGGCCTAGTAGTTGAGCAATTATTCACACTACCCTAGCTCTGAAACTAGCGAATCAGAGATGTCTCATGGAATGGAGAGACCAACAGGAAGTTCAAGCGTGGCTTACTTACAAAAGGTCGAAGGCCCCTACAAGAAACAACTGGAATACCTTAGGACCAACCGAGTAGGAGTCTGCCTAAACCCGGAGAAGTTTGTTTTCATGGTCAAGCAAGGCAAGATTCTAGGACACATAGTGTCAAAGAATGGCATATCCACTGACGAAGAGAAGGTGAGGGCTATTGTAGAATTACCTAGGCCAAGGAACATCAAGGAAGTACAAGCTTTCATGGGGCATTGTGGTCATTCCCGACGTTTTATACACATGTATGCCATCATTGAAAAGCCTCTGTAAGGACTTTTGACCAATTTTGAGTGGATTGATGAATGTGAGAACTCCTTCAATGAGCTTAAACAGTGATTATGTTCAGCACCAATCTTGACTACACCAGATTGGAATAAGCCTTTTCATGTCTGTTGGTGTAAAGTACAAGCCTACACATTTGGCTCAAATGATGCATTGAAGTCTATACATACATGAAGAAGCATAGGAACATATGCTAGTAGTTAATTACCACTTTACCTCATTCTAAAAGTCAGATTGACTTGGAATCTCTTGTAACCACCTATCAAAAGGAGTCGTGGAAAAATTAGTTGTTTGATTGAAAGAATATCTCCAAGCATTTAGGAGCTTGATCATAGGGAGCCAAAAGTTTGAATTTGAATTCAAATTTTTACTCTTCTCTTATAAAAATGGACATGAAAAGTCGCGGGTAAGTGAGAACACTTCGGGGCCTAGCATTACTGATTTTTGAGTGTGTGTGAGGTCTATACTCTAGCCCACACCTCTCTACACCATTTGGCAATGATATTCATGCCAATGGAGTTGTATATAAATTTTCATTAATACATACATTCACATTGTCCATCTCTCTGTTCTCTGTTAGTCTACTCAAACGTCTGTCAACGTGTCAAGGGCATATCTCGGTCAATTCTTCACCAAATTCAGTGATTCAAAGCTTGTTGGATTCAACTTGAAGTAATCTACATGCTGCAAATTTTGAAGACCTTCTATTCAGCAATTTTGGAGAAATCCACGTCGAGGTGATCTCTGGTCATTTTCTGCTACAGTCCTAAGAAGTCGGGGGTATAGCTTAACTTGCTAAATTGATTTTTCTTAGCATAGTTTATCATTTTACATCATTTCACTTGGAATAGGTAGCTTACTAAGCTAATTAGATACCCCTAAAAGGAATTTTTCCAATTCCTAATGTGCTGGTCATACTGAGCAAAATACCCAACAGGTGTCAAGACATAAATAGAAGGTTTTCTTGAGTTTGTGACTTCCAAAGTTATTTGTTTTGATTCAATCATTACACACATCACTTCCAAAGTACATAGGACATTTTATGGTGTCTTTGTAAAGCTAAGGAGGTCTAGTTATCAACTCTGAAGCAAAAGAGGGCTGGTACAAAGCAGGTTTAGCAGTACCTACTCAGTCTCTTGGAGCATCCATCCATCTTTCCCAATAGTGGTATCAGAGCAAACTAAGGTAAAATGGGAGATGTTTTTCCTTCATTCATTGATAAATTGGACAGGAACAACTATCAAGCATGGTCTCTAAGGATGAAGACCTACCTACAAGGAAGGAGTCTCTATGGATACATATCAGGAGATGAGGAATTGCCCTCATTCAAAACAAGAGGATTACCAACCAAGGAAGAACATGAAAGGCTCAACACATGGTGTGCTAAGGATGCATTGGCAAGGTCCTATTTACTCAACTCTATATCTGATTTTCTTTTTCCACATATTAGAAATTGTAAGACATCCCAAGAAACTTGGGAAACCTTGTCATCATATTTTTCCTCCAACACAAGGGCTAGGAAAAATCAGTTGTGGATTGAATTCACAACATTAAGGAAGCAACCTAAGCAAGCTATTTCATAATTTGTGACCAAGATTAAAGATGTAGCAGATCAGTTAGCAAGCATAGGAGAAGAGATTGAAGAAGAACAGATTGTAAGGCAAGTGATCAATGGGATCAAGGCTGATGACAAATGGGAAAGCTTCACCACAGCTATGGATCTTTACATGGACATGCACACTCCAGATCTTACAACTCTCATGGGACAACTATTTACTCATGAAGCAAAGCTCAACAAAAATGGAGACAAATCCAAAGGTAATAACTCTTCTGCCCTTTACACTGATAAGAAGTCTAAAGATAAAGGCAAAAGCAAGAAGGTGGAAGATGAAGGCTCTACTTCTCAAGCCAACTATGCAGGGAGAGGTAGATCTTCAAGAGGAAGGGGCAGAGGAGGTAAGCAAGGTAGGGGGAGATCTTATAACTCCTCACCATGCAACATTTGTGGTCTATCAAATCATACTACATATGAGTGTTTCAGGAATTACAAGGATCAGAGAGGAAGAGGATATCAAAGAGGTGGCTACTCACAGTCAAGAGGTAGATTCAACCATCACCAAGGATACAACAATAACTACAACAACAACTACAACAATAATTACAATAGCAACTATCAAGGAGGATTCAAATCTAGGAAGGATTACAACAATTACACAGAGGAGCAGGATGACTCTCTTCTAATCATGAACATGACTTCAAAATCAGGTACAAATGATAATCACCTATTCTACATTGACTGAGGATGTTCAAATCATGTGGCTGGCAATGTAGCATTACTCTCTGATCTTGAGGAACCAAAAGGTAAGCATCAAGTCCAAACAGGTGATGACACAAAGCATTCTGTAGTTAAAGTTGGAAATGTTAAGACTTGTGATGGAAATCAGAATTTGTTGAGTAGGGTACTCTATGTACCAACTATTACCAAAAATTTGATGAGTGTTGGTCAGATTGTGGAGAAAGGTTTGCAGGTGAGATTCAACCAATATGGAGCATATGTGGAGGATCCAAGACATGGGTTCAAGAGGATTTCTAAAGGAGAAACATCAGGTAGACTTTTCACTTTTGAGTTAGAAGATACAAAGAACATTGCACTATACAGTTATAAAGATCAAACACTTTCAGAGCTTGAGATTTGGCACAAAAGGCTTGGGCACATAGGAGAAAGAACGTTGAAACAAATGTGCAGGGAGCAATGTGTGCTTGGGATACCTAATGTATCCAAGCAACATATGATTTATAAGTGTGGTGCTTGTCAATTTGGGAAGTCTCAGAGGTTACCCTTCTCCAAGAAAGGATACATTCATGAAGACTACCTAGAGCTTGTACACACAGATGTATGGGGACCAAGCAAAGACCCTCTGTCTCAAGATCAAGGTACTATGTGTCTTTCATTGATGATTATAGCAGATGGACTGTATTGTACTTCATGAAGCACAAGGATGAGGTATTTAATTGATTTAAAAAATATCTTGCATTGGTTGAAAATCAGACAGGAAGGAATTATAAGAGGCTAAGGTCAGATGGAGGAGGTGAGTACTTCTCCAATGAATTTGAAGACTTCTTGCAGGACAGAGGCATTAAAAGAGAAATAACAACAAGGTATTCTCCTGAACAAAATGGGGTAGCTGAGAGAAGAAATAGATTAATTGTTGAGACAGCTAGATCTATGCTTAATGAGAAAAGGTTACCTAACTATCTATGGGTAGAGAGTGTTTCCACTGCCACTTACCTCATAAATAGGTTACCATCTAAGTCTCTTGATGGCATGACACCCTATGAAGCATGGCATGGTAAGAGACCCTCACTTGACAATTGCAAAATATTTGGATGTGTAGCATATGTACACACTCCTTCACAGATAAGAGGTAAGCTAGACCCAAAGGCTGAAAATGCATCTTTATTGGGTATGATTTAAATAAAAAAGGTTACAGGTTTTATAATCCTATCAATAAGGGATTCATGGTAAGCAGAGATGTTGTCTTTGATGAAAATGATTCTTGGTATGAGAATGAATGCAGGAAGGTCAAATTACCCTATGATTTGGAAGAGGAATTTCCAAGTCTTACAAAGGAGGAACCTACTCAGAATGAAGCCTCAAGTTCAGGTGATGAAGATACTATCAACCTTGAAGAATTCAAAGCATGGAAGTCCAAAGGCAAAATGAAGATGAAGAAGCTTGAAGACATACCTGAATCTTCAATTCAACCATTTAGAAGATCACAAAGAGAAAGCAAGAAACCTATCAGATATGGGTATGATACATCTCTTGTTACTAAACATTCAGTTTATCTTGCCAAAGATTTGTCAAATGAAGAACCAGGGTCATATGAAGAAGCAATAACCAAATCAGAATGGAAAGAAGCTATGGATGAGGAGATTGAAGCACTCAAGGAGAGTGACACATGGGAGTTAGTACCTAAGAAGGACTCAATGAAGGTAATAGGATCCAGATGGATCTATAAGCTTAAAAGAAATTCTGATGGCACAATCAATAGGTACAAAGCCAGATTGGTAGCCAAGGGTTTTGCACAAACCCAAGGCATTGACTATGAGGAGACATTCTCACCTGTGGCCAAGATGCCAACAATCAGAGTGTTGGTAAGTGTGGCTGCATCAAAAAATTGGAATATGTACCAATTCGATGTCAAAAATGCTTTCTTGAATGGATGGATTTCAGAGGAGGTATACATGTCACAACCTCCTGGCTATGAGGACCCTAAGAAGGTAACATATGTTTGCAAATTGAAAAAGGCTTTATATGGATTGAAGCAGGCACCTAGGGCATGGAATTACAGGTTAACTACATACCTCCAAGACCAAGGATTTGTCATGAGCAAGGCAGATACTTCTCTGTTCATTAAGAGAAGTAATTTAGAGGTAATATACCTTTGTGTTTATGTTGATGACATCATCATTATAGGTAATGATGTCAATGGAATCAGATATATCAAAGTCAAATGATGAGGAGTTCAAGATCAATGATCTTGGTCTATTGAAGTATTTTTTGGGACTTGAATTAGTCTACACTAATTCAGGGATATACATCACTTAGAAAAAATACATACAGGATATGTTGAAGAAGTTTCACTTGTAGGATGCCAAAATAGCAAGCACTCCAATGGAGGTAAACCTAAAACTAAGTGCCCATGAAGGTGATGAAGTCAATGACATTACAGGTTATCAAAGTATGGTGGGTAGTTTGAACTCTTCTGCCTTAACAAGGATAGATATTCAATATGGAGTTAGTGTGCTAAGTCAATTTATGCACAAGCCAAGGATACCTCACTTAGAGGCTGCCAAGAGAATCTTGAAGTATCTCAAGGGTACACAAAACCATGGTTTGTATTTCCCTTACACTTCAGATATTGATATCAAAATTTATTCAGATGCAGATTGGGCAGGATGCAAGGATGATAGGAGGAGCACTTCTGGATATATTTCTTTTGCAGGTGACAAACCAATTTCATGGTCTTCAAAGAAGCAACCTATTGTTGCTTTGTCTTCCTTAGAGGCAGAGTATAGAGGACTGGCTAATGCCACACAAGAAGCAATATGGATTAAGCTTTTGTATACAGAATTGTGATTATATACTAGGTCACCAATTATCTTTGGAGATAATACAAGTTCTCTTCACCTTGCAGCTAATCCTATTTATCATGCTAGGACCAAACACATAGAAGTCCATTACCATTATGTGAGAGAGAAGTTGATGAGCAAGGACATTCAACTTACCTATGTATCAACCAACATGCAATGTGCAGATTTGTTGACTAAAGCTTTGGATGGAACCAAACTTTGCAGGTTCAAATCCATGATTGGATTGCAGGATATACTTGAAGATTAAAGATGAAGACTTAAGCCAAAATGTTTGGCTTGAGGGGGAGCTGTTGGTGTAAAGTACAAGCCTACACATTTGGCTCAAATGATGCATTGAAGTCTATACATACATGAAGAAGCATAGGAACATATGCTAGTAGTTAATTACCACTTTACCTCATTGTAAAAGTCAGATTGACTTGGAATCTCTTGTAACCACCTACCAAAAGGAGTCGTGGAAAAATTAGTTGTTTGATTGAAAGAATATCTCCAAGCATTTAGGAGCTTGATCATAGGGAGCCAAAAGTTTGAATTTGAATTCAAATTTTTACTCTTCTCTTATAAAAATGGACATGAAAAGTCGCGGGTAAGTGAGAACACTTCCGAGCCTAGCATTACTGATTTTTGAGTGTGTGTGAGGTCTATACTCTAGCCCACACCTCTCTACACCATTTGGCAATGATATTCATGCCAATGGAGTTGTATACAAATGTTCATTAATACATACATTCACATTGTCCATCTCTGTGTTCTTTGTTAGTCTACTCAAAAGTCTGTCAACGTGTCAAGGGCATATTGCAGTCAATTCTTCACCAAATTCAGTGATTCAAAGCTTGTTGGATTCAACTTGAAGTAATATACATGCTATCAAAGTTTGAAGACATTCTATTCAGCCATTTTGGAGAAATCTGCATCGAGGTGATCTCTAGTCATTTTTTGCTACAGTCCTAAAAAGTCGGGGTATAGCTTAACTTGCTAAATTGATTTCTCTTAGCATAGTTTATTATTTTACATCATTCCACTTGGAATAGGTAGCGTACTAAGCTAATTAGATACCCCTAAAAGGAATTTTTCCAATTCCTACTGTCTGGTCATACTGAGCAAAATACCGAGCAGGTGTCAAGACATAAATAGAAGGTTTTCTTGAGTTTGTGACTTCCAAAGTTATCTGTTTTGATTCAATCATTACACACATCACTTCCAAAGTACATAGGACATTTTATGGTGTCTTTGGAAAGCTAAGGAGGTCTAATTATCAACTCTGAAGCAAAAGAGGACTGGTACAAAGCAGGTTTAGCAGTACCTACTCAGTCTCTTGGAGCATCCATCCACCTTTCCCAACGATGTCCACGTGGATGCATTCAATTATGCTATTGGGTGTGTACTTGCACAACCTACGGGTGAAGGTAATATGGATCTTCCAATTGCCTATGCTAGTAGATAGTTGAATGCAGCTGAACGGAAATATACTACCAATGAATGAGAAGGGTTAGGCATGGTATATGTAGTTAAAAAGTTTAGACACTATTTGCTTGCAAATAAGTTTAAATTTTTTACTGATCATCAAGCACTATTATACTTGGTAAACAAGCCATGCAATACGAGTAGGTTAGTAAGATGGTTTCTCTTACTAATGGAATATGACTTTGAGGTAGTGGTGAGGAAAGGCAAGACTCATTTGAGAGTAGACCATCTCTCTAGGCTCACATCAGGAGAGGCCCTGCAAGGAGTATCAGATGATCTTCCTGATGCTTACTTGTCTAATTTGGAAGTCATACCTCAATGGGCTAAGACATTAGTGCCAGTATTGACATACGGGCCTAAACATCCAGTAATAAACACTCAAGATAGGGAGGTAGTAAAATCCCAAAAGTACCATATCATGGCAGGAAGACAAGCATACAGATCAAGGGATATTAGCTTGTTGTGTGGAGGAGGATGAGTACGCTAAATGGTTGCAATTAGCACATGTAGGTGCATTAGAGCAACACTACTCAAGGCAAAGAACCCTACAGACATTAAGGAGACTCGGAGTGCACTTGCTAACTATGGAAGCATAAGTTGTGTAAGGAATGCCCATTCTGTCGTATTAGACCACCTGTGGAGCACGCTACACTGTACCAAGTGTCTCTAATACCAGATTGGAGTGAACCATTGGTAGCCTTCTTGAGGACGAAAACATTCCCTCAAGATATGACCCTGACAAGGCAGAGAAGCTTAGAACAAGAAGCTTTAGACTATACTCTCATTGGTGGTAATCTATACAAGCGAGGAAAAGACGGATATCTGAGACTATGTGTTCATGAGAGCGAATATCTGAAGATCTTGGAAACTGCTCACCAAGGTGTGGCAAGAGAACACTTTGGTCCAGACCGGGTGATCAAGGCAATGCTATTTGCAGGCCTTTGGTGGACCATGCTTCACATGGATGCACACACCGATGTGAAGAGGTGTGATGTATGCCAACGAACTCAGTATCCTATACACAAAGATGAGATGCCTCTGAAACCTATGATGGGTGGATGTGCATTCTCTAAGTGGAGAATAGACTTTGTAGGTCCTATTAATCCCCCAGCCAAGGGTTCACATGCTGAATGTATCATTGTTGCCACTGATTATCTGAACAAATGGATAGAAGTGAAAGCCACAATGAAGAACGATGCTCAAACGACAACTAAGTTCTTATTTGAGAATGTGTTCACAAGATACGGGCTACCTATAGAGCTAGTAAGTGATAGAGGCACTCACTTCTTGAATGAGGTCATTGAAAATCTTCTTCAAGAGTTCTTGGTGATACACAAGAAGTCTGCCCCCTATCATCCATAAGCTAATGGGCAAGCCGAAAGCACAAACAAGGTCTTATGCAATGTGCTGATCAAATTAGTGAATAATAAACGCTCTGATTGGGACAAACTGAGTTGCCTTAAAAACAGTACTCCAAGCCACACCCTTTCATATGGTGTTTGGCCAAAACGCAATGCTACCACTCGACTTCTTGATACCTACATTGAAAGTAGCACAAGAACATGACTAGGCAGGCCATGAGCTCTCCTCTAGAATCTTCGATCTTGAATGATTAGGTGAAACACGACTGAGAGCGGCAAAAAGAATTTATGCAGCCAAGAAGAGACAAAAAGCATATTTTGATGCACATGTGAAGGATAAGGGCTTGAAAGCACGAGACCTAGTCCTAGTCTACACCTTGAAGCAACATGCACGGAAATTAGAGAAGAGAGGCTATGGACCTATGATCATAAATAGGATCTCAATGAGTGGAGCAGTTCAATTAGCTACACTCGAGGGTGATGTTCTCCCTAGTTACATTAGCAAATGCAGAGTCAAATTATATCAAGAACCCCTCACCGAGGAAATGCTCAATCGACTCAACATTTCCAAGAAACATAAGGAAGAAGAAAAACGAATCCGAGAAGAAGCACAGGCAGAAGCATTGGAACACATACGAAGAATGAAATTGAGAAGACATGGTAGAGATCAGCCTAGGACAGATACCTATGCAGATCCAGGATATCACATGGCTATGTGCGAAGTCTCAGGTGCAAGTTCCAATAGAATAATTGACCGACGCCCTTTTGTGACCTTAGAGGTAGGACAAGGAAATAGTGCAAGGATTGTACGGGCCTTGATTGACTCAGGTGTAGCCACTACTGCGGTTAGACTTTCTTACTGTCAAGAGTTGAAATTAAGTGTCAATCCTATAGAAGCCTACCTTATAGGATTGGGAGGTGTGGACACCCCTTGCATGGGCAAGGTGGAACTTCCCCTCTACATTCAAGATGTTCTTATGATAGTTAAGGTACTAGTGTGTCAAGACAAGGACCTCACTGAGCTTCTTGTCTTGGGTCAAGACTGGATCTATGATCATGTAGTCAACCTAAACCTAAGAAGTGGACTTCTGCAGGTCTGGGTAAATCAGAACCACATTATAGTTGAGTTAGAAAATGAAGCACTCAAGAAACTAGGCAAGGCACACACTCCTGGTCCTTCCAGGAGTACACATGAAGATGATGATGCTATTCTTGTCCAAAACTATGTGATGCAGAGGGATGATTTTCTCAACAAAGGAGTCAAGAATACGATGGAACTCCCTTCTTTTCCAAAGGTGGTAGAGACACAGCAACCGACGAAGTACCAAACTCAGAAGAAGCAGACATCCTATGCCCGAAGCCAAAGGAAAGTATGAAGCAAGGTGTCTCGGCCCTCGAAACAAGTATGGGTATGAAAAGGCGAGCATCCTGTTGTAGTCAAGCCACGACCACTGGCTCAACTTCATATTAGTGATCAACGACAGGACACTAATAGGAAGTTTTTCAAAAATTCTTCTACGAAAGTAAATTCTATCTGGGTACCTAAGAGTCAATGAAGGCTGACCCACAATCAAGACAAATTTGGGTGCCTAAGGCTTGCTTGCGGGCTCAAATAGCCACATATAAACCACACCATATACAACATGATTCGCTCACTCGAACAGCTGATACCCACTCTTATTCAACATGCACAAACGCATATTAGTCCATGAGCATGAGTATAATCACTTATAAATGGGTCCCTAAAAAGCCTCATTTCCAAGGAGACATTCTTCTAAAGGCCTCCAGAGTCTCCACAAAAAAAAAAAAAAGCCATCCATTGTATTTGGCAGCCAAAATCTTGTAATAAACCACCTGATCTCATTGTAAAGCCACCTCCGCTTACTAACTATATCCACATGCCACCTCACCACCCCCTTTAGCACATAGGTATCCCACATCCACTAACCACACTTTACACTCACATCCATGCAAGCACTAACGAACCGACTAACTACGTCACAGTTCATCATGTTAATGTTATAACAGGGACACAAGATCACTTTGTGTCCATTGCAATGTTTACATTCACTTGTATATTCTTACAGAACCGACTACCGAAGTTCCTCAAACATGGCAAAGGCTGTAGGAACGAGCTCCCAGGCAGGCACCAGTTCTCAAGTGGTAGACATTGAAAGTCTCCCTATTCAGGAGGAGTTGAAGGAAAGGCCACAGGCATTGAGAGCATTAGATTTTATACCAATTCAACCCCCCCCAATGGCACACCTTGCCAGTAAGCAAGAACTCCCATTGGTTCAGTGAAGTTGCAGGACCCCTTGGAGAAGCCACCTATTTATGGGAGGCTAAGATAGAGTTTAACAGACGCTAGGGCCGGTATCATTTCTTTACACGAGAGTTTGAGAGGCTTCAAGATAGTGAAGGATTGCAACCAATATGGAAGAAGGCTGGATTGTATGACTACTTCAAAGCTCAATTACCAAAGCCGGACTTTCTGAGGTGTTCATACTTGATTAGCACCCTCACTCCCAACAAAGAGAAGAAGGGGTACAACACATTTGTGTTTCCTTTCTCTTACGTGAGGAAATGAACTAAAGCGCTTCAAATTAACCAACAATTTGGTAAGGGAAGCTCTAGAAATGCGAGGTATGCACATCCCTACGGAGAAGGAGGCAATGATCCCGGACAATATGAAGAACAGGAACTTAATTAAACTGAAGGATATGGTGGCAATGACACCAACTATTGCCATTCACCTTTGAATGTGCATGCAATGCTTCGCGTTTCCTGCTCAAGAACGATTCACGATGCCACCCAAGAAGATTTGGTTCAGTCTATACTTAGTAGACACCTTCAATCTGACAATTAACATCTGCATTGGATCATTGACCAAATCCATCTTGCACACCAATGTTGGTACAAGAAACAGAAGTCAGTGCTCTATGGATGCTGTGCACTTACTAGAATTGTATATCAATGCTTGGCATATGATGTGCCAATTCAAAGGGCGCTCATCTGGACTAGGGTGCAAGATTTTCAGCGAAGGATATTAGCTACAGGGCCTCCTTCAAAGAAAATGAGGGGAGCTATTCAAATGCCATGTACACAAGCCCGGGGCACTACCCTTACACCGGAAATGACTCTGCCACCCTAGAGGCACGTGCAGCCCTTTACCATCAGATTACCAAGGCATAGTGCAAAAGGACATAATCTGGCATTCCCATCGATACCCACCGATTTAGAGTTCCCTCATGGCTTCACGCTGGAGGATTTAACTAATGAGGAGGTAGCAAGGATAATTAATGCAACTAATTTGGAAGTTGAAGCAGAGCAATTAAGTGGGCAACAAACTGTCACGGACCAGCCTCATCCAACTCAACCAGAAGTTGTCGAAGTAGATGAAGATGAAGAGGAGACTGTAGAAGAGGAACAAGATGATGAACAAGAAGGACCATTCGACGAAGAGGAGCATGAATATGAGCAACATATTATACCAGAACTTGCAGGATCCCCAGCTTATATGAAGCAACTAAAAAGACTGTATGATACTCTCAACCTGGTTAAAGAACAACACAAACTATCTTTGGCAACATGAAAGGCCTTGATGAACCAGATACTTGAAGAAGGTGTAGATGATCAATATAGGGCTACCCTCAAGATGCTCACTGATGCACTAGGAGTACCAGAGACCGTGCACATTGCCCTTGCACACTCACAAAAATTTGAGCAAAGACACGGGAGAGGTCCCCCTAGACCACAGAAGTAGATAAATATTTTGGTATTAGAACCACATGGCACCACCTACACAACCACTGGCACATCTCGCTCCATTCAACACACTGACAAAGCCCACACCTCAAGTGCACCCCCATCAGCACCTTTACCACCCTCCCCTCCAACTCCACCACCCTCACCTCCTACCAACATGGTCACCACTACTGTCACAACCACAGTCTCCACTTCCCGCAGTGAAGCACAAACTGTGAGTCAACCATCACAATCAGCACAACCTGACACCACCACTATTGTAATTGCCACCACGAATAGTGTAATTCTAACTGTAGTCACTGGAAATCCCATTCCTCCTGTCACAGTTCTCGGTGGCTCATATGCACAACTGCACACACCATTATACACCTTCACTACCATCACCACACCTACCATTCCCATGTACACAATAACCCCCATGACCACATCCACACATGACCTCATGGACATATCACCCACTTTTGCACTTCTCCCTTCCCCCATATTCCCACAATCTCCCATTCCCCCGCCACCCACTTCGCCATTCTCAAGCACCGCATACACACTCCCTTTCCCTTTTCCCTACCCTCCTGCATTCAACACCTTCCCAACATCCACTCCTGTCAATAATGTATTCAATACTTTGTATCAATGTATGTCTCAATTACAACATCATTACTAGCATTTAGATGCTCAGCATAGGAGCCTATTCAGAACCCATGAAGCTCTCCAAGAACGATTCATCAACTTGGAAAAGGACAAGAGGCTACTACAACAACAGTGTGATACCTTGCAGAGAAAACATGACGAATTAGTGGCTAATCCCCCTAAGCCAGATTCAGAGGCACAACAACACCTTGAAGAACTACTATGTGCCCAGCAAGCAGAAAACCTCAAAACCTGCCAAAGCCTTGCATTATTAAGGAAACACATGTCAGCGACGCTAGAAGAAAATAAAAGACTACAGAGACAGAATGAAGAAAACCTAGAGGCAGCGATGGAAGGATCCCCAACAGAAATCGACCCAGACCGATTCAAAGCCATAACATTTGACAGCATGCTGATCATTTTGGACACACATGCGGACCTACTAGAGGCATATGCTACCTTAGAAACAGAGCGTGATGAGTTATGGAAGCAATTAGCCACTCAACAAGAGCCACCACTAGAGGTAGCAGCCACAACTGACACATCCAAAGAGGTAGCCGAAATAAGAGCACAACTGGCAGAGCTGCAAAATAGAATTCTCCAATATGAGCATCAACCTTCTCCCCTCGTGGAGCTTGAGCCAGAGGACCTAGTTCAAATTGAAGTCGAGGAGACTTTCGAGGACCCTTATGTACCCATGCCTATACGAGGAGGTAAAGAAACAGAGGAAGGAATGGACACATTTGAGATTGAAGCTCCATAATGGATGCAAAGATTAGAAAAGGTAGGTCCAACCCATGATGATAGAGTTGCAGTGTAGATACAGTCCATGTCCCGACTGGAAGAGGTTTTCATCAAATCAGATTACTTCAAAAACCTATCCCATCATCGATGGATTGGCACTTCAGATGATTTGTATGTTCCGTTTTATGTATTGATGGCAGATTATAATGCTGAGATAAAGCAGCGCACCACAAAAGAACCAACCTCAGCAACACAATTTGCACCAGATGACATTCCTAAAAGTGCAATGCACGGCATTCAACCGACATGGAGAATACGCCTACTCGAAACATACCCCGAAATGGTGCGCACATGGAATAATATGCCCTTATACATCAAGTATAACCCCTGCTACTACCCTGTGTTTCGACACAGATCATGGCCCGAGTACACCAAAACAGTGATGATTGTCAAAGGATGTGACAAATGGCTAAACTATGTATATTTGGCACTGCCTCGTGGCCAATCAATAGTAGCGTATATGATTTTGACAATTCGACATTGGGGCATTAGATTCAAGAATGTACCCAACATCATGGCACAAATGTGCCTCAAAATATTCGAGCTAATGCTGGTTCCATTCCGGACCTTTAAAAATGTCAAAGAACCTCACCTTTCGGCCCTAGATTTCAATGAAGGCAACCAAGACCTCGTCTATGATATGAGCACCATACTATCCATCAACATTGTATATGCGTGGCATGCTCGTATCAAATATCTCCAAGCCTGCTCCAAACAAACGTTTGAAGAAATGTTTATCACACGGTTTTGGGAGTATCACTCAGAGATATACATACCCATACCATCTCATCTATTACATTTATTCGCTCTGGAAAATGCTCTACACTAAGAGAAGCTATGCATGCCACATCCGGAGGTACCTGGGCCAGTAGACTGGGATGCCCTACTCACTGATTTGGCCAAAGGACTGAGGTTAGCAGAGCACCACCTGGCGACAGATGTTGTGGAATACTACATCCAACGGTGCTCCAACAAGGGTCTGTCAGAGACGATAGACGCGAGAGAGGGGGTGTTGGTGTAAAGTACAAGCCTACACATTTGGCACAAATGATGCATTGAAGTCTATACATACATGAAGAAGCATATGAACATATGCTAGTAGTTAATTACCACTTTACCTCATTATAAAAGTCAGATTGACTTGGAATCTCTTGTAACCACCTACCAAAAGGAGTCGTGGAAAAATTAGTTGTTTGATTGAAAGAATATCTCCAAGCATTTAGGAGCTTGATCATAGGGAGCCAAAAGTTTGAATTTGAATTCAAATTTTTACTCTTCTCTTATAAAAATGGACATGAAAAGT
This sequence comes from Ceratopteris richardii, assembly GCA_020310875.1. NCBI lineage: Eukaryota > Viridiplantae > Streptophyta > Polypodiopsida > Polypodiales > Pteridaceae > Ceratopteris > Ceratopteris richardii. The sequence continues at coordinate 109,271,987 of CM035440.1, read as the reverse complement.
CGCAGGTAAGTGAGAACACTTTGGAGCCTAGCATTACTGATTTTTGAGTGTGTGTGAGGTCTATACTCTAGCCCACACCTCTCTACACCATTTGGCAATGATATTCATGCCAATGGAGTTGTATACAAATGTTCATTAATACATACATTCACATTGTCCATCTCTGTGTTCTCTGTTAGTCTACTCAAAAGTTTGTCAACTTGTCAAGGGCATATCTCGGTCAATTCTTCACCACATTCAGTGATTCAAAGCTTGTTGGATTCAAATTGAAGTAATCTACATGCTATCAAATTTTTAAGACATTCTATTCAGCCATTTTGGAGAAATCTGCGTCGAGGTGATCTCTGGTCATTTTCTGCTACAGTCCTAAAAAGTTGGGGGTATAACTTAACTTGATAATTGATTTCTCTTAGCATAGTTTATTATTTTACATCATTCCACTTGGAATAGGTAGCTTACTAAGCTAATTAGATACCCCTAAAAGGATTTTTTCCAACTCCTACTGTGCTGGTCATACTGAGCGAAATACCCAGCAAGTGTCAAGACATAAATAGAAGGTTTTCTTGAGTTTGTGACTTCCAAAGTTATCTGTTTTGATTCAATCATTACACACATCACTTCCAAAGTACATAGGACATTTTATGGTGTCTTTGGAAAGCTAAGGAGGTCCAGTTATCAACTCTGAAGCAAAAGAGGGCTGCTACAAAGCAAGTTTAGCAGTACCTACTCAGTCTCTTGGAGCATCCATCCATCTTTCCCAACAATGGTATCAGAGCAAACTAAGGTAAAATGGGAGATGGTTTTCCTTCATTCATTGATAAATTGGACAGGAACAACTATCAAGCATGGTCTCTAAGGATGAAGACCTACCTACAAGGAAGGAGTCTCTATGGATACATCTCAGGAGATGAGGAATTGCCCTCATTCAAAACAAGAGGATTACCAACCAAGGAAGAACATGAAAGGCTCAACACATGGTGTGCTAAGGATGCATTGGCAAGCTCCTATTTACTCAACTCTATATCTGATTTTCTTTTGCCACATATTAGAAATTGTAAGACATCCCAAGAAACTTGAGAAACCTTGTCATCATATTTTTCCTCCAACACAAGGGCTAGGAAAAATCAGTTGTGGATTGAATTCACAACATTAAGGAAGCAACCTAAGCAAGTTGTTTCAGAATTTGTGACCAAGATTAAAGATGTAGCAGATCAGTTAGCAAGCATAGGAGAAGAGATTGAAGAAGAACAGATTGTAAGGCAAGTGATCAATAGGATCAAGGCTGATGACAAATGGGAAAGCTTCACCACAGCTATGGATCTTTACATGGACATGCACACTCGAGATCTTACAACGCTCATGGGAAAACTATTTACTCATGAAGCAAAGCTCAACAAAAATGGAGACACATCCAAAGGTAATAACTCTTCTACCCTATACACTGATAAGAAGTCTAAAGATAAAGGCAAAAGCAAGAAGGTGGAAGATGAAGGCTCTACTTCTCAAGCCAACTATGCAGGGAGAGGTAGATCTTCAAGAGGAAGGGGTAGAGGAGGTAAGCAAGGTAGGGGGAGATCTTATAACTCCTCACCATGCAACATTTGTGGTCTATCAAATCATACTACAGATGAGTGTTTCAGGAATTACAAGAATAAGAGAGGAAGAGGAAATCAAAGAGGTGGCTACTCACAGTCAAGAGGTAGATTCAACCATCACCAAGGCTACAACAATAACTACAACAATAATTACAATAACAACTATCAAGCAGGATTCAAATCTAGGAAGGATTACAACAATTACACAGAGGAGTAGGATGACTCTCTTCTAATCATGAACATGACTTCAAAATCAGGTACAAATGATGATCACCTATTCTACATTGACTCAGGATGTTCAAATCATGTGGCTGGCAATGTAGCATTACTCTCTGATCTTGAGGAACCAAAAGGTAAGCATCAAGTCCAAACAGGTGATGACACAAAGCATTCTGTAGTTAAAGTTGGAAGTGTTAAGACGTGATGGCAATCAGAATTTGTTGAGCAGGGTACTCTATGTACCAACTGTTGGAGCATAACAATCAACAATTAGTGATTACATAAAATTTAGAAGTGGAAAGATGAATGAAAGATTGAAGATTAGTTTCAAGGAAAAGAGGAGATTCAAAAAACAAAGTTCTTTTGTACATTAGTATTGTAAATATTTCAATGTATTTGGAACAAATGACGAGTTAGACTCGTATATATATAGAGATACATGCTCATAGTCGAGGGGAGAGATAGAAGAGATAGAGAAGACAATAGATGTGAAGAATAGAAGAATAGGAGAGAATGAGATGAACATTATGTATGTCATCCATCAAATGTATGAAGATTTATGAGAAGAAAAAGTTTTCAGAGAATTGCGCGTCGACCTTTTCTCTGATTCTCCTTCTGTGGTTAATCTTTTGAGAAATCCTTTTGTACATGTCTAAGTCCATAGTAAATCTATCTATGGTTAAAGTTTGAGAGTCCAATTGCAAACAGGCTGAGAGAATTTTGAATAGGAACATTCATAAGTAAGAAAGTTCTGAGTGTCTTCTGAAACAGGTGCACATTCGATGATCAAAGAAATGGACAGTGCTCAGTGTATAGTGTAAATTTTTACACAAATGAGGATTCAAAATTTAAGTTGAGAGGTAAGCCATCTATGGCTAAAAGCATTTGATTAAACGGGTTCTAGTTTGGGAGAACTATGTATTAGAAGTTGCAGGTCTCAAAGCCAACATTATAGAGACACAATTTCAGACATAGGTAAACTGTTTGAGTCATTTCTCACAATCTACTCAAGCATTTGAAGTATTTTAACTTGGAGAAGGTGCGCAAGCTTTAGATGACACATTCTACAAAGTTTCATCAAAAACTTTACACAAATGATTAGTCAATGATTGATTAATGTGCAGCAGACTTTCCTGAGAAACAAGTTTCTTCACAGTTAGCTAATTTCTTGATAGTTTGGCACTTGTCTTCCAAAATTGGTTGGAGTTTAAAGCTATTCTTGATATAGAGGTGGTCTAACATCAAGGATAGCTTGTTCTTTTGGAGATTAACACTCTCCATTAGTGGTATCAGAGGAGGAAGTATCAAAATTGAGGAAAGGAAGACTCCGACTGCTGCAGACATACAAAATTCAACATCTGAAGGTTCAAAAGGTGAAAGCTTGAGGACAAAGCTTGAGAAGGAGGTTATACGAAACCAAAGAAGACAAAAGGAGTGTCATTCAAAGTAAAGGTAAAATTATACTTTATAAAGATTGAAGAATTCGATATACAGGTGAAGCAAGGATGGGAGATAGTCTCCAAATTGAAAAGTTGGATAGAGAGAACTATCCAGCTTGGTCTATGAGAATGGAAACTCATCTTATGAGCAAAGATCTGATGGGATACATAACATGTCACGAGGAAGGAGATAAGAAAGAGAGCTCACACACACACTCTCACTCTCAAGGAGAAGCACACACACAGATTGAGGCAAGGAAGAATAATCTTCTTCTTCTTCTTCTATTACATAAAAGGAATGTACAAGAATGACCTAAAAACAAGAATACAACCAGTGCAATATATAAAGACCAGTACATAAGGAAAAACCTAATGTCCGCGAATGAGTGAGCTGGCAAGAAACAAATGTGCCATCACTCTCGGTAGATAAATCTAATAGAGCTCAATGAAGTATCCCTGACATATACCGGCGTGACCACTATACATGTCAGAGAAACGAAAAACTGGTACGTGTCATCCTGGATCATCACATGTTGAGCTTGATATCTCAACACTCCCCCTCAAGCTCAATGCCATATCCTGTAATCCAAGCATCTTCCGAAACTTCTTTAACTTCTCAGCTCCAAGTGCTTTGGTGAAAATATCAGCAACCTGCTCATCTGTTCTCACATAAACAAGATCAATATCACCTGCTAATACCTTCTCTCTGATGAAGTGATAATGTACCTCGATATGCTTTGTTCTAGCATGAAAAACATGGTTCCGTGCTAACTCTATGCTGCTAAGATTATCACAATAGATAGTGATAGGCTTTTGCACTTCCACACCTAAATCTGCAAGTAACATCTCCAGCCATGATGCCTCACATGCTGCCATTGTAGCACCTCTATACTCGGCCTCTGTACTCGACAAAGCAACAGTGGGTTGCTTCTCAATGCTCCATGTAATAGCTGCACCTCCAAGTGAGAAAAGAAAGCCACTAGTAGATCTTCTATCTGGAGTACTACCAGCCCAATCTGCATCGGTGTATCCATGAACCTGCAAATCTACACCAGCTTCATAAAACAATGCATAATCCAAAGTAGCACTCACATAACATAGAGTGCGCCTCAGAGCATCCAAATGTGGCTTCCTGGGAACCTGCATAAACTGACTTTCAAGTCCAACAGTATAACTTAGATCAGGCCTTGTAATTGTGAGATATATAAGACTTCCCATAATTTTCCTGTACATAGTAGCATTTTCCAATGCTTCACCTGATGTAGTATCCAATTTCAAATTTTGATCTAATGGCATAGAAATTGGCTTACAATCAACCATACCATACTTTTGCAGCATATTCAAGTCATATTGCCTTTGCGACATCCATATACTTGTTTTTGTATGTATAAACTCAATGCCCAAGAAATACACACCAAGATCTTTCATGTCAAATTCCTGCATAAGAAGTTTCTTTACCTCTTTGATGCTTTCTTCATTATCACCACCTACAATCAGGTCATCAACATAAATAGCCACAATAGTGATGCCATCATCAGCCTTCCTTGCATATAGTGAGTGATCTGCATCACACATAGAGAACCCAATGCTGGTTAAGTAATCAGTAATCCTTGCATGCCATGCGCGAGGGGCTTGCTTCAGCCCATATAAAGCCTTTTGCAACCTGCAAACATATTCTAGATGCTTTGAATCTTCATATCCTTGTGGCTGGTCCATGTATACTTCTTCCTGTAACTCACCATGTAGGAAAGCATTCTTCACATCCATCTGATGCAAAGTCCATCCTTTTGCTGTAGCTAATGCAACAAGTGTTCTGACAGTAGACATTTTAGCTACAGGGCTGAATGTTTCCTCATAATCAATGCCATATGTCTGTGCATAACCTTTAGCTACCAATCGTGCTCTATACCTGCTTATGCTACCATCAGCATTATGCTTTACCTTGTAAACCCATTTGCAGCCTATGGATTTCTTTCCTTGCGGCAATGGAACCAACTTCCATGTATCATTTCCATAAAGTGCAGCCATCTCTTCATCCATAGCTTTTTCCCAATTTGCATTACCAATTGCATCTTCAAAACAAGAAGGTTCAACATCTTGTATTACCTTTGTCATGTAGGCACAATGGCGAGCCATGTAACTATCATATGTCAATCGTTGCACTGAATTACGCATCCTCCCAGATCTTCTTGGTCCTGGGTCACTTCTTCTTGTATCATCTGCATGTGCCCTTCTTACTCCTGGAGTCTTCACAGAGGGCAATCCAAGTTCCTCATCAAGACTCTTTTATGAACTGCTTGAATCTCCATCAACGTCTTAAAACCTACACCTGTTTTACTACCAACAGAAAGCTTTTCTTTACCTTTCTTGGATGTATTTGATGAATTTGTTGGACTAAAATTTCCACGCAATCTTCCACTCCATGGATTTGAGTTGGAACTATTGCTTGGTGATGCATCCGGTCCACTCAAAACTTGAGATTCTGCACTAGATTTTTTAGCATTTTCTTTGTCATTTGGTTCAAGATTCAGTCCTTCTTTGGCATCTGCATAGAAGCTTGACATTTCATCAAATACCACATCTCTGCTCACCTTCACCTGTCATGTGAGTGGGTTATAACATTTGTACCCCTTTTGTTCAAGGGAATATCCAATGAAGACACATTTTTTTGCTTTCGGATCAAGCTTCGTCCTCAACTCATCTAGAACATGTACATATGCAATACAACCAAAAACTTTCAGATGTGATAAGTTTGGCTTTTTACCTGTAAACTTCTCTTCAAGTGTAACTTGATGTACAACAGTAGTCAGAGTTCTGTTCATGATGTATACAGCAGTATGCACAGCTCCTGCCCAATAATAATGAGGCATATTCTTCTCAGCCATCAAGGCTCTTGCTATTTCTGCAATATGTCTATTTTTGCGTTCAGCAACACCATTCTGTTGTGGTGTGTACCTGCATGAAAACTGACGCCGAATTCCATGTTTTTTTAGAAAACTGCTGAACTCATTTGACATGTATTCACCTCCTCCATCAGATCTTAATGTTTGAGTGTACTTCCCTGTCTGCTTTTCCACCATAACTTTAAAATTCTGGAAGTGAGTAAACACCTCGCTCTTCTCTTTCATGAAATATACCCATACTTTGCATGTATGGTCATCAATGAAAGTAACATAAAACCTGCAACCGCCCATAGATGTGGTCTTTGCTGGACCCCAAACATCTGTATGTACTACTTCTAGTACATTCTCACTAACATGTTTGTCATGTGGAAATGATGCTCTTGATTGTTTACCAAATTGACATGCTGCACATACCTTTTGCATTTCTGCAACTTTGAAATTTGGTAGTCCATGGACAATCTCCTTTGACTGCATCAGTTTCAGCCTTTGCAAGTTTGCATGTCCAATCCGTTTGTGCCATATCTCTATATTTGCAATAACTCCTGCACCTTTTGCAAACATGGCTGCATTCATTTCAGGAATCTTCATATTTAAGGTGAACATCCTACCCACTTTGTTTCCTTTGGCAACCAATCGTCCATCTTGCTTGTACTCTTCTACATATAATCCATCAGCATTGAACCTGACTTGTAATCCCTGGTCTACCATTTGTCCAACAGAAACCAGATCCTTTGTTATATTTGGAACATGCAGCACATCAGCGAGATGTTTTACCTTTCCGTCCTCCATAGACAATGCTATGTTTCCTGTATGCTCAATAGGATGCGATATGTCATCACCTGTTTCAACATATCCAGGAACTAGCATTTTTTGCAAACTACTAAACCATTCTAGATGACTGGTCATGTGATTTGAAGCACCTGAATCAACATACCAGACATTATCATTCGATTTTGAAACACCAGCAGACATCGTATTCATCATGTGATGTTGAACCATAAACAGCTTCTCAGAATCATCTGCACTTGTGGATGCATAGTTGTTTTGCTGCCTTCTGTTATTTTGATTCTAGCAGGTGTCACTCTAGCACAATGGTGAGTACCAACGTGAGAAGATTCACCTCATAATTGTCAATCCGTGGAGACGTGAGGACTAGTATGAAGACTATGAGCAAGTGAAGGCACAAGTGTGTGAGTGAGAAGCACCCAAGCATGCACACACATACACACACACGTGCACACAAGACAAGAACAAGGAGAGGAACAATGGAGTTCTTTGCATTAGTCAAAAAGTCTCTTACATAAGCTCAATTCACAAACCATCTAACCCAAAAATGAGCTCTCTATCTCTTTTTATAGTTTTCTCACTAGCTTTGGCCTTGTCCAGACCTAATGTCCGGCCTAGTTAAAAATTAGGTTCTAGAGCCTATTTGAGGGCTCAAACGGAGTCTAAAAATTATGAAAATTGGTACGTAGCTAATTCTAATACTCCTCAAGCTCGAGGACTCCTCCGCTTGAACAAAATGGAGTCTATTCTACCAAAAAAGAGATTTACAATGTGTGTGTAGTGATAAAAATCACTTGAATTGGAAATAATTTAAGAGAAAAATTGATTGGGCCTTGTTGCCGTATTGTGCATGATTGCTCCGTTGTGCCTGTATACTCTTTATATGACTTGGATTCTAACACTCCCCCCTTCCTAGCGTCTGTCGCCCCTGACAGACCTCTGCTCTATAGGGTGGTCGATATAGTATTGGATGACATTGGTGGCTAATTCATGTTCTCCTATCCTTAAGCCTCTTGCTAGGTCTGCTTCCAATGCATCCCAATTTATTGCACTGGGGACATCTGGTTGCGGTGTGGTGTAGTACTCGGAGTACATGGCTTGTTCACAAGCAAAGAGATGGAGCAGGTGTGTTGGCTTAGGTGCAAGCACTTCTGAGTGGTACTCCCAAAATCCTGATTGGAACATTTCTTCAAATGTTTGTTTATAGCATGCGGGAAGATACTTTATTCGTGCATGCCAGGCATAAGCTACTCGAATGCTGGGGGTGGTGCTCATGTTGTACACTAAATCGTAGTTTCCATTAGTGAACCCGGTAGCCGTATCTGTGGGGCTGCCGCATTGTGAAAGGTTTTGAGGACTACCTGCATCATATCCAAAATCTTAAGCATCATTTGGGCCGCCACATCTGGCATGGGCTTCAATCGCGGCATCCAATGTCGAATTGTTCCCATCATGTATGCTACTGACGGTGGTCCCTGTGGTGGCACAATGTATGGATAATTGAGCCATTCCTTGCATTGTGCGTTATTCTGGACCTTGATGTTGAATGCTTTCCATGAGCGGCGTCATGGAACATGGACATAGCATGGATTATAGAGGAGATGTAATAGCGCATTGTTCCAGGTGCGGAGCATTTCAGGATAGGTTTCAAGAAGTTTCTGCCGCCATGTTGGTTGACGGATCTTGCCTTTTTGCACCTCTAGAGGAAGGTCTTCGGGTTGAAATTGGGTTGCAAAGGAAGGTATCTTCCCTGTGACTCTCTGTATTTCTGCGTTATAATGTGCCAAAATGATATAGTAAGGCCTGTATTGGAGTTTGGATGAGAGGATAAGGCATCTTGATGACAGGTTTTTGAAGTAATTGGATTGTAGTACAGTCTCTTCTATGACTCTCATAGCCTGATTTTGCACGACGGTTCGCTCTTCATGTGAACTCCCGATTTCCTCCACTTGTCGTAGCCATGGGGGTCGTGGTGCTTCAAATGTGTCCTAACCTTCTTCCGTTTGTTGACCTCTTGGGAAGGGTTGTGGGTCGTATTCTTCTTCAAATGTTTGTTCCATAGGAATTTGTACTATTTCTTCGTCGGTGGGAGCCTCTGGAGGGGAAGGTGGTCTCTCATATTGTAGTAGACATGCTTGCAATTCGGTGACCTATTTCTGGAGATCTTTTAAGGCTTCTGAGTCTGTGAGAAGTGAAGCCGCGGAGGAGGTGGTTTGAGAGGAAGCTGTTGTTTCTTTTTGGTGTTTTTGCTTCAGTTGACCCAGTTCCTCTGATAGCAGGTCATGTGCTTCAAGCAGCATGGCATAGTCTTCCAATATGATCTTGATATTGTCGGGGGTCACTTCTTGAAACTTTGATGGGCTGATGGGTGCCCCTGGTGTGCTTTCAATGGCTGCTTCTAAGTTCTCTTGGTTCTGTTGCTGTAGGCGTCGATTCTCCTCGTGAGCAGCTGCAAGGTGTCTTCTAAGAAGTGCCATATTTTGTTGAAGTCTTGAATTGCGTTCTAGTTGTGTTTTTAGATGGCCTTCTACCACTTGTATTGCTTCTTGGTCTGTATTCTGCAACTGTACTTCCAATACACTATGAGCCTCTTGTAAAGTTTGGAATTGTGTATGGAGGCGAGCATTCTCCTCTTCTACTGCAGCAAGACGATTTTGTAGCACCTCCGAGTGCTCTTGCAGTCGTGCGTTATGTTGCTGGAGCTGATTGTACTCTGTCCTTAACTGTGATATACATGTGAGCATGGTGTCCAATGCATTTCCTATGGATGATGGTGTGGTTTGTACAATGGAGGATGCACGGGAAGGGGATTGGGGAAGGGGAAGAGTGAATGTTGTGTCTAATGGAGATGTGTGTGTCGGTGAAATTGGTGGGGGGGGGAATGGGAGAAGGTGGAAGTGTGGGGGGTGGGGGAGGTGCCGTGGGTGGTGAAATGTCCATACTTTCAGGAGTGGATGCGAGTGTGGGGTCTACCATATACATTGGAATGGTAGGTGGTGTGTGTGTGAAAGTGGTGAATAGATGAGAGGTGAGGTTGGGAGCTGAAAAATAAAGGGAATGGTTGAGATCTGGGTTGAAAAGTTCTAGCAAGGAAGGCATGGAGGGATTGGAGAAGTGGAGAGATGGGGGTTGGGGGTTGAGGTCGTAGAGGCGGGGAGGTCATGAAAGGTGGCGTGGTAGTAGGGAAACCCATGAATATGGATCTAGAGTCAGGATGACCTATGGCTGAGGGCATGGGGGATGGTTGTCCTAGGGCAGGCTCTATGAGCGATTCGGTGGATTGTGTAGTGATGGTGGTTGCTTCATAGATTGGGTTTTCAAAGTTGGAGAATAGGGTTGAACTAGAGGTGGGAGTACGGAAGATGAAGGTTTGTTCGGTGGGTTGAGTGGTCGAGGTGATCTCCACGGCTTCTGTTCTAGGAGGCGATGGTGGGGGTGTGGGTGGTAGTGGCTCGGTTGATTCATCATGGGTGACTGGGTGCTCTTGGCTAGTGGTTTCTGCTGCTTGGGAGGTTGTGTCAATGGGTTCAGATGTAATAATCGGTCCTTTTGCCGTTGTAATGGGGATCTGGATGTTTTGACCTAACCGTGGTCGTGTTTGGAATCTTCGTGGATCATATTGAACTGGAGACCTCCTAATAGCGGTCCAAACTGCTTCTACTACCCCATATGTTTCTGCCATTAATAAGAGACCTTCACTATATTCTGAGTCAACTCCGGCTTCTTCCAAAAGCTGAGTCATGAGTACCCTATTGCTCTGTTCGGTGAGCAGTTGTTGCGATCGCACTCGTTCCATGATTTGATACAGCCTTCGGAGTTTTGCTGTATATGCGGGGGCTTTAGTGGTCTCCTCTTCGTCTGCTCCTTTCTCTTCTAGGTGTCCTTGTTGTTGACCTTGCTGATCGTCACCCCAATGTACATGGCGACCTTCTGTGGACTTTCTCCTTCTTTGTGAAGATGTGCCTTGTTTTTTTGTATCTGAATAAAACTCTACATTAGAGAGTTGTGTACTTTGTAAGAATGCTTCGAAGTCATGGGGATCCATCCCTTCAGCATCTCCAGTTGTAGTAAATTCAAATTCAGATGGAGCAGGAGGAGCCGAAGGGGCAGCTTGTGTTGTAGTTTCAGATCCAGACCTGGGTATTCTAATGGTAAAGGGAGGTATAGTGGCCTCCTCTCGTGGCGATACTTCAGGAGTAGTCAGAACTTCACGTGTCTGGACACAAGGGATCGAACCCCTCATGCGCTTGGATTGATGTGTGGACGTCTTGAGCTTCTTAAACATTTGTAATTGTGCCCAAGTTAAGGCACGTTCAATGGGTACATCATATGCTAAGCACCGGTAGATAATGCGTGTGATAGCACAGCAACCGTTCACCACTAATTTCCTAGAAGACCTTTTATTTGCTTCATACAGCTGCTCTATAATCCATACAGGAAGCTTTATTGGTAACGCACCTGTCTCCGCTAAGTAGAGAGCGAACCAAATTCTTTTGTGCGGTTGTGTGAAGCGGTCTTGACCGGGGAAAGCAAAATGTTGCATGCACATACGGAGAGGGATGGACACGTTTGGTGTGAGTGCTCCCATGTCTTTAAGCTTCAATAGTTTCCTATCCTTCATGTTAGTAGGAACGAGATCATCCTTCTCAGAAGGTACATGTGTGCCGTGCATATTCAAAGCAGAGCTCACCAACTCCAAGGTAAGTTCAAACCTCTTTAACTCGTTGTTGCCCAGCAAGGAAGGTAGAACAAAGGATCCTGGTTTGTCCTTTTCTGCATTAGCCTGTAATGTTGAGACCAGATAGTAGCATCGGAGGAGGTCTGGTTTGGGTAATGGTGCCTCGAAGTACTCAGCTAGCCCTGCACGTTGCCATATGGTTTGAAGATCCTGTGTGTTCTGTAGAGTCTCAAACTCCTTGGAAGTCCTATTGAGGAAAAATGGGAATTACACAGGATTTTGAGACAGTTCTTTCTATCCCAATGTTTTACATTTTGACTCATTCATACACTACAAAATGTTATTATCTCTTGATCGGGGTATATTAAATTAATACTTGAATATTAAGGATAATTCTATTATAAATGAGGTAGCAAGTTTGGGCTCAAATTTAAGAAGTTTACATAATAAGTAACATAAATGGGACTCGAATAATTCCCAAATTCCCTGAATAGGCCTTTTGGAGAAGAATTGGAATCTGACCCAAGATCTGTCATACTCGCACTTAGACTCCCATATATACTTGGCCTCTCCTAATGGGCCTGGCATGCCATTGAATCAATGAGAATTAGCGGACTCTTTCTGTGATCCCTGTGGGTGGATCCGGTACCGGGATCTGCTGAAGGTGTTGCAGCTCCACAGGTCGTTCAGTTGGTTGCACATCAACAGGTAGACTATCCACATCAATTCCTGCAGTAATTATTCCTGCCTGTGAGCTCGGACCTGTTGCTTCTGCCATGAGAGTGCTTGTAGTTGCTGATGCTTATCTGCTAGAAGAAGAGAGAGGCACATTAGCATTGCATTGGAAACAGGATGTTATGGTGTTCCCTCCACAATACCAACATGACATTTTGAGTGGTTAGAGGTTAGTGGGTGAAGTGTTCGTGGTGTGTACATGTGGGTTAGTAGGTTAGGGCTCACTCTAGATGCATACTTTGGTTGTGCAATGTTCTCAGAATGCACCTACATCAGAGGGGAAGGATTTACAGAGGTGGGTGAGGGGGTTTGACATGGGGTTTAGGTCTCCAAACTTTGATGCTGGAATCGTTGCTTTTATTGGCGATGATGTGTGAAGGTTTGCGGACTGGAGTGTGTTGGGTTTGGGACTTTTTGGGTACCCATTTCCAAACATTCCAAGGCGTAACCGAGAATGTGGTGGTGTGGAGTGTAGATGGTTGCCTTTGGATGGGAGCCAATAGGACTCGTGAGTGTTGGTTTGATCTTGTGATTGGAGGTGAAGTTATTTGAGCTAGTAAGCAGGTCTTGGGCACCCATATTTGTCTAGCTTTTGGGATCGCCTTCATTGACTGCTTTGGAACCCAAACAGAAATGGTTTGTCTAGATTGATGTCTAGGGTGCTCCTTCACTGTAGTCCTCGACACTATAGCTTGCTTGATGCCTCTTTGGAATCTTGTCTCCAAAGCCGAGGGTTGTTTACCTTTGCGTATCCAGATCTGCTTCATGCCGTGGGGTATTTTGTATTGTACTGGTTGGTGTTCATTCTTCTTGGTCCTCGGGCTCCTCTGTATCTTGTATTTTCCGGCTTGCTTTCCTCGAATTCTCTTTGGAAAAGAAGGGAACTCCTTGTTGACTTCTGTACCTTCGTCATGAGTGGCAATCCTTTGCACCATAGAACTTTGGTCAAGAGTAGCATGGTTCATTTCAGGTGGATTCCTGGAAGGACCAGGATTCGGTGCCTCTTCTAGCGGCCTATGTGCTTGATTTTCTAATTCAATCGTGATGTGGTTTTGGCCTACCCATGCCTGAAGAAGTCCACTTCTTAGGTTGAGGCTGATTGCATGATCATAGATCCAGTCTTGGCCCAAGATAAGAGGTTCAGTAAGATCCTCATCTTCACACACTAGCACTTTGACTGCCATTAGCACCTCTTGAATGTAGAGGGGAAGTTCCACCTCACCAATGCAAGGGGTTTCCACACCTCCCAATCCTATGAGATATGCTTCTATAGGATTGATTTGTAATTGCAGCTCTTGGCAATAAGAAAGTCGAACTACACTAGTGGCTGCCCCTGAGTCAATTAGAGCTCTCACTGTCCTTACACTCTCTCCTTGTCCTACTTCTAGGGTTACAAAAGGTCGTCGGTCGATTATTCTATGGGAATGTCCACCTGAAGCCTCGCACATGGCCATGGGATAGCCTAGAGGTTCTTGAGTGTCAGGCATAGGCTGGTCTCTACCTTGTCTCCTCAATTTCATTCGTTGGATGCGTTCTAAAGCTTCTACCTGTGCTTCTTCTCGAATTCGTTTATCTTCTTCTTTATGTTTCTTGGCAGTGTTGAGTTGACTTAGCATCTCTTTAGTCAGGGGTTCTTGATATAACTTGACTCTGCATCCACTTATGTAACTTGGTAGAATATCACCCTCTAGAGTGGCTAGTTGAACTGCTCCACTTGTGGAGATCCTATTGATAATCATTGGCCCATAACCTCTCTTTTCTAACTTCCGTGCATGTTGCTTCAAGGTGTAGACTAGGACTAGGTCTCCTGCTTTCAAGCCCTTATCCTTCACGTGTGCATTGAAATATGCCTTTTGCCTCTTCTTGGCTGCATAAATTCCTGCTACAACCCTCAATCAAGTTTCACCTAATCGTTCAAGATCGGAGATTCTAGAGGACAACTCATGGCTTGTCCAATCATGCTCTTGTGCTACTTTCAAGGTTGGTATAAAAAATTCCAATGGTAGCACTGCATTCTGGCCGAAAACCATTTGAAAGGGCGTGGCTTGGAGTACCGTTTTATAGGCAACTCTATATGCCCAAACAGCATGGTGTAGCTATTTGTCCCAATCCGAGCGTTTGTTATTCACTAATTTGGTTAGCACATTGCATAGAATCTTATTTGTGCTTTCAGCTTGTCCATTAGCTTGTGGGTGATAGGGGGCAGACTTCTTGTGTATCACCAAGAACTCTTGAAGAAGATTTTCAATGACTTCATTCAAGAAGTGAGTCCCTCTATCACTTACTAGCTCTATGGGTAGCCCGTATCGAGTGAACACATTCTCAAATAAGAATTTAGCGGTCGTTTGGGCATCATTCTTCGATGTGGCTTTCACTTCTACCCACTTGGTTAGATAATCCGTGGCCACAATGATATACTCAGCATGTAAACCCTTAGCTGGGGGATTAATAGGACCAACAAAGTCTATTCCCCACTTAGAAAATGCACGTCCACCCATCATAGGTTTCAGTGGCATCTCATCCTTGCGTATAGGATACTGAGTTCTTTGACAAACATCACACCGTTTCACATAGGTATGTGCATCCATGTGAAGGGTTGGCCACCAGAAGCCCGCAAATAGTATTGCCTTGATCACCCGATCTGGTCCAAAGTGTCCTCCTGCTACACCTTGGTGAGCAGTTTCCAAGATCTTGAGATATTCACTCTCATGGACACATAGTCTCAGGTAACCATCTTTACCACGCTTGTATAGATTATCACCAATGATTGAGTAATCTAGGGCTTCTTGTTCTAGACTTCTTTGTCTCGTCAGGGTCATATCTGGAGGGAATGTTTTCGTCCTCAAGAAGGCTACTAATGGTTCACTCCAATCTGGCACTATGGACACTTGGTAAAGAGTGGCATGTTCCAGAGGTGGTTTAGTGCAACAGATTGGGCATTCTTTACACATCTTATGTACATCAGCTTCCATAGTAGGCGAATGCACTCCGAGTCTCCTTAGTGTCTATAGGGTTCGTTGTTTTGAGTAGTGTTGCTCTAATGCACCTACGTGTGCCAACTACAACCATTTAGCGTACTCATCCTCTTCCACACAACAAGCCAATATCCCTTGATCTATCTGTTTGTACATAGTTCCTGCCATGATATGGTACTTCTCGGCTTTTACTACCTCTCTATCTTGAGTGTTTATGACTGGGTGATTAGGCCCGTATGTCAATATTGGCACTAATGGCTTAGCCCACTGAGGTACAACTTCCAAATTAAACAAGTAAGCGTCAGGAAGGTCATCTGATACTCCTTTTGGGGCTTCTCCCGATGTGAGCCTAGAGAGATGATCTGCTCTCAAATGAGTCTTGCCTTTTCTCACCACTACCTCAAAGTCATATTCCATTAGTAAGAGGAACCATCTCACCAATCTACCTGTGTTGCATGGCTTGTTCACCAAGTAAAGTAGAGCTTGATGATCAGTAAAAATTTTAAACTTATTTGCAAGCAAATAATGTCTAAACTTTTTAACCGCATACACCATGCCCAATCCCTCTCGTTCAGTAGTGGTATAGTTTCGTTCAGCCGCATTCAACTGTCTACTAGCATAGGCAATTGGAAGATCCATATTGCCTGCGCCTGTAGGTTGTGCAAGTACACATCCAATAGCATAATTGGATGCATCCACATGAACATGGAAGGGCCTATTCCAATCTGGTGTAGTCAAGATTGGTGCTGAGCATAATCGCCGTTTGAGCTCATTGAAAGAGTTCTCACATTCCTCAGTCCACTCAAAGTTTTTCAGAAGTCCGTACAGAGGCTTTGCCATGATGGCATACATGTGAATGAAACGTCGGTAATAACCACAATGCCCCATGAAAGCTTGCACTTCCTTGACATTCTTTGGCCTAGGTAACTCGGCTATGGCTCTCACTTTCTCTTCATCAGTGGATATGCCATTCTTTGACACTATGTGTCCTAGAATCTTGCCTTGCCTGACCATAAAAACGCACTTTTCTGGGTTCAGGCAGACTGGATATTCTCTACATTTGTCAAAGATTTGTCTGAGTTCAGGAATATGGGTTTGCCTAATGTTGGAATGAGCACAGAGATCATCAACATAGACTTCTAAGTTCTTCCTCAAGAACTCTTTAAATACATGACACATCAATCTCTGAAATGTAGCAGGAGCATTGGTAAGACCAAATGGCATTACTCTAAAGGCAAATATGCCCCACTCTGTGGCAAAAGCCGTCTTATGTTGATCCTCTGGAGCAATGGCTACTTGATTGTAGCCCGAAAACCCATCTAGGAAGCTGTACACTTCCTTGCCTGCTACCCTTTCTAATAGATGCTCGGTGATAGGAAGCGGATAACTATCCCTGATAGTGGCTGCGTTAACCTTCTTCAAGTTAATGCATACACGTAATTTACCATTCTTTTTGGGCACCACTACAATGGGGGACACCCATTTAGTGTGCTCAATTTCATAGATAAATCCAGCTTCAATCAAGTGGTCTATCTCTTCTTTGATCTTGGCAGCATAGTTTTCATTGTATGTGTATGGCTTTTGTTTAGAAGGTCTGGCCTCTGTGGTCATGGGAATCGTATGGGGCCATATGTCAGGGTCTACGCCTTTCAAATCTTTGTAGCTCCAAGCGAATACATCTCTGTACTCCCTTAGCAAAGCTATCAGCTCATGCTCCTCTTCCTCAGTGAGGTCATGCCCTATGTAAGTGCACCTCTCTTCTCCTTCTTCTATGGCTACCACTACCTTCTTGGTGGTTTCTTTGTTATCATAGGCCTCTCCTGCTTGTGCATCGCGTTTTGGCATTCTTACCTGATGGAGAATGTTAATCTCCAAAAGAACAACTTACTCTTGTGATTAGAGCACCTCTATACCAAGAGTAAGTCAAACACTTCACTAATTTAGAGGATCAATTGCTAACTTATCAGAAATTAACAAATCTGTGAAGAAGATGATACACAGAAAAGTCTGCTGCATTGTTCATTCACATTGACCTATCAAATCTGTAAAGTTTTTGATGAAACTTTGTACGAATCATCTCCTAGAGATTGCGCAACTATTCCAAGTTGAATTACTCCAAAAGATTAAGTATAACTTGAGAAATTGATTTCACAAGTTATCTATGTCAGAAACTGTTACTCAGAACAGTCGACTTTACACCTGTAACTTTTAAGGCTTGGTTCTCCTTGAATAGAACCCGTTTTACAAAATGCTTCTAGACATAAGTAGCTTATCTTCCAACTTAAAGATTAAGCCCTCACTCATGCAAAACTTTAAACTGTGCTAGGAGAAATGACCAAAACATTAACTTCGAAATATGCGCCTGTTTTAGGAACCTGTGAATACACTTCACATATGAATGTTCCTACACTTAATTCACTCAGCCTGATTACAATTGGAAGCTGAAATTTTGCACAGAGGTCAAGCAACTCTCAACTTAGACTTGTACAAAAGCATTCCACAATTGATCTACTGTAGAAGGAGAACACACAGAAACATCGGGCGCAAAATTTTTCATTTACTCAGAGAAAATACAACTGAGTGATGAGAGCTAACTCAAATTCACTTTCCTCTATCTTATGACTTCTATCTCCCTCATTCTTGACTTCTAACTAATGTCACATAAGCTCTCATGTGCTCTCCTTCATGCCCCGACTTTTCTCAAGGTATTTATAGATAATTTGTACATAATTCTTACTGAACAAAAGATCTAAGTCATCTATGACTATGCTAATGTACATATGTGTACACTTCTCTTGTCCTCTGATTGTAATCTTCTTCCACACTTTAGGAATTGATTCTTCCTTCATCATTTGATCTTCCAAGCCTTCAATTGGTGATTGGTCTGCACCAACAGCTCCCCCTCAATCATCAATTGAGGTCTTCTCTGTCTTCTTGATACTTGCCATGTCTTTGAACCTTTGTAACTTAGGTCCATCCAAACTCTTTGTCATCATATCTGCCACTTGTTCTTTTGTTGGAGTGTACATCACTTCAATCTCTTTATCAAGTACCTTTTCCCTCAAGAAATGATACTGAATCTCTATATGCTTAGTCCTGGCATGAAAAACAGGGTTAGCTGCCAAATACAAAGAACTCATATTGTCTCCAAAAATTATTGGAGTACTATGATCAATCTCAAAACTTTTCATCAAGGTCTTCAACCATATGACTTCTTTTGCAGCTTCTACCATTCCCTTATACTCAGCTTCTGTGGATGATAAAGCAACTGTGTGTTGCTTCTTTGAACACCAAGACACTAACTTATCTCCAACATAACATAGATATCCATGAGTAGACCTTCTATCATCTGAGTCACCTACCCAATCTGCATCACTAAACACTTTGATTCTTGTGTCAGAAGTGAAACCATAATACAAACCTTCACTTAGGGTTCCCTTGATATATCTGAGTACCCTTTGGGCTGCAATCCAATGAGTCTTCTTTGGACAATGCATGAATTGTGATAACACACCTACTGCATATGATAAATCTGGCCTTGTCAAGGTAGCATAGATTAAACTACCTACCAAACTCTCATATTTCTTCATATCATTGAACTCTTCACCTCCATACCTGCTCAATTTATGATTTACCTCCAATGGTGTAGTTGAGGTCTTGCAATCTTCCATGTTAAACTTGACTAGAAGATTCTTCAAGTATCTCTCTTGTGAAACATATACTCCATGTTGAGTATACACAATCTGCATTCCTAGAAAATAAGATAAGTTTCCCAAGTCACTTATCTTAAACTCCTTCTCTATTTGCTTCTTGAGTTCATTGATTCCTTGAGCATCTGTTCCTGTAACAATAATATCATCAACATAAATGCACATGTAAATATATCCATTTTCACTTGCCTTCACTAGCAAGCTACTATCTGCCTTTGATGCTTGAAATCCACATTCATTCAAGAACTTGACCAATCTGTAATTCCAAGCTCTTGGGGCTTGCTTCAACCCATATAAAGCTCTCTTGAGCTTACACACATAATCTGATCCAATTGATTCCATAAAGCCTTCTGGTTGCTCCATATATACTTCATCTGCAATGTAACCATTAAGAAATGCATTCTTCACATCCAATTGTGATAATTTCCATCCCTTGCAAGTAGCAATAGCAATCAATGTCCTAATTGTAGACATCTTAGCAACAGGACTAAAGGTTTCATCATAATCTACCCCATAAGTTTGGGCATAACCTTTAACCACTAGTCTAGCCTTATATCTAGACACCTTACCATCTGCAAACCTCTTTGTTTTATATACCCACTTGCATCCAATGACTTTCTGATTCTTTGGTCTTGGTACTAATTCCCAAGTTTCATTTTCAAGTAGAGCATCATACTCTTCTTGCATTGCCTTCTCCCAATTCTGTTTACCTTTGGCTTCTTCATAAGTAGTTGGATCTTCTTCTGTTTTCACAATGTAGGCATAATCTTTTGTTGTTAGGAAAGATGTATCATAACTATACCTTATAGGCTCTTTCCTTTCTCTTGTAGATCTTCTGATTTCTGCACTTCTTGAAGTTTCAGCCTCATTTGATTCTGGATCAAATCTTGGCCCTTCTTCTACATGATCCTGCACTCTACATCTAGAGTCAACTTCATCAACAATTTCTTCACATACTTTTACCTTTGCCTTTCCTTTCCTTTGTATTTCTTCAACACCTGCACACTCATTTGGTGATCCTGTATACCACATGTTTTGCTCATCAAATGTTACATCTTTAGTAACAAGAAATTGCTTTGTGGATGGACTCCACAACCTGTAACCCATTTGTCTATCATCATATCCAATAAACACATACTTCTCTGCTTTTGGTTCTAGCTTATGTCTTAATTGTGAAGGAACATAAGCATATGCAATACATCCAAATACTTTACAATGATCAAGACTAGGCTTCTTACCCCACCATGCTTCATAAGGGGTTCCTCCATCCAAAGCTTTGCAAGGCAACCTATTCACAAGGTATGTTGCAGTGTTAATGGCTTCTGCCCATAAGTAATTTGGACAATTCTTTTCCTTCATCATGGCTCTTGCAAACTCTACAAGAGTCCTATTCCTCCTTTCTGCTACTCCATTTTGTTGAGGGGAGTACCTGCAAGTCACTTCTCTTTTGATACCTGCATTCCACAAATAATCATCAAACTCTTTTGAGAAATACTCTCCCCCTCCATCTGATCTTAACCTCTTTAGCTTTTGTCCTGTGATCCTTTCTGCATAAGCATGGAAATGTTTGAATGTCTTGAAGACTTCTGATTTGTCCTTGATTACATACAAAGTAATCCACCTGGTTGCATCATCAACAAACAACACATAATATCTGGATCCATTTATGCTATAGTCCCTTGAGGGACCCCATACATCTGTATGAACCAATTCAAGCATGTTTGAATACTTGTACCCTGATTTGTTATAAGAACTTTTATGTGCTTTACCTAATTGACAAGCTTCACACTTGTACACCATATGTTGCCCTTCAATGTTTGGCAATCCAAGCACCACCTGATTCTTTGACATCTCCTTTATAGCTCTCTCATTGAAATGACCTAGCCTCTTATGCCATAGGTCTAATTCAGACACCTTTTGACCTCCATAGGTAAACAATGCATGTCCCACATTACCTTGGACTTTGAGAGTAAACAATCTTCCTTCCTTTTTACCTGCAATTATGTTTCTATATCCCTGATTTGGATCTTGTACATAAACACCATCATTTGTGAATCTTACCTCATATCCTTTCTCCACAATTTGCCCTACACTTATCAAATTTTTAGGAATAGTAGGAACATAAAGTACCTTACTCAGAAGTGTACTTCCACTCTTTGTCTTAACTGATCCAATGCTCTCCACTTTATGTTTGGTATTGTCACCTGTTTGGACTGTATGTCCATTCACCCTTGCTTCCATATCAGTCATCAAGGATAGATTCCCACTCAGATGGTTGCTGCACCCTGAGTCAATATAAAACACTCTTTGATCTTCTCCCATTGATTCATGAGTTGCATTCAAGATAAGAGTCATGTCATCCTTCTGATCTGATGCATAATTGTAATAATTATTGTTGTAGGACTGAGATTGGAAGTTTCTTCCACCTCCTCTACCATATGATGTCCTGCCACCTCTTCCTCTGAAGTTACCTCTTTGGTTTCTGCCTCCTCTACCTCTTTGACTATAATTCTGATTGTTGTATCCTCCACTTTGATTATTATACCAACAATAATTTGCCAAATGATTTGTTCTGCCACAAATCCAACAAGCTTTAGCATTATCTTTGTTCTTACCTCCTCTTCCTTTACCTCTGAAATTTGTCTTCCCTTTTGTGAAGTTGGCTTGATTTGAATTCCCTTCATCATCATTTGATTGCTTTCCTTTGCCATTCTTTTTCTTGTCTTTGGAGTACATAGCTTGACTTGTACTTCTATCATTGTCTCCTTTAAGATCCTGCTCAAAGGTTAGCATGTGTCCTAGCAATTGATTAAGGTCAGGAGTAAAGTGATCAAGTGACAACTCTATGGACAAGATAAAAGGCTTCCACTTCTCATCACCTCTTAGACCTGTAAGTATTTGTCTTACCAACTTTTCTTCTTCAATATCTTCATCCACTGCTCCCAAGCTATCTGCAATATCTTTCATCCTTGCCACATAATCTGAAATTGATTGTGAGCTCTTCTTCTTGAAGGTTGTGAACTCAGCCCATAGTGAGGACTTCCTTGACTTAGTTGTATTTTGGAAATGCTCTTCCAAGGCATTCCAAACATCTGTAGCACTTTCTAAACCTCTGATGTGAGGTAGAAGGTAATCATTTACAGCCATGTAGATGATACTCCTTGCTTGAGCATCCTTTCTCATCCAAGTCTTCAACATTGCAAGTTCTTCCCTAGTAGGAATACTTGGATCTGCAAATTCTGGTTTTTCTTCATCTCCTGTAATAAATGATATAAGATCTTTGCTCATGAGGTGTGCTTCCATCCTCATGGACCATGCTGGATAGTTCTCCCTATCTAGCTTATCAATCTGCAAGCTTTCTCCCATCTTGTATCCACCTGTGTATTGAAATCTTCAAGCTTTACAAACAATGTATGTACCTTTACTTCGATTTGAACTCCTTTTGCCTTTCTTGATGTCAATTTGTCTTCTCCCCAAGCTTTGACTCCAAGCTTTCACTTCTTGATCCTTCAAGTGTTGAATCTCTTGAATCTGCAGCAGTCGGGATCCTCCTTTTCTTGAAATTGATGTCTCCTGCTCTGATACCACTGATGGAGAATGTTAATCTCCAAAAGAACAACTTACTCTTGTGATTAGAGCACCTCTATACCAAGAGTAAGTCAAAAACTTCACTAATTTAGAGGATCAATTGCTAACTTATCAGAAATTAACAAATCTGTGAAGAAGATGATACACAGAAAAGTCTGCTGCATTGTTCATTCACATTGACCTATCAAATCTGTAAAGTTTTTGATGAAACTTTGTACGAATCATCTCCTAGAGATTGCGCAACTATTCCAAGTTGAATTACTCCAAAAGATTAAGTATAACTTGAGAAATTGATTTCACAAGTTATCTATGTCAGAAACTGTTACTCAGAACAGTCGACTTTACACCTGTAACTTTTAAGGCTTGGTTCTCCTTGAATAGAACCCGTTTTACAAAATGCTTCTAGACATAAGTAGCTTATCTTCCAACTTAAAGATTAAGCCCTCACTCATGCAAAACTTTAAACTGTGCTAGGAGAAATGACCAAAACATTAACTTCGAAATATGCGCCTGTTTTAGGAACCTGTGAATACACTTCACATATGAATGTTCCTACACTTAATTCACTCAGCCTGATTACAATTGGAAGCTGAAATTTTGCACAGAGGTCAAGCAACTCTCAACTTAGACTTGTACAAAAGCATTCCACAATTGATCTACTGTAGAAGGAGAACACACAGAAACATCGGGCGCAAAATTTTTCATTTACTCAGAGAAAATACAACTGAGTGATGAGAGCTAACTCAAATTCACTTTCCTCTATCTTATGACTTCTATCTCCCTCATTCTTGACTTCTAACTAATGTCACATAAGCTCTCATGTGCTCTCCTTCATGCCCCGACTTTTCTCAAGGTATTTATAGATAATTTGTACATAATTCTTACTGAACAAAAGATCTAAGTCATCTATGACTATGCTAATGTACATATGTGTACACTTCTCTTGTCCTCTGATTGTAATCTTCTTCCACACTTTAGGAATTGATTCTTCCTTCATCATTTGATCTTCCAAGCCTTCAATTGGTGATTGGTCTGCACCAACATTACCATGACTCTCCTATCTTCTATTGCATACTTCTTGAAATTTTCAGGGACCTCAAATAGGGATTCTTCCTCCTCTGGTGCGGCTTCTCTCTTCTTCCTTTTCTTTCCTTCACTCTTAGTGGTCACTCGTGTGGTTAATCTCACATCATTAGTGAGCTCTTCATGTCTCTGAGGGTAAACTTCTACTTCATAGAAATATTCTTCGTCTGATGCAAAGGGTGGATCCATGATAATTGACTCAAGATCGGAGTCATTTGCATCTTCAAATGCATCAGGGCTAGGTTCGCATTCTTCTAAAACTGCATCTCCCATGATTGGCTCTATGGAGAAAACAGAAATGTCATAGCCATCCTCATCACAGTGGGGTGTCCATTGCTCTTCATTGATGGCTATATCCATAGTTGCTAGAATTTTTGCCCAGCCGTGAGGTTCAAATTCTTCATGCAAAAATACTACAGGTGCATAGGCTGGGTCTTGAACTGATCTATGTGTTTCCTTCGCACCTACCTCTCTGGCTTTTTCTCTTTTCTCCTCTTCCACTGCCACTTTACACATCCATAAGTGAGTGTCTTCATGCATCCATGAGGATCCTGATCCTATGGAATGCACCGATTCCGTATCATCTTTGGCTCTATGGATGGGGTTCCATTGGATAGGAGGGACATCTCTATGAGAGTAATCCTTGAGATTGACTTTGGTTGTAACACCTAAGTGTTGCAAATACAAGGAATTGGTTCCCCAATCCTGTACCACTTGCAACTGCCGCATAAATGGTCTCCCCAAAATCATCTCGTAGGCTTGGTTTTTGCTAAAGTCACATATAGCAAAAGTATGCTCGAACTCAACACCACATGTAGTGAGAGTTATTCCTTCTAGCAATCCTAAGGGCCTCTCGATATGACCATCGGCCATCTGCAATTTCATTTTCGTTGGCTTGAGTGTTGGCTTGCCCCAACGCTTCCATAGGGAAGTGGTAGCAATTGCAACTCCTGCACCTGAGTCTAGAATGGCCTTGGTGGTGTATCCTTGATGGGTGATAGGAAGATATGTGTTTCCCTCTTCACCCTCACTCATGTCTCCTATCTTTTCCAAGGGTATTTCTGGCACTGTTCTTTGAGATCCTACCTGGGAATGCGGTTTTGCTACTTCGGGCACTTGATTGGCTACATGTTTCCACACTTCTGGTCTAACCTTAAGTAGCTCTTCCAAAGTGAGATTGCACTGCACTTTGGTGTTCTTCACTACCTCCGTGTTCCTAGGTATGACTGAATCTTCGTTTCTTATCATGACAGTCGGTGCTCTCATACAAGTAGACTTAGCTTCCCATGGACCTATGAAATGGGGTAGCTCCTGTAAGGAATTGCACTCAAAGTCGAATCTCTCTTGAGATTGGGCCCTCTCCTACTCTCCATAAATGGAGGGAAGGTCTTGTGGGAATTGATCGTGTGTGTCATCCACAAGTTCAATGGGAGGAGGAACTTCACTCTCTTTAGCCCATTTCTCTTCTTGAATCTCTCGCAAGAATTCGGGTGTGTATCGATTCATAGAAGGTTGCCACGTAGTCTTCATCGTCGCCTTCTCCACGAGCTCTCTACAGCCACGCTGGCTCTGATACCATGTCACGAGGAAGGAGATAAGAAAAAGAGCTCACACACACACTCTCACTGTTGCAGAGCTAAAGGAAGTACGAAGCAGAGAAAAAGACGGGCCCCAAAAATTTTTCCAATTTGGACATCATTTTTTTGTATCATACTCATTCTTGTAATATATTTCCCGGTGTAAATGCACTAGAGGAGTCCTCTAGATGCATCCCCACAGAAGATTAGAGATTTACCCATGTAAAATAGTAGGAAATTAGTCTTTTAGTGAATAAAGTGCCGGTCTCTTGTGTGAAAGGACCATTTTTAGGGCACTAGTATATAAGTCAAATGTGACTCTTTGTAAAGAACTTTTTGCCATTGTGAAAATAGAGAGCACAGAAATTCGAATTTGTGTCTTCTTCACTCTGTATCTTCTTCTTTGTGAGCTTGTATACATGTGTAGTGCTTGGAAAGAGTGCTTGTGAGTGTTGCCTATCCATGAAAGTGATTATTTGCTGTAGGTAAGGTGTGTGCGAAGTGTAGGAAGTGCTGAAGTGTAGGAAGGTATTTCCCGTGACTCAGTATTTTGCTCATAACTTGAAGTAGGAGCGTCAGAATTGAGTGAAACTACTGCCATTGGATGCGTCTTCTCGATAGCTTCGAAAGGCATATGCTATTCGCTATATTTGGAGTTCGGAGCTGGGAGAAAAGTCCAAAATACTGACGGCTGCTTCACCAAGTATCGTTTCGCCATGACCAACACTTGAAGCTTGTTTGGATAAGTCTTTGCCTCATTTCCACTCTTTGAGTAGTTCATTTGCATTGATCATTACATGATTGCATGTCCTCATACACTCGGCTAGGTTTGAATACTCTTTGGATTGATAATTAAAAGCGTGTATCCCCACTATATGCACTTGAGAGGGGATTGAGGTATAGTCTCTTTCTCCGCAAGTCCTTAAGTTGATACTTAGGTCAACACACTTTTTGGCGCCGTTGCCGGGGAGTGACGAATCAAACCGAGGCATTCGTGTGATGGTAAGTAGCTTTTGGCATTGAAGTAAGTGGAGGAGTGGAAATCTTCTCTTCTTTGGTAAGTCATTTTCTGCCGCACTTGCTACTTCTCATTCTTGGAGTGTGTGTAGTGAGTTGTTAGTTTAGGGAAGTGAGTAGTAGGAGGAGAGTAGGAAGAGTGAGGGAGTAGATTAGAGTAGCTTTCACTTTTTGTCTTGTTGTTTCATTTTCAGTAGATAGGAAAAAAACCAAGTATAAAAGCCAAAAAGAGTCATTTTGAAAATCACTTGTTTTTAGCAAGTATCGTGAGAGAGACCGTCGAGTATCGTGAGCTGCGCCAGAGATCGTGAGAGAGCAAATGGGCAAGCAGGGGTTGCACAAAGCAAGGGGAAGTGACAAAGAGATCATAGGAGCTACCAAGTGTTGGGGCTTCACTCACTAATTAGGCATTGATATATGAAGACATATGGAGACATATGATGGAGGAAAGAAGAAGTGAAGGAAAGATCTACAGAAAATCAAGCCTAAGTGAAGGGACAATTTCACTATTGTAAATTAGTGCAAAATTAGAGTCTAGATTTGTAATTGATCTTTAGAACTTACGAGTTCAAGTCTAGAAGAATGTAAACCATAGGTATATAAGTTAATTTGAGTCAGAAACATGTAGGTGAGAACTCAATTTTGAAATCTGAGGTAGTAGAGAAAAGTCGTGTCTTTTCTGAGAGAGATGGTGAGAGAAAACTTCTGAGTCTGAGAAAGTTTTCCATGGCTGTGAGCAAAATTAGGCCAAGCCATTTTGTACACATCTTCTCTGATAGTCAACACATGTTTGTGTAGAAGCATTGTGTCTAATTTCTATTGTATATTGAGTTCTAAGTCATTTCATATGACTATGTAAGGTAGTTGACAGTTACGACTTTTCTGGCGCACATTTGACTGATCTTCTTAAGGTCAGATCTCGAAGCACAGTGTAAAGTTTTTGGTAAGTGATAGCTCGTTGGAAAGCTATTATCCTCAACTACATTTGGTCAAAAGATCTTTGAGAAACGGGACGCGTACTCAGAGAAATCAGCTTAAGAGTGGAGGTATGTCAAATCGATGAAGTAAATTTCCAGTTTTCAGACATAGTGTAAAGGTTGATACAAAATCAGAGGATTGTGAAGTTATTGCTTGAAAGTTTTGTTTGTTATGTGTTGCTTAACACTAGCAAGAACTTATCTTAGCAAGTAATCAAAAGATTTGGCAAAGATTGAACTAATACAGGTCAGATTGAAGGATTGAAGAAAAGGCGCAGATTTCTGTGAAGTGAAATTTTGATTTTCACTAAGTTCAGAGATGAAGACTCATAATGTGAGTGTTGCTAAGCTAATGATGGTTATGGAGGTCTTCTAATACCACATTAGTTTAGTTCTTGTGGTGTTTTACACACCAACAAGTGGTATCAGAGCAGATAAGGTCCTCGAGAAGTAAAGGAGTGCAGATACAAGAAGATTTGAAGAGTTCTTTATCAAAGAAGGAGGAAGCTGAGGTGTTCAACAACCAAAAGTCATCAGAAGAGTATTTCGAAGTTGCTCCCAAGAGTAAAGGTCTACAAAAGGTATCATTCTTTAACCTTACACTTACAGGTTGAAGCAGAAGCAAGGATACCATGGCAGATCATGTGTCTATTGACAAATTGGACAGAGATAACTATCCTGCTTGGGTAATGAGGATGGAGGCCTTACTTATGAGTAAGGACTTAATGGTATATGTGACAGGTGAAGAGGAGAAGCCTAAATTTGAAGATGAAAGTCATCCAAGGAAGGAAGAGCTAGAAGCTTTGAAGCTATGGCAGAAGAGAGATGCAAGTGCAAGAGCTTATATATACAACACTATTACAGATCACTTGTTGCCACATATCAGAGGTTTAGAAACAGCTGAAGATATTTGGAATGCTTTGGAAGACCACTTCCAAAACACTACTAAAGCTAGGAAAGCTAGCTTATGGTCAGAGTTCACCACATTCAAGAAAAAACAGAATCAAAGCATTAGTGATTATGTCACTAAGATGAAAGACTTGGCAGATAGCCTTGGATCTATTGATGAGGATATTGAAGATCATAGGTTGATAGCTCAATTACTTGCAGGATTAAGAGGTGATGAAAGGTGGAAGCCTTTTGTACTTTCAACAGAACTCTCATTAAACCATTATGTGCCAGAATTGAATCAATTACTTGGATTGATGCTTACATTTGAGCAAGACTTAAAGTCAGATGGAGACAAAGGTCAAAGTTCTGCAATGTATGTGAAGAACAAAAAGAAAGGAGATAAAGGCAAAGCAAAGGATGAAGAAGAGTCAACAACTCAAGCAAATTATGCAAGAGGAAGAGGTTTTGGCAGAGGCAAAGGTCGAGGTAATGGAAGAGGTAGAGGTAATCAGAACAATAACAAGAAGACATGTTGGATTTGTGGATTGAGCAATCATCTAGCATATGATTGTTGGCACAATCAACAAGGAGCAAGCCAAAATCAGAACAATAATGGCAGAGGAAGAGGTGGAAGGTTTCAGAATCAATTTCAAAGAGGAAGACATAATTCAAGAGGAAGTTTTGGTAGAGGTGGTGGAAGAAATTGGAATCAGAATCAATCATACAACACCACATATTATAATTATGCAAATGATACACAGAATGACAACCATACAACATTGATGATGAATTCAATTAGTTCATCAGAGAAGGAGGATCTCAAGGTATTCTATATTGATTCTGGTTGTTCAAATCATTTATCAGGTAATATAGAATTATTGTCAGAATTGGAAGAAGGAAATTCAAGTCATACAGTACAAACAGGTGACAATACAAAGCATAATGTGCATTCAATTGGAAAAGTGAAGTGCAGGAGTGGAGCTGATTTATTAACAAATGTTTTGTATGTTCCAACAATACCAAAGAATCTGATTAGTGTTGGACAAATAGTGGAAAAAGGTTTTCAAGTCAGATTTACAAATGAAGGGGTATTTGTTGAAGATCCAGAGGATGCATACAAACCCATTGTTTGTGGTAAGAAGGAAGGTAGACTTTTTACTCTCAAAGTACAAGGAAATGTTGGTCAAGCCCTAATCACACATGGTGATGAAGTAATTACAGAGTTAGATCTTTGGCATAAAAGATTGGGACATTTCAATGAAAGAGGAATCAAAACTATGGTGGAAAATCAATCTGTATTGGGACTACCAAATGTGAAGAATCAACATATGATATACAAGTGTGAAGCTTGTCAGATGGGAAAAGCTCATAGACAACCATTTCAGAAGAAAGGTTTCAAGCATGATGGTTTGCTTGAACTCATACATACAGATGTATGGGGACCAACAAAAGAAGGTTCAATAAATGGATCTAGGTATTATGTTTTGTTTATTGATGATGCTACAAGGTGGATAACCCTTTATGTTCTAAAGGAAAGATCAGAAGTCTTTGGAGCCTTCAAACATTTTCATGTTTATGCAGAAAGAGTTACAGGTCACAAACTCAAGAGGCTAAGGTCTGATGGAGGGGGAGAATACTTCTCCCAAGAGTTTAATGACTATCTTTGGAATGCAGGTATCAAGAGAGAGATAACTTGCAGGTATACACCTCAACATAATGGGGTGGCAGAAAGGAGGAATAGAACATTGGTTGAATTTGCAAGAGCAATGTTAAAGGAAAAGAATTGCCCTAATTATCTTTGGGCTGAGGCTGTAAATACAGCCACATACCTTGTGAATAGGTTACCATGTGGAGCTTTGAATGGTATGACCCCTTATGAAGCTTGGTGGGGTAAGAAACCAACACTTGACCATTGTAAAGTGTTTGGGTCAATTGCCTATGCTTATGTACCATCACAACTCAGACATAAGCTTGAACCAAAGGCAGAAAGATATGTGTTTATTGGGTATGATGAAAAGCAAATGGGTTATAGGCTATGGAGTCCTTTAACTAAACATTTTATTGTTTCCAGAGATGTGACTTTTGATGAACAGAAGAGTTGGTATGCAGATAAAGAATGTGAGCTTGAAACATTTGAGGAAGAGATAAGAAGGAGTGCAAGAGGTAAATCACATATGCAGATAGATGGAGATGAAGAACATATGCAAGCAAGCACATCAAGAGTTGGATCATATAGAAGGAATGAAGATGGACCAATATTTGATGAAGAAGTACATCCAGATAGACATGAAGTGTGTGAACCAAGAAGGTCAACCAGAATAAGGAATCATCCTACAAGGTATTCATATGACACTTCTTACTTGACTCAGAAAAATTATGCTTACATGGTTAAGGAAGATGAAGAACCTCAAAGCTATGATGAAGCAAAGGGTAAGAGACATTGGGAAGTAGCAATGAAGGAAGAGTTTGATGCTCTTGAAGAGAACAAAACTTGGGAACTTGTCCCAAAGCCTAATGGTAAGAAAGTGATTGGAAACAAATGGGTTTACAAAGTTAAGAAGCATGCAGATGGAACTATAGCCAGATACAAAGCTAGATTGGTGGTTAAAGGCTATGCTCAAACATTTGGCATAGATTATGATGAGACATTCAGTCCTGTGGCAAAGATGTCAACCATAAGAACAATCATTGCCATTGCAGCATCAAAAGGATGGACATTGAGTCAATTGGACATTAAGAATGCATTTTTGAATGGATATATATCAGATGAGGTTTACATGGAACAACCTCAAGGGTTTGCAGATCATAAGTTTTCAAATTATGTTTGCAGGTTGAGAAGAGCCCTTTATGGTTTGAAGCAAGCTCCAAGAGCTTGGAATTATAGACTTGTAAAGTATCTTAATGATCTTGGATATCAAAGTTCAAAGGCAGATGCAAGCTTACTTATCAAAAGAACAGATGAAGGTATGATCTACATTTGTATATATGTAGATGATATTATAATTACAGGTACCTCAAATGAAGGAATCAAGGAGGTGAAGAAGCTACTTGAAAGAGAATTCAAGATAAGTGATCTAGGAAAATTATCATATTTTCTTGGAATGGAAATCACTTATGCAGGACATGGCATTTATGTATCACAAGAAAGGTATCTCTTGAATCTTCTAAAGAAGTTTAACATGGAGAATTGCAGAGAGGCATCTACACCATTAGAAGTCAATCACAAACTCAGTAGATATGATGGTGCAGAGTTCAAAGACATGAGGAAGTATCAATCTCTAGTTGGAAGTTTGATTTATGCAACTCTAACAAGGCCTGATCTTAGTTATGCAGTGGGTGTTCTTTCCCAATTCATGCATTGTCCAAAGGATCCACATTGGATTGCAGGTCAAAGAGTCCTTAGATATATCAAAGGGACTTTGAAAGAAGGATTGTATTATCCTTTTACATCAGATATAAGATTGAGAGCCTATAGTGATTCAGATTGGGCAGGAAGTCAAGATGACAGAAGGTCTACACATGGGTACATGATATACATTGGAGATAAGCTTGTGAGTTGGTGTTCAAAGAAACAACACACAGTGGCCTTATCATCAACTGAAGCTGAATACAAAGGACTTGTGGAAGCAGCAAAGGAAGTCATATGGATGCAGACATTATTCAAAAGCTTGGGAATTGATCAAGGTATACCCATCATTCATGGAGATAACATGAGTTCATTATATCTTGCAGCAAATCCTGTATTTCATGCAAGAACAAAGCACATAGAGATACAGTATCATTTTCTTAGAGAAAAGGTAATGGAGAAAGAGATTGAAGTGGTGTACACTTCCACAAAAGATCAGATTGCAGATATTATGACAAAAAGCTTGGATGGAGTGAAGACAAATAGGTTCAAGGAGATGGCAGGAATAAAAGAGAAGAAGATTATGTGAAGAAGTCAAATTATGCTAATTAGTGATTGAGGGGGAGCTGTTGGGGCTTCACTCACTAATTAGGCATTGATATATGAAGACATATGGAGACATATGATGGAGGAAAGAAGAAGTGAAGGAAAGATCTACAGAAAATCAAGCCTAAGTGAAGGGACAATTTCACTATTGTAAATTAGTGCAAAATTAGAGTCTAGATTTGTAATTGATCTTTAGAACTTACGAGTTCAAGTCTAGAAGAATGTAAACCATAGGTATATAAGTTAATTTGAGTCAGAAACATGTAGGTGAGAACTCAATTTTGAAATCTGAGGTAGTAGAGAAAAGTCGTGTCTTTTCTGAGAGAGATGGTGAGAGAAAACTTCTGAGTCTGAGAGAGTTTTCCATGGCTGTGAGCAAAATTAGGCCAAGCCATTTTGTACACATCTTCTCTGATAGTCAACACATGTTTGTGTAGAAGCATTGTGTCTAATTTCTATTGTATATTGAGTTCTAAGTCATTTCATATGACTATGTAAGGTAGTTGACAGTTACGACTTTTCTGGCGCACATTTGACTGATCTTCTTAAGGTCAGATCTCGAAGCACAGTGTAAAGTTTTTGGTAAGTGATAGCTCGTTGGAAAGCTATTATCCTCAACTACATTTGGTCAAAAGATCTTTGAGAAACGGGACGCGTACTCAGAGAAATCAGCTTAAGAGTGGAGGTATGTCAAATCGATGAAGTAAATTTCCAGTTTTCAGACATAGTGTAAAGGTTGATACAAAATCAGAGGATTGTGAAGTTATTGCTTGAAAGTTTTGTTTGTTATGTGTTGCTTAACACTAGCAAGAACTTATCTTAGCAAGTAATCAAAAGATTTGGCAAAGATTGAACTAATACAGGTCAGATTGAAGGATTGAAGAAAAGGCGCAGATTTCTGTGAAGTGAAATTTTGATTTTCACTAAGTTCAGAGATGAAGACTCATAATGTGAGTGTTGCTAAGCTAATGATGGTTATGGAGGTCTTCTAATACCACATTAGTTTAGTTCTTGTGGTGTTTTACACACCAACACCAAGGTGAGCTAACCCACTATTTTGATCAAAATTTCTCAGCAAATCAAGTTAGGAAAGAAAAACGATCTGCGTCAGGTATCGTTTAGAACTTTCAGGGGGTAAAAGAGGTGATTTGATTAATACAGAGAGTGAGGAGAGGAGAGAGGAACTAGGAGAACAAGGGCATCAAAGCAAAACTTAAAAAATCTTTCCCAAAATTTGTTCAAGGGTCAAGTATCGTTTTACTCCCGCGGTTGAGTATCGCGATACTTAGCAAGTATCGTGACCTCCTGTGGTCGAGTATCACGATATTTCCCTCCGATCGTGTATCGTTTCATACCCATCGCGATACTTGGTCAGAGATCGTTTTGCCAACGATCGTCGATCGAGTATCGTTGATCGTGTATCGTTTCGTGCCGGTCGCAATATTTGAGAAGTATCTTTTTGACCAAAGATCGCGATACCTCTCAGAGATCGAGTATCGTCTGGTCTTCAGAGATCGCGATACTTGTTGCCGATCGTGTATCGTCTTCATCGAAGATCGTGTATCGCGTGTGCTGAGTATCGTTTGTCCGAAGTATTGTGATAGTCAAGTATCGTGAGCGATCGCGTATCGTTTGGATTAAGTATCGTGTATCGCTTCTCAGAGATCGCGATACTTACCAAATATCGTGTATCGTCGATCGTTCCAATTCAGAGATCGTGTATCGCCTGCTACAAGTATCGTGTATCGTCTGTGTTCAAGTATCGAATATCGTCGAGATTGAAATATCGTGTATCGTTTCCTCCCAATTGACAAGTATCGTTTTCCTTTGAATATCGTGTATCGTTCTGACCCAAGTATCGGGTATCGTTTCAGCCCAGAGATCGTGTATCGTGGAAATTGGAGGTTAAGTATCGTGACTTGAAAAATTATTTTCAGTCAATTTTTAGCCAATCTTCTTCCTAAAATTTTGACCCTGAGTGAAGAGTGCCAAAGGCCCAAGGGTAGCAAAGACTGATCAGAGTTTGAAGTGGATGAACCTGAGGTCCGGAAGAACCCTAGGAAGCCGAAGAGAAGTGTAATCTCTTCTGTAGGTAGTGTAGCAGAACCAAGTAACCGTTCACATTATTCAGAGACCTCCAGTGAGTCAGAGGAAGAAATTCCCATGGCCTCAGAGGATATGCAGAACACAGTACCCATGATTGGCATGATGTCAATCATTGAGGGAGAGTACAGAACCTCCTTGGAGTATGTGAACACCAACCACAATGAGGTCCCCATTTATCTGGATGGTCTAAACAGATCAGTGGCCAGGTTGAAGAAAGCGTCAGAGGCTTACATAGTACCTAGACCAGCAATCAAATACGTAGGAGGACTTTACATGGACAAAAGAGATATCCAATATGTTGTCACAAAACACCCAGAAAACATTAATGAAATTGGTGAAGAAAATAATGCCTCAAACTTAAATGGAGGAGGGAATGAAGAGCAAGTAACTA
Organism: Ceratopteris richardii; assembly: GCA_020310875.1. Taxonomy (NCBI): domain Eukaryota; kingdom Viridiplantae; phylum Streptophyta; class Polypodiopsida; order Polypodiales; family Pteridaceae; genus Ceratopteris; species Ceratopteris richardii. The sequence goes on along the minus strand of CM035440.1, from coordinate 109,237,365 downwards.
CACCTAGAGGAAGATCTGCAGTTACAAGGATATGGAGAGGAGATCTAATTCCCCAAGATGACACCTTAATGGATGTATATTTGATCAATGGGATGGAGCATCTCCTTAGAGCACATTCCGCAATTTGGGAAGTTGCTCCTAATCCAGTCACCATCTATGAGTTACAGGATCCTGATTTTTCCACCATTATCACATATCTGGATAAAAATCAGAGAAGATATTGGCCCATAACAGAAGTGGAAAGAGCCGAGTTGAAATATCAGAACATCCCAGTGTTTCCCCCTAGGGACCAAGCCACTACTTCAAGAAATCCACTTGGAACGTCCCATAATGATTCATACCAACAGTCGGGCCAGACACAACAAACACAACAAACGCAACAAACCCAAATCCCTTTCAGACCTCCTGTGCAGTTCGCAAAGAAATATGAAGTGGAGGAGAGAAGAATCGCTATTCAAATGCCGAAAAGAGAAGCACATCCTGGAATAGCATATGATAATAAGGAACAAACCAAGAAGATAGTTGTAACGGTAGAAGGAGAGGAACGATGCACCTTCATAGGACAGGATGTCTCATTAGAGGAAGAACAAGAGTTAATTCGTCTCATAAGAGAATATCGGGATGTCTTTGCTTGGACCTATAAGGACTTGAAAGGAGTAGATCCATCTATATGTGCGCATAGAATCCCCATGACATCCGAAGCCAAACCTTCTAAACAAAGACCATATACCTATAATGATGTGTATTCAGCCAAAATAAAGGAAGAAATAGACAAGTTACTAGAGGCTGGATTCATCTATGAAATTGAGCACACAGAATGGGTGTCACCTTTGGTGGTTGTACCGAAAAAGAATGGAAAGTTAAGAGTGTGCATCAATTTGAAGAAAGTAAATGCTGCGACCATAAGGGATAGTTATCCCTTACCAATTACGGATCATCTCTTGGAAAGGGTAGCAGGGAAGGGAGTCTATAGCTTTCTGGATGGCTTTTCAGGGTATAATCAGGTAGCCATTGCTCCTGAGGACCAACATAAAACAGCGTTCGCAACTGAATGGGGAGTATATGCCTTTAGAGTCATGCCTTTTGGTTTAACTAATGCCCCAGCTACCTTCCAAAGATTGATGTGCCATGTGTTCAAGGAATTTCTGAGAAAAAGTATGGAGGTATACGTGGATGATCTTTGTACTTATTCAGCTATACGATCAGAGCTATACGATCAGAGCACATCCCTGAACTAGAAAGGATCTTTGCTAAATGTCGACAATATCGAGTATTCCTCAATCCTGAAAAATGTGTCTTCATGGTCCGACAAGGAAAAATCTTAGGACATATTGTCTCTAAGAATGGGATTTCAACAGATGAAGACAAAATCAAAGTAATTTTGGAATTACCTAGACCGAAGACTGCTAAAGAAGTTCAAGCATTTATGGGACATTGTGGATACTATCGAAGATTCATACATATGTACGCCATAATTGCTAGACCTCTTTATGCATTATTGACTCTATTTAATTGGACCGAAGAATGTGAAAAAGCTTTTAATGAGTTAAAGAATCGATTGAGTTCAGCACCAATCCTTCGAGTCCCTAATTGGAATAAACCGTTTCACATTCATGTGGATGCTTCCAAGTTTGCCATTGGTTGCATCTTAGCTCAACCTGCTGACACAGGAAAATTAGACCACCCTATAGCCTATGCTAGTAGACAGTTAAATCAAGCAGAACACAATTATACCACCACGGAGAGAGAAGGCCTAGGGATGGTATACGCAGTCAAAAAGTTCAGACATTACCTGTTGGCAAACAAATTCAAATTCTTCATTGATCATCAAGCCCTACTGTACCTAGTCAAGAAGCCTTGTAATACAGGACGACTAGTACGATGGTTTTTATTGCTAATGGAATTTGATTTTGAGGTAGTAGTCAAGAAAGGAAATACACACATAAGAGCAGACCACTTATCAAGAATGACCCATGGAGAACCACCCATAGGAGTACTAGATGATCTGCCAGATACGTACCTTTTTAACCTGGAAGTATGTCCTCAATGGGCAGAAAAGTTGATCCCTATACTTACAAATGGACCTAAAGATGGGATCACACCAAACCAAACCCAAGACCTCTGGAGGACTAAAAACCTTCACATCATTGTGGGAAGTTTGTATCACCAGGATTCAAGTGGATTATTGATGAGATGTGTGGAAGAAGAGGAACAAGAAATGTGGCTTCAGAAAGCACACATAAACCAATGGAAAACTCATTTGAATGCAAATGGGACGTGGCAAACTCTCAAGAGATTTGGCATATATTGGCCAACCATGCAAAGAGATGCACATAACTATGTGTCAACCTGTCAAACCTGTCAAGAACAAATCCCAGATGAGAACTCTACCTTATGCTATTCTACAATAGCACCAAGATGGAGCATGCCACTGGTAAAGTTCTTGAAAACTCAAGAATACCCAGACGGAGCTACTTCAGCAAGGAAACGCGCGCTTGAAGAACAAAGTAAGGATTATGCCATTATAGGAAAACAACTCTTTAAACGAGGGAAAGATAACCAATTGCGAATGTGCATTCACGAAGACGAATATCTTTTTGTTTTAGAGATGGCTCATACAGGAGCTGCAGGAGGACACTTCTCTGCAGATAAAACAACAAAAATGATCCTCTTTGCTGGAATGTGGTGGCCAACTCTACATCAAGATGCCATAACATATGTGTAACGGTGTGATACTTGTCAACGAACGAAATATCCAATTAGAAGAGATGAGATGCCACTTAGACCCATGATGAGTGCTAGAGCTTTCACGAAATGGGGAATAGATTTCATAGGACCTATTAGCCCCCCAGCAAAAGGATCCCATGCCGAATATATAATTGTAGCCACATATTACTTGACCAAATGGGTTGAAGCAAAAGCAACCAAGAAAAATGACGCAAGAACCACAGCAAAGTTTCTCTTTGAGAACGTTTTCACTAGATTTGGACTACCAATAGAAATTGTGAGTGATAGAGGTACGCACTTTGTGAATGAAGTTATAGAAGCTTTATTGAATGAATTCTTGGTAATTCATAAGAAATCAGCCCCTTATCACCCACAAGCCAATGGACAAGCAGAAAGTTCGAATAAAATCTTGTGTACAGTTCTCACCAAAATCGTTAACAATGGTAGATCAGATTGGGATAAGCAGTTACATCATGCTTTATGGGCATTTCGAGTAGCCTATAAAACCGCCATAGGAACTACTCCTTTTAACTTAGTGTATGGACAAAATGCTATTTTGCCAATTGATTTCTTAATTCCCACTCTGAGAGTAGCAACTACTTACGAGTGGACAGGACATGAACTATCAGCTCAATTGGACCAAATAGAAAAGCTTCACGAAACTAGGTTACAAGCAGTAGCAGGCATCTATGCTGCTAAAAGACGACAGAAAGCCTACTTTGACGCGCACATTAAGGACAAAAATTTGAAGGAAGGAGATTTAGTTTTGGTATACACCTTGAAACAACACGCTAAGAAGTTGCAGAAGAGAGGATATGGTCCATTAATCATTAATTGCATATCTACAAGTGGATCCATTAGCTTAGCAACCTTAGATGGAGACGTGTTACCAAACTACATCAGTGGATGCAGAGTGAAAAAATATCTAGAACCATTAAGAAACAATGTCTCGATTAATCAAAGGCCAGAATAGACGCATAGAGGAGGAAAGGATACGAGAAGAAGCGAGACAGGAAGCATTGGAAAGAATAAAGAAACGGAAAGAGTGGATGAGAGAGCGAGATGAAAGATATCGACTAGGAGAAGAACTCATCCCGATGGCTAATTTTAGAGCCACCCAAAACCTAGGATCGCAGAGAACACAACCATATTTAAATTTGGGAGCAGGTAAAACGGAGTACCACTTGGTGGATGCTCTCATTGACACAGGAGCAGCTGTAAGCTGCATCAAGCTTTCTTTGACCCAAAAACTCAAGGAGGCAGTACGCCCATCGATGGCACAGTTGATAGGAATAGGAGGAATGATTACTCAATGCATAGGTGAGATCACTTTACCTTTACATCTTGGCAATAACACTATGGAACAAAAGCTATTAGTGTGTCATGATCAGGATTTACTTGAAGAGGTAGTGTTAGGCCAAGACTGGATTTACGAATACGAAGTGACCATTCAATTGGCTTTAGGATACATCTCAGCCAGAATAGGACATCGTGAAGTATTCAGTCTGTTAGACGAACGACCAATCAAATTTGTGAGCATGGAGCAAACAGTTCATTCTAATGAACAAAGTCCTGAATGTATGATCACTAGCACTATAGATACACCTTCATCAAGTACTATATGTGCGGACACATTGAATTCTGCTTGCACACAATCTTCTAGTCTAGTAAATCATGAGAGTGTCAATCTATCTGAAAACTACCTCACCGAAGCACCATGCATAAAAGGGACTAGTCCTCTGAGTAATTCAAAATCTGTACCTATTAAGATATACCCTATTCCATACTCTAACCAAGCGTGGATAAAGAAAGATCAAGTGGAGGAGTATCTTCGACAACAGAAGCATAACCGACCTCAGAACAAACAATCAATGGAGAAACCAACTCAGTCGGAACAACGGAGTCATCAACGAATTGCTACAATATGGATCCCAAAGAAAGTAGTAGCCGCTCAACAGGATCGTTCGCAAATCTGGATTCCTAAGTCTTGCGTTCCAAGGAAACTAAACCGAAAGGATGATCCTCAGCACAGAAGAACCAATATAGTCCACAGGCAAAACAGCCACAAAAAAAGAGTTACTGGAGAAAGAAGGAGTGTGTAATGGCAATCCGAGCCATTCCAAGATTTACAAATCAGATAAAGCAGACATACAACAAGAAAAGAGCCACATTCATCGGAGTTGGGCAACAAACAACGAAGCCCAGCACAATGAAGCAGATTTGGATACCTAAAGACAAAGTAAACGGCATGCATCAACCAACTACTTCCAATTGCACACATATGGAGCCTTCGAGACCCAAAGTATGCATGATAGGGCCACATTACAAGGCCAAGCATTTGGCACATCCTTCTTCTATTTCAGGATAGTCAAGCACATTTTCCTCTTGGGAAATAGGAGAGCACTTGAACTTATATTAAGAAAATTACTCCAAAAAAATTAATAACTGCTTCGGCTATAAACTAACCTTCCTGTTTTCCGTTTCAGATGAAAATATAAAAATACTTAAAAATGTGAAAAATCCAGGTATTACCTTTCTCACACCCACGGGAAAGGGACAACACCGTTCACTCGGAGCAATATCGAGCTTATGACAAACAAATAAAGGAGGATTTATGATAAGATATGGCAACTAATTCATACTCTATACTGAGTGCAGATGGCGTCTACTGATTCAGAATCTACGCAACAGGAAGAGGTCCATCTTTTCCCACTCGAGTCCGTTACAAAAGCAAGAGGTCACTGGTTTCGGGATGATCAACCAGTGGCAGAGCTCATCTTCATGGCAACAATCAAAATTATGGATACAGATCATTACTTTCCAATCATGTCACAGGATTTCAAGACAATAATACAAGGATTACCTCATATTGAAGATGTATGGACACAAGCGGGCATAGAGGCATTTCTCAAATTGCCTATATATATTCCAAATTTTCAGAGATGTGCACAGGTAATGAATACCATGCAACCTGCCGCAACAAAAATATCAGTTCCAGAAGCACGTGTCTTGGATAAAGTCGGAGTTTGGAAGACAATCCAATTCACACATGAGTTAATCAATAAAGCTTTTGGATGGAATCAAGCAGGTATTACTAGTGTCAAAGAGGAGTGTCATGATCCCAAGAAAAGATCATTTTTGGAGATTAACAGAATAGACATTGAAGATGCTGTCCGTCTCGTGCATCAACACTTTTGTTTCCCAAGCATGCACAGATACACGACTCCACAAAAAATTGTAGTCCAACTATTATCACATGCCATGAGACAAATAGGAAACAGAATCAATTTAACAGGGTATGTCCAAGAAAGATTGTTTGAAGCCCAGAAGAAGTGGGGACAGAAGAAGTTTTTGAATGGCAGTTCTGCATTAACACTATTGATATATGAAGCTCTTGAGATGAAAAATTGCTTACGGGAGATGCCGAACTCAGAAGGGCTAGCCAAGTATGCAAAATCTGCTACGGTTCCTAAGAAGAAGAAAGCAGTAGTTATGGTTGAAGAAGCTGGAACCAGCACACAAAAACCCATGAGGGGTACAAAGCGTTTACGGGAAGAGGAAGCCCAAGCTACACCACAATCAAAGAGAACTCATCTCTTACCGAAGATCACGACGGCTCAAATGCCGATTACAAAGAGAGATCTGTCCGCTGCCCTCGAAGAAACACATCAGTACATGCAAGGGCAGGTGAACTTAAACATTCAAGGTCATCATTATAGACAGGCAAGTCAAGAGAAACAAAAACGAAGTCCAGAGAAGACACCAAAACAAGCTGGAAGATACAAAGAACTAGGGATCGAGGATTCCAGTACAAATACGGACTCCAGCCCTGAAAAAGATACCTTGGATACTGATATACGGACAGAAACACAAGAAGATGAATGGAATGAGATCGATCAAGTGGAAGTGACGCCAAGAAGTCATAAAGAAAAGGAACAGAATGTAGAAGATCCCGTGGAACAGGAGCATGTCATTCAATTGAATGACACTACAAAGATAAGCATCAAGGAAGATACAACCAGTGTTACACATGTAAAACAACCTATTAAAGAGGAAGAACAAACTCCAATAGGTAAGGAAACAAAGGAGTTACAAATTAAAGAACAAAGTGTGATCGAGGTGCCAGATGACACACCTCAAGAAAAGCAAGCAAACATGGGGGCTGAGCCAAGGATCCAGCTTCAGATTAGGCAGCCCCATGACACTACATTACATATTGCACAGGGTAAAGACATCAATACCGGAGAAGAACCAAGCATACCAAAAACATGGCTTAATGTGGATGTTACTCAACTAAAACCGGTAGTCAAACAGATGATTCAAACAGCCATGGACACTCAACAACAGTTGATGGAAATAGATGCCGACTATGATCAAGCAAGAAGAGAAAGGAATCAATTTCAAATCATGAGTGAGCCGCTATCGGCACAATTGATTGAAGCACAAAAAGAATTGGCAATCAAAAATACAGAGGTGCTGGCAATCAAGCTACAACATGATGCATCCATCGCTCAAAATCAACAGATGCATACACAACTAACAGAGTTGCAAAGATTACACGACGCGAGCGAGGCCGCGAAAGAGAAAATGAAGATGAGAAGCATGTTATTAGAACAACAGCTCAAGTTGTATATGGAAGAGAACGACAGCCTCCGCAACAGAAATAAAGAATTAATGAAGTCTTTATTATATGATCAACCAATCGTACAACAGGAATCCATAGAAACCAAAGACCAAGAATTACGGGATCAAATCTCAAAATATGAAGAGCTGCTAAAGCAAGAACAAGCAAAGATAGAGGAATGAAAGAGCAGATACGCCAATGAAACCAGCGAATTGAAGAGTCAATTACAAAAGGTGAATGCCAAACTGATCCAAAGCTACAGTGAAAACATGGATCATGTAGCTGACATAGGTAAAGAATTGCTGGCCACTAAAGAAACACTCAGAGAAGCCATGCAAGAGGTAAAAGAAAAAGATGAATGCATAGCACGATTGAAGACTCAGATGAAAGAGAAAACACTGATCGAGATACCAGTAGTGCCAACTACGGAAAATCCTACTGACGAGGTAGAGGTAAGTCCTCTATCTCACCCGATCTATAATTCTCCACTACATGAGCAGTTGGCCGACATACATGACGAACATCCAATGCCATATACTACAGAAATAAGTCAGAAGGAACGGGCACTAGTGGTGTCCCGGTTAACGGAAAATTTTGAAAATGAAGTGGTCAAAGTGATGAAAGAGGCCAAGATCAAAGGTAAAGACCTGGACAAAATTATGAAGCCATTCAATATTCCATAAGGACTATTGAAAGAGAAAACAAGATGCTATATAACGAAGATTACACAGAAGAGTCCAGATGAGCAGCTGAATTTCAAACACGACACATTCGAATACACGCAAGCAGAGTTTGAAGCTGCACAACCAGTGTGGTGACGGAAATTTTTGGAGAAACATCCCACACTACGGGTGCATTGGCAAGCATCGCCATATGCATTCCAGGTAAACCCTTCTTTTTGTCCACTACCACGCAAAAGGGATACAAGGGAATTTTTGGATTTGCAAAGAAGCGGTACGATAAATAAGCAGTGGCTCAATTATCCTATGCTTCCGAGCCCGCCACATAACTACTTGCCAACGGAGGATTATATGGTCAAAACCATAGAATTTTGGCTACAGAATTATGGGACAGTACCTGATTTAACTGTAAAAATGACCAACAAAATACTTAGCATGATCCTCACAGTCTTGAAGGTATTCAAGCATGCGGCCTACATATTTTTGAACTTCATAGGTATTAATCAGGGCACGGAAATACTCATTTATGCCTAGCAGACCAACAATAATGGCATATTATTCCAGATTAATGTTCTTGCCAAGTGTATATATGCAGACTTTCGAAGAAGCTTTCTTTACACGATTTTTTGAGATGGATTCAGAGATTTTTTTGAAAATGTCATCCAATTTAAATGCCAGATTAGTGGCATATGAACTTAGCTTCTTCGCAGATCACAGACAGCCACCCAATGACTGTGTGAAGGCAGAACAATGGAAACAACTCCTGATACGTGAAGCAAATCTGCTGAATGATACAGAGCAAAGAGTATATCAAACATATGCCCGTCGCTTATCAAAGCCTGTCGGGGACGACAGAGTCCAGGAGGGGGGCAGTGTTGAGGGAGAATCAAGTAAGAAGAAGAAAAGAAGAAGACAACGAAAGAAGCAGCTTCACTAAAAAGCAATATCTGAAGATATATCTCTGCAAGAAGCCCCGCAGGGGCGCAACACCCATCTCTGCACAGAGCCCCGCAAGGGCACACACACCAAGGAAAGGACGTAACCCACATGGGTGCTTCAACCTCTTGATCTCTGGAAGGTCCAGATCGAAGACTGAAGCACCACATCCTCAGACCTTCCACTGGTGGCGTGCGTGGCAACCAGAATTAATGAGCCTATAGGTGAATTAGACTGCGGAATATCAGGTAGTCAGTCTAACTCCAAGGGTTGCGGGCAAGCAAGGCAAATGCATCAGGCCCAGAGAATGTAAAACAAGAATTAAGAAGAGGCCGTCAAAACTGAACACCTGTTTTATTAACAGGTAACAATGAGCAAAGGTTGCGTGCAGAGAAAAGAAGTGAATAACACAGCAAGGTCCGATGTGTGCAACCAGGACAAATCAGAGCGCCTCTAAAACATAATGCAAGATCAAGAATCAGACAATACTGACCACTAGGTGCGTGCGGACAACAAACTGATGACAAGAAGCAAAGCCTGTCAAGGGACGACAGAGACGAAGAGGGGGAGAGTGTTGCAGAGCTAAAGAAAGTACGAAGCAGAGAAAAAGACGGGCCCCAAAAATTTTTCCAATTTGGACATCATTTTTTTGTATCATACTCATTCTTGTAATATATTTCCCGTTGTAAATGCACTAGAGGAGTCCTCTAGATGCATCCCCACAGAAGATTAGAGATTTACCCATGTAAAATAGTAGGAAATTAGTCTTTTAGTGAATAAAGTGCCGGTCTCTTGTGTGAAAGGACCATTTTTAGGGCACTAGTATATAAGTCAAATGTGACTCTTTGTAAAGAACTTTTTGCCATTGTGAAAATAGAGAGCACAAAAATTCGAATTTGTGTCTTCTTCACTCTGTATCTTCTTCTTTGTGAGCTTGTATGAATGTGTAGTGCTTGGAAAGAGTGCTTGTGAGTGTTGCCTATCCATGAAAGTGATTATTTGCTGTAGGTAAGGTGTGTGCGAAGTGTAGGAAGTGCTGAAGTGTAAGAAGGTATTTCCCGCGACTCAGTATTTTGCTCATAACTTGAAGTAGGAGCGTCAGAATTGAGTGAAACCACTGCCATTGGATGCGTCTTCTCGAGAGCTTTGAAATGCATATGCTATTCGCTATATTTGGAGTTCGGAGCTGGGAGAAAAGTCCAAAATACTGATGGCTACTACACCAAGTATCGTTTCGCCATGGCCAACAGTTGAAACTTGTTTGGATAAGTCTTTGCCTCATTTCCACTCTTTGAGTAGTTCATTTGCATTGATCATTACATGATTGCATGTCCTCATACACTCGACTAGGTTTGAATACTCTTTGGATTGATAATTAAAAGCGTGTATCCCCACTATATGCACTTGAGAGGGGATTGAGGTATAGTCTCTTTCTCCGCAAGTCCCTAAGTTGATACTTAGGTCAACACACTCACTCTCAAGGAGAAGCACACACACAGATTGAGGCAAGGAAGAATAATCTTCTTCTTCTTCTTCTATTACATAAAAGGAATGTACAAGAATGACCTAAAAATAAGAATACAACCAGTGCAATATATAAAGACTAGTACATAAGGAAAAACCTAATGTCGGCGAATGAGTGAGCTAGCAAGAAACAAATGTGCCATCACTCTCGGTAGATAAATCTAATAAAGCTCAATGAAGTATCCCTGACATATACCGGCGTGACCACTATACATGTCAGAGAAACGAAAAATTGGTACGTGTCATCCTGGATCATCACATGTTGAGCTTGATATCTCAACATAACAGGAGATGAAGAAAAGCCAGAGTTCAGAGATCGTAGTGTTCCAACTAGGGAGGAGCTTGCAGATATAAAGATTTGGATGAAGAAGGATGCTCAAGCAAGGAGCATAATCTACATGGCAGTAAATGATTACTTGCTTCCTCATATCAGAGGACTTGAAAGTGCAAGTGACATTTGGAATGCTTTGGAAGAGCATTTTCAGAATACAACCAAGTCAAGGAAAGCTTCATTATGGGCAGAGTTTACTACTTTCAAGAAGAAGGCTTCACAATCAATATCTGATTATGTGACAAAGATGAAAGACATTGCTGATTCTTTAGGTGCAGTTGATGAGGATATTGAAGAAGATAAGTTGGCAAGACAAATTCTCATAGGACTTAGAGGAGATGAGAAGTGGAAGCCTTTTATTTTATCTACAGAACTTTCATAAGATCATTTCACTCCTGATTTGAATCAATTGTTAGGACATATGCTAACTTTTGAGAATGATATCAAAGGAGATGTTGATAAGAGTGCAGGACATGCAATGTATTCTAAAGATAAGAAGAAAGCTCGCAAAGGAAAGCAACAATTAGTTGAAGATGAAGGTACTCCAAGCCAAGCAAACTTCCTAAGAGGAAGAGGAAGTGGCAGAAGTAGAGGAAGAGGCAGAAATAACAAAGATAATGTCAAAGCTTGTTGGATATGTGGTAAGAACAATCATCTATCTCATGATTGTTGGCACAATAATCAAAGCAATGGTAAATTTAATCAGAATTTTAATCAAAGAGGAAGAGGTGGAAGATATCAGAGAGGAAACTTCAGAGGTAGAGGTGGTAGGAAATATTTTGGAAGAGGTGGAGGAAGAAACTTCCAAAATCAGTCCTATAATAACACCTACTACAATTATGCATCATATCAGAAAGAAGATTCAACTCTCATTATGAATGCAACATGTGAAACCTCACATGAAGACATGAGAGTGTTTTACATTGACTTAGGATGTAGTAATCACCTGAGTGGAAATATTGCTTTGATGACTGATTTAGATCATAATGCAATTAATCATACAGTTCAGACAGGTGATAATACAAAGCAAAAAGTAAAGTCAATTGGTTCAGTCAAAGCCAAAGATGGAAGCACTCTCTTGAGTAAGGTTCTGTATGTTCCTACAATTCCTAAAAATCTGATAAGTGTAGGACAAATTGTGGAAAAAGGATATGAGGCAAGGTTCACTAATGATGGAATTTATGTTGAAGACCCTAGTCAATGGTATAAACAGATTGTTATAGGAAAGAAGGAAGGAAGGCTCTTCACATTAAAGATACAAGGTAATGTTGGACATGCTATGTTTACATATGGAGAGCAAAAGGTGTCTGAATTGGATCTTTGGCATAAAAGACTTGGACACTTTAATGAAAGAGGTATAAAAGAAATGATTAACAATGGTTCAGTGATTGGATTGCCTAATGTTGCAGGTCAACACATGACATACAGATGTGAAGCATGCCAGTTAGGTAAGGCTCATAAGCAATCATACAATAAGCATGATTTTATGTATTCAGAAAGACTTGAATTGGTACATACAGATGTGTGGGGTCCTTCAAAAGATTTCAGTAAAAATGGTTCAAGATATTATGTCATATATGCTGATGATGCTACCAGGTGGATCACAATCTATGTGATCAAAGACAAGTCAAAAGTGTTTAATACATTTAAACACTATCATGCATATGCAGAAAGAATTACAGGTCAAAGATTCAAGAGGTTAAGGTCAGATGGAGGGGGAGAGTATTTCTCTAATGAATTCAGGGATTACTTGTGGAATGCAGGTATAAAGAGAGAGGTTACTTGCAAGTACTCTCCCCAACAAAATGGGGTAGCAGAAAGAAGAAATAGAACTCTTGTTGAGTTTGCAAGATCTATGATGAAGGAGAAAAATTGTCCTAATTATTTGTGGGCTGAGGCTGTAAACATAGCCACATATTTGGTTAATAGGTTACCATGTAAAGCCTTGCAGGGTATGACACCATATGAAGCTTGGTGGGGTAAGAGACCTACCTTGGATCATTGTAGAATATTTGGATGCTTGGCATATGCATATGTGCCATCTCAATTGAGGCATAAATTGGAACCTAAAGCAGAAAAGTATGTATTCATTGGTTATGATGACAAGCAGATGGGTTATAGGTTGTGGAATCCATTCACAAAGCAATTTCTTGTGTCTAAGGATGTTACGTTTGATGAGCAAGGTACTTGGTATGCAAGTACACTTAATAATCATGCAGATGTTGAAGAAATTGTGAATCAAAGGAAAGGTAAATCAAAAGTTCAAATATTTGATGAAGGTGAGAATAGTGAAGTACAGGTTGAAGTTGAAGAAATGCCAAGATTTGATCTAGAATGTGATGAACCAGAAACTTCAAGAAGTGGAGAAGTCAGAAGGTCATTTAGGCACAAATGGCAACCTACTAGGTATAGCTATGATACTTCATTCTTGACTACTAAAGACTATGCTTACATGTTAAAAGCAGATGAAGATCCATCCACATATGATGAAGCCAAAGGGAAGAAGAATTGGGAAAAAGCTATGCAAGAGGAATATGATGCATTGATGGAAAATGAGACTTGGGATTTGGTTCCTAAGCCAAATAGTCAAGAGATCATTGGATGTAAATGGGTATACAAAACAAAAAGGTTTGCAGATGGAAGTGTGTCTAGGTACAAAGCTAGACTTGTTGTGAAGGGATATGCACAAACATATGGTGTGGACTATGATGAAACTTATAGTCATGTTGCAAAGATGACAACCATAAGGAATCTCATAGCAATTGCTGCTTGCAAAGGTTGGAAATTATCTCAATTAGATTTTAAAAATGCATTTTTGAATGGTTATATTTCAGATGAAGTTTACATGGAGCAACCAGATGGTTTCAAAGATCAAGTGTATCCAAATTATGTGTGTAAGCTCAAGAGAACTTTGTATGGGTTGAAGTAGGCCCCAAGGGCTTGGAATTAGAGGCTTGTAAAGTTCTTAAAGGAACTAGGATTTCAAGCATCAAAGGCAGATGGTAGCTTGCCTCACCACATCACCATCATCACCATCATCATCTCCCACCTCCATCTCCATCATCGCAAAAATTTTTAGTTTTTTATCATATCGCCTTCCCCACCTCATTTCCCTCATTCCACTTGTGTGAGAGAGCGAGAGAGCGATATTGTGTGCATTGTTCTTGCATGTTTGTTGAGTTTCTTGCAGGTTCCAGCAGCATCATCCCCTCCTGCACGTTGCGCAGGTACGGAAATGTGCAGAACTGTCTCGCAGTCGCCAGCTTCTGTCGATCGCGATTGACAGAAATTTTCATCTTTTGGTAAAACTGAGTGCACCACAGTAGACTAGAGACCTTGCACATCACAAATCCACAAAATTTTTTGGAAAATTTGCATTTTTTCAGTCCATCGCGATTGATAGCCAGTCAATCGCGATTGACACTGTCCATCGCGATGGACAACCAGTCCATCGCGACTAACAGACCCCGATGGACACGTGTCCATCGCGACCGACAGAAAAATCGCGACTGATACCTGTCCATCGCGACTGACACCAGTCCATCGCGATTGACACCAGTCCATCGCGATTGACACCAGTCCATCGCGATTGACACCAGTCCATCGCGATTGACACCAGTCCATCGCGATTGACACCAGTCCATCGCGATTGACACCAGTCCATCGCGATTGACATCAGTCCATTGCGATTGACACCAGTCCATCGCGATTGACAGCCCAGTCCATCGCGATTGACACCAGTCCATCGCAATTGACACCAGTCCATCGCAATTGACACCAGTCCATCGTGATTGACACCAGTCCATCGAGATTGATAGCCCAGTCCATCGCGATTGACACCTGTCCATCGCGATTGACAACCCAGTCCATCGTGATTGACAGCCATTTTTGGCCATTTTCTAGGGTTTATTAAATTGAGGATTTTGGCTAATTTTGGACATGGATCATGGACTCTAGAGCACATAAGGAGGCTATAGGCAAATAACCCGAGGAAAACCTGTTGCCCTGTTGGCCTGTTTGAACCCTCTTTTAATCCCTGAAGCCTGAACTGACATAACTTCCTCATACGAAATCCGTTCGCAGTGATTCTTGTTTTGTTGGAAAGCTCGTAGGGAGGTAGGAAAACTGAGGGATCCTTGGGATTGTTTTCCATAAAAGCAAAGGATAATTGGGTCTGTGAGTTACATGCATGAAAGTGGTCTATTGTGTCATTTGAATCTAAGTCTTGAGCTAACCGTGGGACTTTTACAGGTCCAGCAAGAGCACTTGAGGGCATTCTAAGCAAGAGTAAGTGCAAGCTTGGGAACACGCGTCCTGGGCACACCAGGGCAACAACACAAAGAAGGAAACTCAAGGTTGGAAAATCCTCAACACCCTCTATCAATTCCTAGCTTAGGCTAAGAACGACTAGTGCTAGGAGTAAGTCAGGGCAACGATAGGCATCAATCAAGTTGAAGACTACCTATGCACTCAAGTTCAAGATTAAACATAATTTCTTCATGATGCGATAACCTTAAAGGAAAGAATCTAACGTGGAACGATCAACTTACAGTGCGAAAATTAACTCAAATATTCCTGACGACGTGATTTCTGACAAGAGCATAAACATAGTAACCACTAAAAAGAATCAAGTGACTGATACAAAAGAACTCAGTAACGAGGTTGTACTTGGGCATATTTGGGCTATTCAATTAGGCTTATGAACCTTAGATCAGGGCGACATCTAGGGAGAGATAGACAAAGTCTTAGGTCTTCAGAGGCTAGTGTCAACCACACTGTTAGGTCTTGGGCCCAGCAGTTGAGCCACCACTCATACTACCCTAGCTCTAAGACCAGTGAATCAGAGATGTCTCAAGGCATGGACCGACCTACGGGAAGTTCAGGAGTGCCATACTTGCACAGGGTAGAAAGCCCGTACAAGACGCAGCTGGAATACCTTAGGACCAACCGATTAGGTGCTAGCATCTATGAGGACGGTCTAGGAAGATCCGTGGTCCAGATTAAAAACCCTGACCAATCCATAGGACTAGAGCACCCAGCTGTCAAGTTTGAAAACGGAGCATACTTGGACAAAGAAGGAACCATATACGTAGTCACCAATCACCCAGATAGGACAGATGAATTTGGGAATGTGATCTCAGAAGCGGATTTAGGTGACCTGGAGCAAGGAAACATGGATGTAGAACCCATAACCCCTCGAGGAAAATCTGTTCTCACTAGGATTATCACACCAGAGTGGATTCCCCAAGACAATAAGAGCATAGATCTACTCCTGAACCGAGAGAATGACGAAGCCTTTTGGAGATATAAATCTGATCAGCCAAATGACATAGGAACAATCATGATCTATGAGTTCAAAGATCCTGATAACCCAGGCAGAGTGACCTACCTAGATCATGCTTCAGAGAGGATCTTTGTGGTGACAGAAAATGATAGGCATGCTTACACTTGGAAAGGTGAATTCATTTTCCCCCAACCAAGATCGAACGTGTCCTATGGCCACCTGGGAGCTGGAACGTCCCATGCTCATGGAGCTCAAAGAGACAGACATAGAGATAAACCTGAGGTAAGCTTTGCCAACCCAGGGGGCAGAGAAAGAACGAGGACGAAAACAAATAGAGTGGAACTTGAAGGTCGTAGAGCCCCAGGAAACCGAAGAAATGCCGAGGATTTTCCTTTGCCAAGACCGAGAGAGCACACGAGGACCCTGAGACCGACCCAGCTAGTTAAGTCCATGAAAAACTACTTTGATGGCACTAGAGACCCCTACGATCATGTGGCGGAGTTTAGGAAAGTCTTGAGAGCTAAACAAGTTGAAGATTTGTTCACGCAGTACAATGCTTTTGGTCTAACCCTTAGGAACACTGCCCTGACATGGTTTCAGCCACTAAACGAAAGACAACTCAGGAGCATAGACCAACTCCTAGAGGCTTTCATTATTGAATTCTCTAAGAGTGGCATAAGGCATAATACCTCCTCATTGATTCATAGCTTCAAGCAAACCCCTCAAGAAACCGTGAGACTTGCAGGAAGAAGATTTAGGCAATATCTTGAAAGATGCCCCGTTTCAGAGCTCCCCACACCAGCTAAGCAAGTGGCTTTATTCTTGGATGGATTGCTA
Organism: Ceratopteris richardii; assembly: GCA_020310875.1. Taxonomy (NCBI): domain Eukaryota; kingdom Viridiplantae; phylum Streptophyta; class Polypodiopsida; order Polypodiales; family Pteridaceae; genus Ceratopteris; species Ceratopteris richardii. Next base: position 109,220,422 of record CM035440.1, on the reverse strand, counting down.
AGTACCAAATTGAGGTCATATGTGTATCTGAAGGACCCTAGGACTATAGAAGAGTGTGTACGCATGTGAATTGACATCGAGGATAACCTAGGGGAGGAGCTAGAGCTTTCCAAAATCTACAAAGACTTAGATAGTGCCTCTAGCCTCTCTTCCTCGCAATCCACATCAATTGAGGAATTAGCAGAGAAAGTAGCTCAGAAACTAGGTGTCTCTAGCAAACAAATCCCAAGGTTTGCCCCTGTGAAAAGATGCTATACTTGTGGAGGCGACCATATGGCGAATATCTGTCCCATTATGGCTCAACCCCAAGTTAATCCTAGTAGCCAGTACTGCGAACGAAGGTACACCAATCACACCGCGCAAGATTGCCCCTACAATAAGCAAACCTTTAGACAGACGTACCCACAACCATACCCTCAACAAGGAAGATACGAGAACCAGTACCCACCTCAGCAGTATGCGAGACCTCAACAAACCTACCAACCCTACCAAAACCAACAAAGGCCTCAGCCTGTGCTAGCACAACAACCCCCTACTCCAGCTAATGTGATTCCGGTAAAGTATGCTGCTGCAAAAGAAAACCTGAATAGAGCTATAGTCCCCGTAACACCATTGCTTTCAGAAAGTGATCCCCGTGACCATAGCTTCGATTCTACACATGTTGATAGTCCCCAGGCTTACTACATGCAATCTCCTGAACATGGTGAGTCCTATTATAGTGAAGAGCCAAACGAACCTAGTTGGGAGTCAGATTACACAAACGTCATGTACGCAAACCCCAACCCTAGACCTCAACTTAGGCAAGTAAGACCCCCATTCCCTAGAGGACCATGCTACAGATGTTAGGGAGATCAGCTCATTCGTGATTGCCCCTTGCCTCCACCTACACAACCCCAATCAGTGACGATCCAGGGCTTTTGCCAGGATTGTGGAAAGGAGCATCTCTTACGAGATTGTCCAAAGAATCCCAGCAATATGCCAAAAATCACTCCTATCAACGTTATTGGGTTAGTTGTAGACTCCGCAGGGAGTGTGACTTCCACTGCACCAGTACAAGTAATCACTAGAGCCCAAGCCTTGCAACAGAACCAAAGCGTAGGCTAGGAAAAGAGTCCAGATGGTAGTGAAACGGAGAGCATGACAAAGAAGAGGACTAGAGCTTGGAGAGATAGTCGTGAAAGAATGAAAAGACAATGGGCAGAAAAGATGAGTGAACTTGAGGAAAGCCTCAGAGAAACAAAGGCCAGGATAACTGAACTCACATCTCAAACTCCCTCTCACACTACCCCACCTCCACCATTCCCAACTCCATCCGACCCGCCACCTTCCAACCCGCCTCACCTAATTCCACCACCCCCTAGAGTAGGATCAGTCCTAGCAGATCCCACTCCCGAGGACCTTAATATGATGCTTAAAGCATATCAGGCCAAAATCCAAGAAGGGCCAAACGTAACTGATCATGAAAAGTGTTACCCTAGAGCAGAACTAGAGCTAGAACGAACCAAAATTTGTGCTAAGATGGTGGAATTGGCTCAGACCATGTTTGAAGCCAGTCGCCTCTTTAACATCTCTAGTTCAGCAAAGACACAATTGCACTTTGATGGATTGTTAGAAAGAATAGAGAAGCTAATTGCACAATCAGAAAAGGAACCCGCCTCTCAACATAAGGACAAGGCAAGTGAAAGAGCAGGTCTTCCTACCCACGAAGCATATGTGCCTGAAGCCTATGTGCCTAACTCTACGGAGCCAGACACATCATCTTCTATGAATCGATTCACACCAGAATTCCTACGAGAGATTCAAGAAGACAAATGGGCTAAAGAAAGTGAAGTACCTCCTCCCATTGAACTGGTGGATGATGCACATGACCAATTCCCACAAGACATCCCATCCATTTATGAGGAGCAGGAGAGCACCCACTCTCAGGAAAGACTAGACTTTGAGTCTAACTCTCTACAAGAATTACCCCACTTCACAGGCCCATGGGAAGCTAAGTTTACTTGTATGAGAGCACCCACGGTCATGGTACAAAATGAGGACTCAGTCTTACCTAGGAACACAGAGGTAGTGAAAAACACTAAAGTGCAGTGCAATCTCAAGTTAGAAGAGCTACTCAAGGTTAGACCTGAATTATGGAAACATGTCACCAAACAAGTACCAGCGATAGCGAAACCTCATTCCCAGGTAGGATCACATAGGACAGTGCCAGAGATACCCTTGGATAAGATAGGAGACATGTGTGAAGGTGAAGAAGGGAGCACCTATCTTCCCATTACCTACCAGGGGTACACCACCAAGGCAATTTTGGACTCAGGTGTAGGAGTTGCAATTGCCACCACTTCCCTATGGAAGCGTTGGGGCAAGCCAGCACTCAGGCTAACGAGAATGAAATTGCAGATGGCCGATGGTCATATTGAGAGACCCCTAGGGTTGTTAGAAGGAATAACTCTCACCACGTGTGGTGTCGAGTTCGAGCATATATTTGCTATATGTGATTTTAGCAAAAATCATGCCTATGAAATGATCTTGGGAAGACCATTTATGCGACAGTTGCAAGTGGTACAGGAGTGGGGAACCAATTCTTTGTACCTGCAACACTTAGATGTTACTGTTAAGGAAACACTCACGAATTTGACACAACAAACAAGAAAGAAACGGAATCTTCTGAAAAATCAGTGCACAGGTGTACAGTATGCGAAGTTAGTGCGTGGTGTCCGCATAACAGAGCAATTAACCGCGGCGGGCGCGTAAGGCGCGCATAACGCGAATTGAAGAATGACAGAGCAAAGGAGCGCCAAAGAAAGTGTATATATATACAGCAAGATTTGAAGAACGCGCCGCAGAAGTATGAATAGTGTGTGCGTATATACGAGAGAAGGAGATGTATGAAAGGGAATCGTAGATGATACACAGAGGAGAACGAGAGATTGAGAGAAGACGCCATAGATCGCGTATGAGTGAAAAGAGAGTTAGAAGTTCTCAGAAGACGCCATAGATCGCGTATGTACAGATGAATAACACAAGCCTGAAGTGTCGGGTCTTTTCATCTGAAGAGAGATGGTAATAAGAAACTACTCACTGTAGGAGAGTTTCTGTAACTTGAGCAAGAAGAGGCCAAGCTTACTTGTACACATCTTCTCTAATCGAAAACACATGTTCATGTGGATGTCTGCGCGTAATCTTTACTTGTGAAGAATCTGAAGTTATTTCGTGTTACGGTAGAAAGCTTAGTTTATCGTTTGCTGGTACGACTCGTTACTAAACGTGCTTCAGTACCTTTTCTGTAAACGCATGTTTCGGCGTATAACAGTTTACTCAGTAAACATGTTTCAGTAATTTTCTGGTCAGTTACAGTTTCTCAGAAATCAGGATTTTTCGGTAGAACAACGAAGTATAACTTATAGCAGAGTTCGAAGCTTTGTATGAGAGATAGCTCATCTTGTAGCTAGACGTCTCTACTTTAAGCTGGTCACAGTTTCCGGTGGAATGAAGATGTACACACAGTACAAAAGTTAACCGGAAAGTAGCAGTTCAGAACTGTGAGGTTTCCAGAAGGAAGTCCATTTGGTGAAGGAAACTCACACACCACTTCCTTACTTCACATAAGTTCATCTGAAGCAATTACGAGCAGAACTAAGTTTATTTCGGTGAAGTTCCGGTACGACTACGGTGTCAGTCCAGTAACAGTCTGGTGAAGTTCCGGTGGAACTTGAGTCGCAGAATAACGCAGTTAAAGCGACGTTAATTAGGCTGAGCTACTGTTGATTACAGAGGTGTTCTGAATCACTCTAGTTTAGCATTCTATTTCGGTGGCGCGACATTTTCCGCAGGCCTGATAGAATTCAAGCCTTGTCGCGAAACCCACCTCCAGGGCGAAAGTATTTCCGCAACAGTAGGCATTAGAGCCGAAGTTTTCGCCAACAAATCCCAACATTTGGTATCAGACCCAGTTAATCTCCCAACACTTGGTATAAGAACCTAGAGTATTCTCTATCATGGCATATCATGTCCAAATAGATAAACTAGACAGAGATAACTATCCTGCATGGGTAATGCGCATGGAAGCCTTACTTATGAGTAAGGAGTTAATGGTGTACGTGACCGGAGAAGAAAAGAAACCGACCTTCGAAGATGATAGTCAACCGGAAAAAGAAGAACTAGACGCCCTAAAGCTATGGCAGAAGAAAGATGCAACGGCAAGAGCCTACATCTACAACACTGTGTCAGATCATCTGCTACCGCACATTAGAGGTCTGGAGAAAGCGGAGGACATATGGAGTGCATTGGAAGATCACTTCCAAAACACTACGAAAGCTAGGAAGGCCAGCCTATGGTCCGAGTTCACAACGTTCAAGAAGAAGCCGAGTCAAAGCATCAGTGACTACGTCACTAAAATGAAGGATCTAGCAGATAGTCTTGGATCCATAAATGAAGAAGTCGAAGATCATAGATTGATAGCGCAAGTGCTCACAGGTTTGAGAGGAGATGAAAGGTGGAAACCTTTCGTACTATCAACTGAACTCTCCCTAAATCATTTTGTACCAGAGTTAAATCAGTTGCTTGGTTTGATGCTCACATATGAGCAAGACCTGAAAGGAGACGCAGACAAAGGACACAGCTCAGCAATGTATATGAAGAACAAGAAGAAAGACAAAGGCAAGCCAAAAGACGAAGAAGAGTCGAGTTCTCAAGCCTATTACACAAGAGGTAAAGGCACTGGCAGAGGAAGAGCAAAAGGAAGAAACCGCCAGAATACCACCAAGAAAGCTTGCTGGATTTGCGGACTAAGTAATCATCTGGCGCATGACTGTTGGCACAACCAACAAGGATCAAATCAAAGTCAAAACAACAATAGCAGAGGCAGTAGCGGAAGAAATCAAAGTAACTTCCAAAGAGGAAGACAAAGCCAAAGAGGAGGCTACGGTAGAGGTGGAGCAAGAAGTTGGGGACAGAACCAATCCTACAACACCACCTACAACAACTACGCAAATGACACACAGAATGAAAGTCATACATCATTGATGATGAACTCAATCAGCACATCAGATAACGAAGATCTAAAGGTATTTTACATTGACTCTGGATGTTCTAATCACTTGTCAGGAAACATAGAACTGATGTCAGAATTGGAAAAAGGAAGTGCGAGTCACACTGTTCAAACAGGTGACAATACAAGACACAAAGTACAATCAATCGGGAAAGTGAAATGCAAGAGTGGAGCAGATTTGCTAACCAACGTTTTGTATGTTCCAACAATACCGAAAAATCTGATCAGTGTGGGACAGATAGTTGAAAAAGGTTTTCAGGTCAGATTTACAAATAAAGGAGTATTTGTAGAAGATCCCAAGAACGGATATTATCAGATCGTTTCTGGTAAGAAAGAAGGCAGACTCTTTACCTTAAGAGTACAAGGGAACATTGGCCAAGCGCTGCTCACACATGATGAAAAGGTAATTACAGAACTTGATCTCTGGCACAAGAGATTAGGTCATTTTCACGAAAAAGGAATCAAAGCTATGATAGCGAACCAGTCTGTACTGGGATTACCGAACGTACAGAACCAACATATGATTCACAAATGCGAAGCCTGTCAAATGGGAAAAGCCCACAGGTTACCTTTCCAGAAGAAAGGATTCAAACATGATGGCGTGCTAGAACTCATACATACAGATGTATGGGGACCAACGAAAGAAGGATCAATCAGCGGATCAAGGTACTATGTTTTATTCATTGATGATGCCACAAGGTGGATAACTCTTTATGTTCTGAAAGAGAAATCAGAAGTGTTCGGAGCTTTCAAGCATTTTCATGCATATGCCGAAAGACTCACCGGACGAAAACTTAAAAGACTAAGGTCTGATGGAGGGGGAGAATACTTCTCCCGAGAATTCAATGACTATCTTTGGAATGCAGGTATCAAGAGAGAAATAACCTGCAGGTATACACCACAACAGAATGGTGTAGCAGAAAGGAGAAACCGAACTCTAGTAGAGTTTGCACGGGCTATGCTAAAAGAAAAGAATTGCCCAGATTATCTTTGGGCTGAAGCTGTAAATATAGCTACATACTTGGTAAACAGGTTACCATGTACAGCGTTAGAAGGAATGACCCCTTATGAAGCCTGGTGGGGAAAGAAGCCAACACTTGATCACTGCAAAGTGTTTGGATCAGTAGCGTATGCTTATGTACCGCCTCAACTGAGACATAAGCTTGAACCAAAAGCAGAGAAATATGTATTCGTCGGATATGATGAGAAACAGATGGGTTACAGGTTATGGAGCCCTCTAACCAAACATTTTACTGTTTCCAGAGATGTGACATTTGATGAACAGAAAAGCTGGTATGCAGATCAGAGTCATACAGCTGAAGAATTTGAAGAAGAGATAAAAAGAAGAGAGAAAGGAAAATCAATTGTTCAGGTAAACAAAGATGAAGAGGCAAGTACGTCCAGGACCGGAACAGGTATAAGGAACGAAGATGAAGACGGGTACTCAGACACACACGAAGAATATGAGCTAAGAAGGTCAAACAGAGTAAGAAGACAACCGGAAAGATACTCGTATGATACATCATATATAACTCAACAAGATTATGCATATATGGTTAAAGAAGAGGAGGAACCTCAGAGCTATGACGAAGCTAAAGGCAAGAAGCAATGGCAAGAAGCAATGAAAGAAGAGTTCACCGCACTGGAAGAAAACAAGACGTGGGAGCTTGTTCCTAAACCGAACGGTAAGAAAGTAATTGGAAATAAATGGGTGTTCAAAATAAAGAAACTTGCAGATGGAAGGATAGCCAGACATAAAGCGAGACTAGTTATCAAGGGCTATGCTCAGACGCATGGCATAGACTATGACGAGACATTCAGTCCGGTGGCAAAAATGTCAACCATAAGGACAGTGATTGCTATAGCAGCATCAAAAGGATGGAAGCTAAGTCAGTTAGATATAAAGAATGCATTCCTGAATGGATATATATCAGATGAAGTCTATATGGAACAACCGGAAGGATTTATAAGTTCCAGATACCCAAACTTTGTTTGCAGGTTAAGAAAAGCTCTTTATGGACTGAAGCAAGCTCCAAGAGCTTGGAACTACAGACTTGTGAAATATCTCAATGAACGTGGATACCAAAGTTCGAAGGCAGATGCAAGTCTACTCATCAAAAGAACAGAAGAAGGAATGATCTACATTTGTATCTATGTAGATGACATAATAATTACAGGAACCTCAGATACAGGAATCACAGAGGTAAAGAAACTACTAGAAAAGGAATTCAAAATCAGTGACCTAGGAAAGTTATCATACTTTCTAGGTATGGAAATCACATATACAGATCATGGTGTATATGTCACACAAGAAAGGTATCTCCTGAACTTACTGAAGAAGTTCAACATGGAAAATTGCAGAGAAGCTTCAACACCGCTTGAAGTAAACCATAAACTCAGTAAATATAGTGGTACAGAGTTTAAAGATATGAAGAAATACCAATCGTTAGTAGGAAGCCTAATATATGCTACGCTAACAAGACCGGATCTTAGTTTTCCGGTGGGAGTTCTCTCACAGTTTATGCATTGTCCGACAGATCAACATTGGGTTGCAGGACAAAGAGTTCTCAGATATATCAAAGGAACTATAAAGGAAGGATTATATTATCCTTTTACGTCAGATATAAAGCTCAGAGCATACAGTGACTCAGACTGGGCAGGAAGTCAAGATGACCGAAGATCAACGCACGGGTATATGATATACCTAGGAGATAAGCTGGTAAGCTGGTGTTCGAAGAAGCAACACACAGTCGCCTTATCGTCAACAGAAGCAGAATACAAGGGACTGGTAGAAGCAGCAAAAGAAGTAATATGGATGCAGACTTTACTTAAAAGCATGGGTATAGATCAAAGTATACCGATCATACATGGAGATAATATGAGCTCGCTGTATCTTGCAGCGAATCCTGTGTTTCATGCAAGAACAAAACACATAGAGATTCAGTACCATTTCCTAAGAGAAAAGGTAATGGAGAAAGAGATAGAAATAGTCTACACTCCTACGAAAGATCAAATTGCAGATATTCTGACAAAGAGCCTGGATGGAACAAAGACAAACAGATTCAAAGAGATGGCAGGTATAAAAGAAAGAAAGATATATGAAAGACCGGAAGAAGTCAAATTAGTGATTGAGGGGGAGCTGTTAAGGAAACACTCACGAATTTGACACAACAAACAAGAAAGAAACGGAATCTTCTGAAAAATCAGTGCACAGGTGTACAGTATGCGAAGTTAGTGCGTGGTGTCCGCATAACAGAGCAATTAACCGCGGCGGGCGCGTAAGGCGCGCATAACGCGAATTGAAGAATGACAGAGCAAAGGAGCGCCAAAGAAAGTGTATATATATACAGCAAGATTTGAAGAACGCGCCGCAGAAGTATGAATAGTGTGTGCGTATATACGAGAGAAGGAGAGGTATGAAAGGGAATCGTAGATGATACACAGAGGAGAACGAGAGATTGAGAGAAGACGCCATAGATCGCGTATGAGTGAAAAGAGAGTTAGAAGTTCTCAGAAGACGCCATAGATCGCGTATGTACAGATGAATAACACAAGCCTGAAGTGTCGGGTCTTTTCATCTGAAGAGAGATGGTAATAAGAAACTACTCACTGTAGGAGAGTTTCTGTAACTTGAGCAAGAAGAGGCCAAGCTTACTTGTACACATCTTCTCTAATCGAAAACACATGTTCATGTGGATGTCTGCGCGTAATCTTTACTTGTGAAGAATCTGAAGTTATTTCGTGTTACGGTAGAAAGCTTAGTTTATCGTTTGCTGGTACGACTCGTTACTAAACGTGCTTCAGTACCTTTTCTGTAAACGCATGTTTCGGCGTATAACAGTTTACTCAGTAAACATGTTTCAGTAATTTTCTGGTCAGTTACAGTTTCTCAGAAATCAGGATTTTTCGGTAGAACAACGAAGTATAACTTATAGCAGAGTTCGAAGCTTTGTATGAGAGATAGCTCATCTTGTAGCTAGACGTCTCTACTTTAAGCTGGTCACAGTTTCCGGTGGAATGAAGATGTACACACAGTACAAAAGTTAACCGGAAAGTAGCAGTTCAGAACTGTGAGGTTTCCAGAAGGAAGTCCATTTGGTGAAGGAAACTCACACACCACTTCCTTACTTCACATAAGTTCATCTGAAGCAATTACGAGCAGAACTAAGTTTATTTCGGTGAAGTTCCGGTACGACTACGGTGTCAGTCCAGTAACAGTCTGGTGAAGTTCCGGTGGAACTTGAGTCGCAGAATAACGCAGTTAAAGCGACGTTAATTAGGCTGAGCTACTGTTGATTACAGAGGTGTTCTGAATCACTCTAGTTTAGCATTCTATTTCGGTGGCGCGACATTTTCCGCAGGCCTGATAGAATTCAAGCCTTGTCGCGAAACCCACCTCCAGGGCGAAAGTATTTCCGCAACAGTAGGCATTAGAGCCGAAGTTTTCGCCAACAAATCCCAACAGTTACGACCAAAGTGAATCTCAAAGATTACTCTCATAGAGATGTCCCTCCTATCCAATGGAATCCCATCCATAGAGCCAAAGATGATACGGAATCTGTGCATTCCATAGGATCAGGATCCTCATGGATGCACGAAGACACCCACTTATGGATGTGCAAAGTGGCAGTAGAAGAGGAGAAAAGAGAAAAGGCCAGAGAAATAGGTGCAAACAAAACACATAGACCCATTCAAGACCCAGCTTATGCACCTGTAGTATTTCCTGATGAAGAATTTGAACCCCATGGCTGGGCAGAAATCCTAGCAACAATGGATGTAGCCATCAATGAAGAACAATGGACACCTCACTGTGATGAAGATGGCTATGACATTTCAGTCTTCTCCATAGAGCCAATCATGGGAGAGGCAGTGTTAGAAGAGTGCGAACCTAGCCCTGATGCATTTGAGGATGCAAGTGACTCCGATCTAGAGTCAATCATTATGGACCCACCTTTTGCATCAGATGAAGAATACTTCTATGAAGTAGAATTTCAACCCCAGAGGCACGGAGAGCTTACAAAAGATGTAAGGCTAGCCACACATGTAACCCCTAAGGAAGAAGGAAAGAAAAGGAAGAAGAAAGAAGTCACACAAGAAGAGGAGGAATCTTTGTTTGAGGTCCCAGAAAATTTTAAGAAGTATGAGATAGATGACAGGAGAGTCATGATTAGAATGCCTAAACGGGAGGCACAATCAAGAGAGGCCTATGATAACAAAGAAACCACAAAGAAAATAGTTGTAGCCATAGAAGAAGGAGAAGAGAGATGCACGTACATAGGCCATGACCTGACGGAAGACGAAGAGCACGAATTGATAGCCTTGCTACGCTTGGAGTTACAAGGATTTGAAGGGTTTTGATCCAGACATATGCTCATACACTATCCCCATGACCTCAGATGCTAGGCCCTCTAAGCAAAAGCCATATACATATAATGATAATTATGCTACCAAGATCAAAGAAGAGATAGATAGGCTGGTTGAAGCTGGATTTATCTATGAAATTGAGCACACTGAGTGGGTATCCCCCATCGTAGTGGTGCCCAAGAAAAATGGAAAGTTGCGTGTGTGCATTAACTTGAAGAAGGTTAATGCAGCCACAATTTGAGATAACTATCCGCTTCCTATCACAGAGCATCTCTTAGAAAGAGTAGCAGGCAAAGAAGTATACAGCTTCCTCGATGGATTTTCGGGCTACAATCAAGTAGCCATAGCTCCAGAAGATCAGCATAAGACAGCATTTGCCACTGAATGGGGCATTTTTTCCTTTAGAGTAATGCCATTTGGGCTTACCAATGCACCAGCTACCTTCCAAAGGCTGATGTGCCATGTGTTTAAAGAGTTCTTGAGGAAGAACTTAGAAGTCTATGTGGATGATCTTTGTGCTCATTCCAACATTAGGCAAACCCATATTCCCGAACTCAAACAAATCTTTGACAAATGTAGAGAATATCAAGTCTGCCTGAACCCAGAAAAGTGCGTCTTTATGGTCAGGCAAGGCAAGATTCTAGGACACATAGTGTCAAAGAATGGCATATCCACTGATGAAGAGAAAGTGAGAGCCATAGCAGAGCTACCTAGGCCAAGGAATGTCAAGGAAGTACAAGCTTTCATGGGGCATTGTGGTTACTACCGCCGGTTCATTCACATGTATGCTGTCATTGCAAAGCCCATGTATGGACTTCTGACTAACTTTGAGTGGACTGATGAGTGTGAGAATTCCTTCCAGGAGCTTAAACAAAGATTATGTTCAGCACCAATCTTAACCACACCAGATTGGAATAAGCCTTTCCATGTTCATGTGGATGCATCCAATTATGCCATTGGATGTGTGCTTGCTCAACCTACTGGTGAAGGTAATATGGATCTTCCAATTGCCTATGCTAGTAGACAATTGAACGCAGCTGAACGAAATTATACCACTACGGAGAGAGAAGGATTAGGCATGGTATATGCAGTTAAAAAGTTTAGACATTATTTGCTTGCAAATAAGTTTAAATTTTTTACTGACCATCAGGCATTGTTGTACTTGGTAAACAAACCATGCAATACAGGTAGATTAGTAAGATGGTTTCTCTTACTAATGGAATATGACTTTGAGGTAGTGGTGAGAAAAGGGAGGACTCATTTGAGAGCAGACCATCTCTCTAGACTCACATCTGGAGAAGCCCCACAAGGAGTGTCAGATGACCTTCCTGATGCTTACTTGTTTAATTTGGAAGTGGTGTCGCAGTGGGCTAAGCCCTTAGTGCCAGTATTGACATACGGGCCTAAACACCCAATAATAAACACACACGATAGAGAGGTAGTAAAAGCCCAAAAATATCACATCATGGTAGGAAGTATGTACAAGCACACAGATCAAGGGATCTTGGCCTGTTGTGTGGAAGAGGATGAGTACGCTAAATGGTTGCAATTAGCACATGTAGGTGCATTAGAGCAACACCACTTAAAGCAAAGAACCCTACAAACACTAAGGAGACTCGGAGTGCATTGGCCGACTATGGAAGCTGATGTCCAAAAGTTGTGCAAGGAATGCCCAATCTGTTGCACTAAACCACCTGTGGAACATGCCACTCTTTATCAAGTATCCATAGTGCCAGATTGGAGTGAACCATTAGTATCCTTCCTGAGTACGAAAGCCTTCCCTCCAGACATGACTCTGGCTCGAAAAAGAAGTCTAGAACAAGAAGCCCAAGAATACTCACTCATTGGGGATAATCTATACAAGCGTGGTAAGGATGGTTACCTGAGACTATGTGTCCATGAAAGTGAATATCTCAAGATCTTGGAAACTGCTCACCAAGGTGTAGCAGGAGGACACTTTGGACTAGATTGGGTGATCAAGGCAATACTATTTGCGGGCTTCTGGTGGACGACCCTTCACATGGATGCACATACCTATGTGAAACGGTGTGATGTCTGTCAGCAAACTCAGTATCCTATACGCAAAGATGAGATGCCACTGAAACCTATGATGGGTGGACGTGCATTCTCTAAGTGGGGAATAGACTTTGTAGGTCCTATTAATCCCCCAGCCAAGGGTTCACATGCTGAATACATCATTGTTGCGATAGACTATTTAACCAAGTGGGTAGAGGTAAAAGCCACAACGAAGAACGATGCTCAAACAACAGATAAGTTTTTATTTGAAAATGTGTTCACCAGATACGGGTTACCTATAGAGCTAGTCAGTGACAGAGGCACTCACTTCTTGAATGAAGTTATTGAAAATCTGCTCCAAGAATTCTTTGTAGTTCATAAGAAGTCTGCCCCCTATCACCCTCAAGCAAATGGCCAGGCTGAGAGCACCAACAAGATTCTGTGCAATGTGTTGACAAAATTAGTGAACAATAAACGCTCTGATTGGGACAAACAGCTACACCATGCTGTTTGGGCATACCGAGTCGCCTACAAAACGGTACTCCAAGCCACCCCCTTTCAGATGGTATTTGGCCAAAATGCAGTGCTACCATTGGACTTCTTAATACCTACACTGAAAGTAGCACAAGAGCATGAATGGACGGGTCATGAACTCTCCTCTAGACTATTTGACCTTGAACGATTAGGAGAAACAAGACTGAGGGCGGCTGCAGGGATATATGCAGCTAGGAAACGACAGAAGGCATACTTTGATGCCCACGTTAAGGATAAAGGTTTGAAGGCAGGCGATCTAGTACTAGTCTACACTTTGAAACAACATGCGAGGAAATTAGAGAAACGTGGCTATGGACCCATGATCATTAATAGAATCTCAACGAGTGGAGCAGTACAGCTAGCCACCTTAGAAGGTGATATTCTTCCGAGCTACATAAGCGGATGCAGGGTCAAGTTGTATCAGGAACCTCTCACAGAGGAAATGCTAAGTCGACTCAATACTGCTAAGAAACGCAAAGAAGAAGAAAAGCGAATTCTAGAAGAAGCCCAAGCAGAAGCCTTAGAGCGCATACGGAGAATGAAATTAAGAAGACAAGGTAGAGAGCAACCTAGGCCAGATGCCAATGCAGATCAAGGATATCACATGGCTATGTGTGAAGTTTCAGGTATCAGCTCCCATAGGATAATTGATCGACGTCCTTTTATAACCTTAGATATAGGACAAGGAAAGAGTGCGAGGACTGTAAGAGCCTTGATTGACTCAGGTGCAGCCACTAGTGCTGTTAAATTGTCTTACTGTCAAGAGTTGAAATTAACTGTCAATCCTATAGAAGCATATCTCATAGGATTGGGAGGTGTGGAAACCCCTTGCATGGGCGAGGTGGATCTTCCCATCTCCATTCAAGACGAAGTAATGACAGTCAAAGTATTAGTGTGTCAAGATGAGGACCTCACTGAGCCTCTTGTCTTGGGTCAGGACTGGATCTATGATCATGCAGTCAACCTAAACCTAAGAAGCGGACTTCTTTGGGTATGGGTAAATCATAGTCGAATTACAGTTGAACTGGAAAATGAGGCACTCAAGGAACTAGGTAAGGCACGAACTCCTGTTCCTTCCAGGGGTGCACATGAAGTTGACCATGCTATTCTTGTCCAAAACAATGTGATGCAGAGAGAGGACTGTCGCAACAACGAAGTCAAGGATAAGAAGGCACTCCCTTCTGTTCCAAAGGCGAGAGGGATGCAGCAACCAAAGGCAGACCGAAGAAGAAGCAGAACACTACCTATACTGGGGGCCAAAAAAAGGAGCAAAGCAGATTGTTTCAGCCAATGAAACAAGTATGGAGGCGAAAAGGCGAACACCCTATTCCGACCTAGCCAACCCCACGGCCAAAACCTCTTATTAATAATCAACAACACGACACTAATAAGAAGTCCTTCATAAATTCTTCTGCGAAAGTGAAGTCTATTTGGGTACCCAAGAAGTCAATGAAGGCCAGCCCACAATCACGATAAATCTGGGTGCCTAAGGCTTGCTTGCGGGCTCAAATAGCTACACCAAGGCCAAACCCTGTACAACATGTTTCACTCACTCGAACATCTGAGGCCCACTCTTACACATCACGCACGAACACGTATTCTTCCATGAGCACAAGTAGAATCACTTGTTAATGGGTCCCTAAAAAGCCCCATTTTCAAGTAAATACCCTATCACACTCTCCATAGTCTCCACAAAGTCTGTTGGTGCACACCAATCACCAATTGAAGGCTTGGAAGATCAAATGATGAAGGAAGAATCAATTCCTAAAGTGTGGAAGAAGATTACAATCAGAGGACAAGAGAAGTGTACACATATGTACATTAGCATAGTCATAGATGACTTAGATCTTTTGTTCAGTAAGAATTATGTACAAATTATCTATAAATACCTTGAGAAAAGTCGGGGCATGAAGGAGAGCACATGAGAGCTTATGTGACATTAGTTAGAAGTCAAGAATGAGGGAGATAGAAGTCATAAGATAGAGGAAAGTGAATTTGAGTTAGCTCTCATCACTCAATTGTATTTTCTCTGAGTAAATGAAAAATTTTGCGCCCGATGTTTCTGTGTGTTCTCCTTCTACAGTAGATCAATTGTGGAATGCTTTTGTACAAGTCTAAGTTGAGAGTTGCTTGACCTCTGTGCAAAATTTCAGCTTCCAATTGTAATCAGGCTGAGTGAATTAAGTGTAGGAACATTCATATGTGAAGTGTATTCACTGGTTCCTAAAACAGGCGCATATTTCGAAGTTAATGTTTTGGTCATTTCTCCTAGCACAGTTTAAAGTTTTGCATGAGTGAGGGCTTAATCTTTAAGTTGGAAGATAAGCTACTTATGTCTAGAAGCATTTTGTAAAACGGGTTCTATTCAAGGAGAACCAAGTCTTAAAAGTTACAGGTGTAAAGTCGACTGTTCTGAGTAACAGTTTCTGACATAGATAACTTGTGAAATCAATTTCTCAAGTTATACTTAATCTTTTGGAGTAATTCAACTTGGAATAGTTGCGCAATCTCTAGGAGATGATTCGTACAAAGTTTCATAAAAAACTTTACAGATTTGATAGGTCAATGTGAATGAACAATGCAGCAGACTTTTCTGTGTATCATCTTCTTCACAGATTTGTTAATTTCTGATAAGTTAGCAATTGATCCTCTAAATTAGTGAAGTGTTTGACTTACTCTTGGTATAGAGGTGCTCTAATCACAAGAGTAAGTTGTTCTTTTGGAGATTAACATTCTCCATCAGTGGTATCAGAGCAGGAGACATCAATTTCAAGAAAAGGAGGATCCCGACTGCTGCAGATTCAAGAGATTCAACACTTGAAGGATCAAGAAGTGAAAGCTTGGAGTCAAAGCTTGGGGAGAAGACAAATTGACATCAAGAAAGGCAAAAGGAGTTCAAATCGAAGTAAAGGTACATACATTGTTTGTAAAGCTTGAAGATTTCAATACACAGGTGGATACAAGATGGGAGAAAGCTTGCAGATTGATAAGCTAGATAGGGAGAACTATCCAGCATGGTCCATGAGGATGGAAGCACACCTCATGAGCAAAGATCTTATATCATTTATTACAGGAGATGAAGAAAAACCAGAATTTGCAGATCCAAGTATTCCTACTAGGGAAGAACTTGCAATGTTGAAGACTTGGATGAGAAAGGATGCTCAAGCAAGGAGTATCATCTACATGGCTGTAAATGATTACCTTCTACCTCACATCAGAGGTTTAGAAAGTGCTACAGATGTTTGGAATGCCTTGGAAGAGCATTTCCAAAATACAACTAAGTCAAGGAAGTCCTCACTATGGGCTGAGTTCACAACCTTCAAGAAGAAGAGCTCACAATCAATTTCAGATTATGTGGCAAGGATGAAAGATATTGCAGATAGCTTGGGAGCAGTGGATGAAGATATTGAAGAAGAAAAGTTGGTAAGACAAATACTTACAGGTCTAAGAGGTGATGAGAAGTGGAAGCCTTTTATCTTGTCCATAGAGTTGTCACTTGATCACTTTACTCCTGACCTTAATCAATTGCTAGGACACATGCTAACCTTTGAGCAGGATCTTAAAGGAGACAATGATAGAAGTACAAGTCAAGCTATGTACTCCAAAGACAAGAAAAAGAATGGCAAAGGAAAGCAATCAAATGATGATGAAGGGAATTCAAATCAAGCCAACTTCACAAAAGGGAAGACAAATTTCAGAGGTAAAGGAAGAGGAGGTAAGAACAAAGATAATGCTAAAGCTTGTTGGATTTGTGGCAGAACAAATCATTTGGCAAATGATTGTTGGTATAATAATCAAAGTGGAGGATACAACAATCAGAATTATAGTCAAAGAGGTAGAGGAGGCAGAAACCAAAGAGGTAACTTCAGAGGAAGAGGTGGCAGGACATCATATGGTAGAGGAGGTGGAAGAAACTTCCAATCTCAGTCCTACAACAATAATTATTACAATTATGCATCAGATCAGAAGGATGACATGATTCTTATCCTGAATGCAACTCATGAATCAATGGGAGAAGATCAAAGAGTGTTTTATATTGACTCAGGGTGCAGCAACCATCTGAGTGGGAATCTATCCTTGATGACTGATATGGAAGCAAGGGTGAATGGACATACAGTCCAAACAGGTGACAATACCAAACATAAAGTGGAGAGCATTGGATCAGTTAAGACAAAGAGTGGAAGTACACTTCTGAGTAAGGTACTTTATGTTCCTACTATTCCTAAAAATTTGATAAGTGTAGGGCAAATTGTGGAGAAAGGATATGAGGTAAGATTCACAAATGATGGTGTTTATGTACAAGATCCAAATCAGGGATATAGAAACATAATTGCAGGTAAAAAGGAAGGAAGATTGTTTACTCTCAAAGTCCAAGGTAATGTGGGACATGCATTGTTTACCTATGGAGGTCAAAAGGTGTCTGAATTAGACCTATGGCATAAGAGGCTAGGTCATTTCAATGAGAGAGCTATAAAGGAGATGTCAAAGAATCAGGTGGTGCTTGGATTGCCAAACATTGAAGGGCAACATATGGTGTACAAGTGTGAAGCTTGTCAATTAGGTAAAGCACATAAAAGTTCTTATAACAAATCAGGGTACAAGTATTCAAACATGCTTGAATTGGTTCATACAGATGTATGGGGTCCCTCAAGGGACTATAGCATAAATGGATCCAGATATTATGTGTTGTTTGTTGATGATGCAACCAGGTGGATTACTTTGTATGTAATCAAGGACAAATCAGAAGTCTTCAAGACATTCAAACATTTCCATGCTTATGCAGAAAGGATCACAGGACAAAAGCTAAAGAGGTTAAGATCAGATGGAGGGGGAGAGTATTTCTCAAAAGAGTTTGATGATTATTTGTGGAATGCAGGTATCAAAAGAGAAGTGACTTGCAGGTACTCCCCTCAACAAAATGGAGTAGCAGAAAGGAGGAATAGGACTCTTGTAGAGTTTGCAAGAGCCATGATGAAGGAAAAGAATTGTCCAAATTACTTATGGGCAGAAGCCATTAACACTGCAACATACCTTGTGAATAGGTTGCCTTGCAAAGCTTTGGATGGAGGAACCCCTTATGAAGCATGGTGGGGTAAGAAGCCTAGTCTTGATCATTGTAAAGTATTTGGATGTATTGCATATGCTTATGTTCCTTCACAATTAAGACATAAGCTAGAACCAAAAGCAGAGAAGTATGTGTTTATTGGATATGATGATAGACAAATGGGTTACAGGTTGTGGAGTCCATCCACAAAGCAATTTCTTGTTACTAAAGATGTAACATTTGATGAGCAAAACATGTGGTATACAGGATCACCAAATGAGTGTGCAGGTGTTGAAGAAATACAAAGGAAAGGAAAGGCAAAGGTAAAAGTATGTGAAGAAATTGTTGATGAAGTTGACTCTAGATGTAGAGTGCAGGATCATGTAGAAGAAGGGCCAAGATTTGATCCAGAATCAAATGAGGCTGAAACTTCAAGAAGTGCAGAAATCAGGAGATCTACAAGAGAAAGGAAAGAGCCTATAAGGTATAGTTATGATACATCTTTCCTAACAACAAAAGATTATGCCTACATTGTGAAAACAGAAGAAGATCCAACTACTTATGAAGAAGCCAAAGGTAAACAGAATTGGGAGAAGGCAATGCAAGAAGAGTATGATGCTCTACTTGAAAATGAAACTTGGGAATTAGTACCAAGACCAAAGAATCAGAAAGTCATTGGATGCAAGTGGGTATATAAAACAAAGAGGTTTGCAGATGGTAAGGTGTCTAGATATAAGGCTAGACTAGTGGTTAAAGGTTATGCCCAAACTTATGGGGTAGATTATGATGAAACCTTTAGTCCTGTTGCTAAGATGTCTACAATTAGGACATTGATTGCTATTGCTACTTGCAAGGGATGGAAATTATCACAATTGGATGTGAAGAATGCATTTCTTAATGGTTACATTGCAGATGAAGTATATATGGAGCAACCAGAAGGCTTTATGGAATCAATTGGATCAGATTATGTGTGTAAGCTCAAGAGAGCTTTATATGGGTTGAAGCAAGCCCCAAGAGCTTGGAATTACAGATTGGTCAAGTTCTTGAATGAATGTGGATTTCAAGCATCAAAGGCAGATAGTAGCTTGCTAGTGAAGGCAAGTGAAAATGGATATATTTACATGTGCATTTATGTTGATGATATTATTGTTACAGGAACAGATGCTCAAGGAATCAATGAACTCAAGAAGCAAATAGAGAAGGAGTTTAAGATAAGTGACTTGGGAAACTTATCTTATTTTCTAGGAATGCAGATTGTGTATACTCAACATGGAGTATATGTTTCACAAGAGAGATACTTGAAGAATCTTCTAGTCAAGTTTAACATGGAAGATTGCAAGACCTCAACTACACCATTGGAGGTAAATCATAAATTGAGCAGGTATGGAGGTGAAGAGTTCAATGATATGAAGAAATATCAGAGTTTGGTAGGTAGTTTAATCTATGCTACCTTGACAAGGCCAGATTTATCATATGCAGTAGGTGTGTTATCACAATTCATGCATTGTCCAAAGAAGACTCATTGGATTGCAGCCCAAAGGGTACTCAGATATATCAAGGGAATCCTAAGTGAAGGTTTGTATTATGGTTTCACTTCTGACACAAGAATCAAAGTGTTTAGTGATGCAGATTGGGCAGGTGACTCAGATGATAGAAGGTCTACTCATGGATATCTATGTTATGTTGGAGATAAGTTAGTGTCTTGGTGTTCAAAGAAGCAACACACAGTTGCTTTATCATCCACAGAAGCTGAGTATAAGGGAATGGTAGAAGCTGCAAAAGAAGTCATATGGTTGAAGACCTTGATGAAAAGTTTTGAGATTGATCATAGTACTCCAATAATTTTTGGAGACAATATGAGTTCTTTGTATTTGGCAGCTAACCCTGTTTTTCATGCCAGGACTAAGCATATAGAGATTCAGTATCATTTCTTGAGGGAAAAGGTACTTGATAAAGAGATTGAAGTGATGTACACTCCAACAAAAGAACAAGTGGCAGATATGATGACAAAGAGTTTGGATGGACCTAAGTTACAAAGGTTCAAAGACATGGCAAGTATCAAGAAGACAGAGAAGACCTCAATTGATGATTGAGGGGGAGCTGTTGGTGCAGACCAATCACCAATTGAAGGCTTGGAAGATCAAATGATGAAGGAAGAATCAATTCCTAAAGTGTGGAAGAAGATTACAATCAGAGGACAAGAGAAGTGTACACATATGTACATTAGCATAGTCATAGATGACTTAGATCTTTTGTTCAGTAAGAATTATGTACAAATTATCTATAAATACCTTGAGAAAAGTCGGGGCATGAAGGAGAGCACATGAGAGCTTATGTGACATTAGTTAGAAGTCAAGAATGAGGGAGATAGAAGTCATAAGATAGAGGAAAGTGAATTTGAGTTAGCTCTCATCACTCAGTTGTATTTTCTCTGAGTAAATGAAAAATTTTGCGCCCGATGTTTCTGTGTGTTCTCCTTCTACAGTAGATCAATTGTGGAATGCTTTTGTACAAGTCTAAGTTGAGAGTTGCTTGACCTCTGTGCAAAATTTCAGCTTCCAATTGTAATCAGGCTGAGTGAATTAAGTGTAGGAACATTCATATGTGAAGTGTATTCACTGGTTCCTAAAACAGGCGCATATTTCGAAGTTAATGTTTTGGTCATTTCTCCTAGCACAGTTTAAAGTTTTGCATGAGTGAGGGCTTAATCTTTAAGTTGGAAGATAAGCTACTTATGTCTAGAAGCATTTTGTAAAACGGGTTCTATTCAAGGAGAACCAAGTCTTAAAAGTTACAGGTGTAAAGTCGACTGTTCTGAGTAACAGTTTCTGACATAGATAACTTGTGAAATCAATTTCTCAAGTTATACTTAATCTTTTGGAGTAATTCAACTTGGAATAGTTGCGCAATCTCTAGGAGATGATTCGTACAAAGTTTCATCAAAAACTTTACAGATTTGATAGGTCAATGTGAATGAACAATGCAGCAGACTTTTCTGTGTATCATCTTCTTCACAGATTTGTTAATTTCTGATAAGTTAGCAATTGATCCTCTAAATTAGTGAAGTGTTTGACTTACTCTTGGTATAGAGGTGCTCTAATCACAAGAGTAAGTTGTTCTTTTGGAGATTAACATTCTCCATCAAAGTCAAGATCAAAACCTATCCATTGCATTTGGCAACCTAAAACTTGTAATAAACCCCCGGACCCCAGTTGTAAATCCATGTCCACCTACTAACTACGTCACTCTCACATCACATCATTCCGCTTAGTTCTTAGGTCTACCCAATTCCTAAGTACACACACAAGCACCGAGCACTTACTAACCCCCTAACCTCTCCCGAACCTCATGTTAATGTTGTAACGGGGACACAGTGTCATTTTTGTGTCCATTGCAATGTTAACATTTATTCATATATTCTCATAGAACCAGCTGCGAAGTTTTCAACATGGCTAAGGCAACAGGAACTAGCTCTCAAACAGAAACGAGCCAGCAAGTGGTGGACTTAGACAGTTTACCCGTTTTGCCTGAGACAAATGAAAGACCAGTAGATTTGCAGGCCATCAAAATCATACCTATAGCGGACCCTCCCAGTGGCCATACCATGCCCGTAGGAAAAGCTTCCCACTGGTTTAGTGAAGTGGCAGGACCCTTGGGAGAGGGAACATACCTATGGGAATCAGAGTTGGACTTCAATGGGAAGCAAGGTAAATACCATTTCTTTACAAGAGAATTCGAGAAGTTACAAAATGCAGAAGGTCTACGTTCGGTATGGGAGAAGGTAGGATTGAATGCATATTTCAGTGCACGGCTCCCAAAGCCTGACTTCATGCGATGCTACTATCTCATAAACACCTTGACTCCAAACAAGAACCCAAAAGGTGCAAGCTCATTTGTGATCCCATCTCTAACAAAAGGAAATGAGCTCAAGAGGTTTAGGTTATCCAACAACTTGGTGAGAGAGGCCCTAGATATGCGCGGAATGCATATTCCTACAGAGAAGGAGACCCTAATGCCTGATTACATGAAGAATCGAAGCCTCACCAAACTCAAGGACATGGTGTCCATGACGCCTAATATTGCAATACACCTTCGCATGTGCATGCAACACTTTGCTTTTCCTGCACAAGATAGATTCACCATGCCGCCCAAAAAGATTTGGTTTAGTTTGTATCTGGCAGAGACACAGAGCCTCACCATCAACTTACCCCACTGGATAATTGATCAGATACACCTAGCTCACAAACGATGGCCGCGGAAACAGGTTTTATATGGTTGCTGTGCTCTGACGAGAATCATTTATAGGTGTTTGGCTTATGACATCCCTATTCAACGGGCCCTAATGTGGAATCGTGTAGAGCAGTTTAGAGGCAGGACATCCACTGGACCCCCTTCTAAGAAGATGAGAGGTACTGTCCAAGTCCCTTGTGCTCAACCACGTGGAGCCACCCTAACACCAGACGTCACCCCTCCACCCCGAAGAGTTCGACCATTCACACTCTGACTTCCAAGACACAGCACCGATGGTTCTACCTTGATATTCCCTCCCATCCCAACCGATCTTGAATTTCCCAGTGGTGCACCTTTGGAAGAACTCACGAATGAAGATTTCGAACAATTATAACAAGATGTAGAGCTGGAGGCAGGAGAGGCACAACAAGTGGAGAATGTGCAAATGCAAGCAACAACCGCCCAAGTACCTGTCACCACAGTGGAAGTGGATGAAGAGGATGATGAAGATGAAGAACAGGAGGAAGATGAGGAGGATTATGATCAAGAGCATCATGATGAGCAACAAGAAGTGCCAGAAATTGTAGGTGCACCTGCATATACAGCTCACTACAAAGGTTATATGACACAATCAAAGCAGTGCAAGAAAGGCATCAACTCTCTCTTGTGTCAGGTCAAGCTTTGATGCAAGAAATGCTATCAGATGATGGGGTGGATCAACATTTCATTGACACCCTCAAATTAGTGTCAAAGTCTTTAGGAGTTCCGGAGGCTATCCACACTGCAGTCCGCCAGTCCGTGAGGTATGACAAACGTAGAGTCGACACATTACCACGAGCAGGTAAGACTATCAGGATGCCCGTCACAGAACAAGAGGTAACCATTGAAGCCACAGCTACCCCCACCACCACCATTGACCTCTCTGCCGAAACCTTCGTTTAGACATCACCCATCTCACCCCAGCATCCCCCATCACCACCTTCTCCACCCCCACCACCACCTCCCACCATGGAAGAAACGCCAGTCATCACCTCTACCTTCACTTATAACCCACCCTCAGTCACATCATTTTCCTTTCGAGAACCCACCTCACAAGACACCCTCTTCTCTTTCATCACCAATCCCTTGTACACTTCAACCCTTCTACCCTCCGAACCCATAATTGGCCATCCCATAATTCCAAGTGTGGTTGGAAACCCGGCACCCACCGAAGGCACCCTGTGTTTCCCAGCCTATCCCCCAATACGGGTACCTCCATTCCATGACCCTCACTTCCCATCTAGCCCCTACACCTCTTTCAACCTAACCTCACCACCCCAATACCCATCCTTTGTGGAGCAGTTCATCCACTCTCCAATGTTTCAGAGGCACATTTCCCCGATGTTCGCAATGACATCAATTTACACGAACACCACACTCACTTCACCTACCACACCCACCTACATGGCAGTCCCTTTACACACCACTCTGTCTGACCCAATGGACATTTCACCCACCACAGCACCTCTCCCCACAATTCCACCCTCTCCCCCTCCACTACCCCCCACCTCACCACTCACCACATCATTGGCACACACAACATTCACTACCTCCCTCCCCAATCCCACCTCCCCTGCATTTCAAACTTTTCCCCTTGCATCTCATAATGTAAATAGCACGTTCAACACATAACTTCAGTGTGCACATCAACTACAACAAGAATACCATCAATTGGAAGAACGCACTATGGCCCTCCAAGCAGAATCTCAGCGTCTGCAAGCTAGAGTCACCACTCTTGAAGCTGATTACCAAACGCTCCTAACCGAGCATACCACCTTACAGCAGGCTCACTCCGAATTGGAATCAAAGACATCGACAGTAGATGATCAAGTAGTCAAGGAACTAGAAACAGTGCTCCAAGCGCAAATGATATCTAATGCTACACTCAGACGCAACCTTGGGCTATTAAGGAAGCATATGGCAGCAGCACTAGAAGAGAACAAGAGGCTTCAACAACAAAACCAAGACAACTTTGAAGCGGCTATGGAAGGAACTGCAGGAGCAACCATTAGCCCTACCAAGTATCGAGCAGTCCCATCGGAAGACATTCGCATCTTACTTGAGGAGCATGCAAATTTCTTGGAGTCATATGGAAAGTTAGAGACTGAATGTGCAGACCTAAAGAAACAGATAGCCAGTGCCCCCACAGCTCAACAAGAGCCGCTAATCTTGCAACACTCTACAGAAGAAGTAGAGACCCTCCGGAAACAGGTGGCAGCACTCCAAGCACGCCTCTTACCATATGAAAGGCCACCCTTGCCCACTGAAGAACCAGAACCTGAAACAGTAGTGGAAATCCCCATCGATGACAGCTATGAAGAGCCGTATGAGCCAATGCCAACACCCGGTGGTCGGACTACAGAGGAAGGACAGGACACTTTAGAAATTCAAGTTCCAGATTGGGTCAAAAGGGTCGAGAAAGTGGGTAAGACACATGATGATCGCGTTGCCGTGCAAATGCAATCTCTCACAAATCTGGAAGAAACTGTCCTTCGGTCTTCTTACTTTCAGAACCTATCCCACCAACGGTTAATCACAACATCAGAGTCGCAATACATGCCTTATTTTGTCTTACTACATGATTATAATGCAGAAGTTAAAAGACATACAGGGAAGGAGCCCACATTTGCCACTCAATTTGAGCCAGAGGACTTACCGACAGATGCGCGTGCGGGCTCGATTTTCTAGCCTAATTGGCGTGCATGTCTACTAACTGATTTGTTGGAGAAACACTCACTAATTAGACATATATTTGAAGGTCAAATCTTAGAAAGAAAAACCCCATGCCTATGTGAAGGGACAAATTCACAAGTGTATCATACTTGTAAAGTTAGTTCACTTTAGTTCTAGAAGTTTTTTAAAAATCACGGGAATGAGAAAATCTATATAAGTTAGTTAGTATTAACTGACGCGAAGAGAGAAGAGAAAAAGGAGAGAGAGAGAATAGAGAGAAGAAGTAGAAGAAGAAGTTCATTTTATACGACTGTGTATAGTCGTGCTTCTCTGAGTGAGAAAGCAACTGTAAAAACTTCTGAGTTTTTTATAGTTATGAGAAGAACTGAGTAAAGTTCTGTGTATGAGTCTCTCTTCATCATCTCCATGTTTGCCTACTGTGTGATGAATTCAAAAATTCAAGTTTTCTGAGCAATTCGATGCCTGGCATCGAATCTTGGCTGAAAAGTCATTTTTTCATTCTCTGTGTGTTAACTGTTGTTGAATCTTTTAAAAATATGAAGTTTGTGGAGCAACTCGATGCCTGGCATCGAGTTTGAGCATAAAGTCGATGCCTGGCATCGACTTCTAGCATACAAGTGGTCTTCTTCATGTGTGTGTAAAAGAGAGTATTTCTGGTGCAGAAAAAGGGCCTAAAAAAGCTCAAAGTCGATGCCCGGCATCGACTTGGACTGAAATTCGATGCCAGGCATCGAATTTTTTATTTTTGGACATCAGGAATACTAAAACAGGCAAGATTTCCAGTTTTGGAAGGTCATACAGGGTCATCTTGTGAGGGCCATAACTTGAGTTCTAGAGCTCCGTTTGATGCATATGATAGCTTGTTGGAAAGCTCTACTCTTCTAGTTTCAGCCTATAAAGTTTCATGGAGAAATAATACTTGAGCTAGGAGAAATTAGCAAAATACTGAAGGTATGTCATTTCAGTGACTAGGAATTTCTGTAGAAGCAAAGTTCTCACTTTAGGCTATCATTTCTCAAAGTTTGGAGTGGCAATGAGTTAATGGTGACCATAGAGGTGTTCTAGTGTCACATTAATTCATTTCTTGTGGTGTTTTATACATCAACAAGTGGTATCAGAGCAGAAAGATTCTCGAGAGCAGAAGACGACAAAGGTACGAGAAGTTTTGGAAAGTTTTCCATTAAAGTTTCAAAGGTGAAGCATTTGAAGACACAAGGCATCAAAAGGTTGCAGCAGAAGGAAAGAACTATGTCAGATCATATCTCCATTGACAAACTGGACAGAGATAATTACCCCGCATGGGTAATGAGAATGGAAGCCTTACTTATGAGTAAGGATCTCATGGTATATGTAACAGGTGAAGAAGAGAAGCCAGTATTTGAAGATGAAAGCCGACCAAAGAAAGAAGAACTTGATGCTTTAAAGCATTGGCAGAAGAAGGATGCAAGTGCAAAAGCCTACATCTACAATACAATCTCAGATCATTTGCTACCACACATCAGAGGATTGGAATCATCAGAAGATATATGGAATGCATTGGAATATCATTTCCAAAGCACTACTAAAGCACGGAAAGCAAGTCTATGGTCAGAGTTTACAACATTCAAGAAGAAGCCAAGTCAAACCATTAGTGATTATGTCACTAAGATGAAGGATCTAGCAGATAGTCTTGGATCCATAGATGAAGATGTTGAAGATCACAGATTGATTGCTCAACTACTTGCAGGCTTGAGAGGGGATGAAAGGTGGAAACCTTTTGTCTTATCAACAGAACTTTCATTAAATCATTATGTTCCAGATTTGAACCAGTTGCTTGGTTTGATGCTCACATATGAGCAAGACTTGAAGGGAGATGGAGATAAAGGTCAAAGTTCTGCAATGTACATGAAGAATAAGAAGAAAGGAGATAAAGGTAAAGCAAAGGATGAAGAGGAGTCTAATTCTCAAGCTTATTATGCAAGAGGTAAAGGCACTGGCAGAGGAAGAGCAAGAGGTTTTGGAAGAGGAAGAGGTAATCAAAATAACAACAAAAAGGCTTGTTGGATCTGTGGATTGAGTAATCATTTGGCTCATGACTGTTGGCACAACCAACAAGGATCAAACCAGAATCAAAACAACAATAGCAGAGGTCGAGGTGGAAGATATCAAAGTAATTTTCAAAGAGGTAGACAAAGTCAAAGAGGAGGCTATGGTAGAGGTGGAGGAAGAAGTTGGGGACAGAATCAATCCTACAACACCACCTACTACAACTATGCAAATGACACACAGAATGAACATACATCATTGATGATGAATTCAATCAGCACATCAGATAAAGAAGATCTAAAGGTATTTTACATTGACTCTGGATGTTCTAATCATTTGTCAGGAAACATAGAATTGATGTCAGAATTGGAAAAAGGCATTTCTAGTCACACAGTTCAAACTGGTGATAATACAAGACATAGTGTACATTCAATTGGAAAAGTGAAATGCAAGAGTGGAGCAGATTTGCTAACCAATGTTTTGTATGTTCCTACAATACCTAAAAACTTGATTAGTGTGGGACAGATAGTTGAAAAAGGTTTTCAAGTCAGGTTTACAAATGAAGGAGTATTTGTGGAAGATCCAGAGAATGGATATAATCAGATTGTCTCTGGTAAGAAAGAAGGTAGACTCTTTACTTTAAGAGTGCAAGGGAACATTGGTCAAGCTTTGCTCACACATGGTGAAGCAGTGATTACAGAACTTGATCTCTGGCATAAGAGATTAGGTCATTTCAATGAAAGAGGAATTAAAGCTATGGTTGCTAATCAGTCTGTACTAGGATTACCAAATGTGCAAAGTCAACATATGGTTTATAAATGTGAAGCATGTCAAATGGGTAAAGCACACAGGTTACCATTTCAAAAGAAAGGTTTCAAACATGATGGAGTACTTGAGCTCATTCATACAGATGTATGGGGACCAACAAAAGAAGGATCTATCAGTGGCTCAAGGTATTATGTTCTTTTCATTGATGATGCTACAAGATGGATAACATTATATGTTTTGAAGGAAAGATCAGAAGTGTTTGGAGCTTTCAAGCATTTTCATGCATATGCAGAGAGAGTCACAGGTCAAAAGCTTAAGAGACTGAGGTCTGATAGAGGGGGAGAATACTTCTCCCAAGAGTTCAATGATTATCTTTGGAATGCAGGTATTAAGAGAGAAATAACTTGCAGGTATACACCACAACAAAATGGTGTAGCAGAAAGAAGGAACAGGACTTTGGTTGAGTTTGCTAGAGCTATGCTAAAGGAGAAGAACTGTCCAAATTATCTTTGGGCTGAGGCTGTAAATACAGCTACATATCTTGTGAATAGATTACCATGTGCAGCTCTGAATGGAATGACTCCATATGAAGCTTGGTGGGGTAAGAAACCAACACTAGATCATTGTAGAGTGTTTGGATCAATTGCATATGCTTATGTGCCATCACAGCTTAGGCATAAACTTGAACCAAAGGCAGAAAAATATGTGTTCATTGGTTATGATGAAAAGCAGATGGGTTACAGATTGTGGAATCCTCTAACCAAACAATTTATTGTTTCTAGAGATGTTACATTTGATGAACATAAAAGTTGGTATGCAGATCAAAGGCATACAGCTGAAGAATTTGAAAAAGAGGTAAGAAGATGTGAGAAAGGAAAATCAATTGTGCAGGTAAATAGAGATGAAGACTATATGCAAGCAAGTACATCCACAAGTGGATTAACAAGAAGGAATGAAGAAGCTCCTATATTTGATGAAGAAGTGTATCCAGACACATATGAAGAATGTGAACCAAGAAGGTCAAGCAGGACTAGAAGACAACCAGAAAGGTATTCTTATGATACTTCTTACATAACTCAGAAGAACTATGCATATATGGTCAAAGATGATGAAGAACCTCAGAACTATGATGAAGCTAAAGGTAAAAAGCAATGGGAAGAAGCAATGAAGGAAGAGTTCAATGCACTGGAGGAGAACAAGACATGGGAACTTGTTCCTAAACCAAATGGTAAGAAAGTAATTGGAAATAAATGGGTTTATAAAGTGAAGAAGCTTGCAGATGGAAGTATAGCCAGATACAAAGCTAGATTGGTGGTGAAAGGCTATGCCCAGACCTATGGCATAGATTATGATGAGACATTCAGTCCCGTAGCTAAGATGTCAACTATAAGGACAATCATTGCTATTGCAGCTTCAAAAGGATGGACTCTAAGTCAATTGGATATAAAAAATGCATTCTTGAATGGAAACATATCAGATGAGGTATACATGGAACAACCTCAAGGATTTATAGATTCCAGGTATCCAAATTTTGTTTGCAGGTTGAGAAGAGCATTGTATGGATTGAAGCAAGCTCCAAGAGCTTGGAACTATAGACTGGTGAAGTATCTCAATGATCTTGGATATCAAAGTTCAAAAGCAGATTCAAGTCTACTTATCAAAAGAACAGAGGAAGGTACAATCTACATTTGTATTTATGTAGATGACATTATAATCACAGGTACTTCAGATGAAGGAATCAAAGAGGTAAAGAGATTACTTGAAAAAGAATTCAAGATCAGTGACCTAGGAAAGTTATCATACTTTCTTGGAATGGAAGTTACTTATACAGATCATGGCATATATGTGTCACAAGAAAGATATCTTCTAAATCTATTGAAGAAGTTTGATATGGAAAATTGCAGAGAAGCTTCAACTCCACTTGAAGTTAATCACAAGCTTAGTGAATATGATGGTGCAGAATACAAAGATATGAGGAAGTATCAATCTCTTGTGGGTAGTTTGATTTATGCTACACTAACAAGACCTGATCTTAGTTATGCAGTGGGAGTTTTGTCACAATTCATGCATTGTCCAAAGGACCCACATTGGATTGCAGGTCAAAGAGTTCTCAGATATATCAAAGGAACTATAAAGGAAGGATTATATTATCCTTTTACATCAGATTTGAAGTTGAGAGCCTATAGTGATTCAGATTGGGCAGGTAACCAAGATGACAGAAGATCAACTCATGGTTACATGATATACATTGGTGATAAGCTTGTAAGTTGGTGTTCCAAGAAACAACATACAGTAGCATTATCATCAACTGAAGCAGAGTACAAAGGACTTGTGGAAGCAGCTAAGGGAGTCATATGGATGCAGACATTGTTCAAGAGCTTAGGCATTGATCAAGGTACACCTACAATACATGGAGATAATATGAGTTCACTTTATCTTGCAGCAAATCCAGTATTTCATGCAAGAACAAAGCACATAGAGATACAGTATCATTTTCTCAGAGAAAAGGTAATGGAGAAAGAGATTGAAGTGGAATACATTTCTACTAAAGATCAGTTAGCAGACATAATGACAAAGAGCTTGGATGGTGTGAAGACCAGCAGATTCAAAAGCATGGCAGGAGTAAAAGAAAAGAAGAAGATATGAAGAAACAGGGAATGTCAATTAGTGATTGAGGGGGAGCTGTTGGAGAAACACTCACTAATTAGACATATATTTGAAGGTCAAATCTTAGAAAGAAAAACCCCATGCCTATGTGAAGGGACAAATTCACAAGTGTATCATACTTGTAAAGTTAGTTCACTTTAGTTCTAGAAGTTTTTTAAAAATCACGGGAATGAGAAAATCTATATAAGTTAGTTAGTATTAACTGACGCGAAGAGAGAAGAGAAAAAGGAGAGAGAGAGAATAGAGAGAAGAAGTAGAAGAAGAAGTTCATTTTATACGACTGTGTATAGTCGTGCTTCTCTGAGTGAGAAAGCAACTGTAAAAACTTCTGAGTTTTTTATAGTTATGAGAAGAACTGAGTAAAGTTCTGTGTATGAGTCTCTCTTCATCATCTCCATGTTTGCCTACTGTGTGATGAATTCAAAAATTCAAGTTTTCTGAGCAATTCGATGCCTGGCATCGAATCTTGGCTGAAAAGTCATTTTTTCATTCTCTGTGTGTTAACTGTTGTTGAATCTTTTAAAAATATGAAGTTTGTGGAGCAACTCGATGCCTGGCATCGAGTTTGAGCATAAAGTCGATGCCTGGCATCGACTTCTAGCATACAAGTGGTCTTCTTCATGTGTGTGTAAAAGAGAGTATTTCTGGTGCAGAAAAAGGGCCTAAAAAAGCTCAAAGTCGATGCCCGGCATCGACTTGGACTGAAATTCGATGCCAGGCATCGAATTTTTTATTTTTGGACATCAGGAATACTAAAACAGGCAAGATTTCCAGTTTTGGAAGGTCATACAGGGTCATCTTGTGAGGGCCATAACTTGAGTTCTAGAGCTCCGTTTGATGCATATGATAGCTTGTTGGAAAGCTCTACTCTTCTAGTTTCAGCCTATAAAGTTTCATGGAGAAATAATACTTGAGCTAGGAGAAATTAGCAAAATACTGAAGGTATGTCATTTCAGTGACTAGGAATTTCTGTAGAAGCAAAGTTCTCACTTTAGGCTATCATTTCTCAAAGTTTGGAGTGGCAATGAGTTAATGGTGACCATAGAGGTGTTCTAGTGTCACATTAATTCATTTCTTGTGGTGTTTTATACATCAACATGATTACCCTGAGATGATGAGCACCTGGGCAACCATGCCACTGTATATCAAGTATAATCCATGTTATTGCCCAATGGTACATCGCAGATCTTGGCAAGCATTTGCGATCAAGGTATGCAACAATAAAGAATGCTCGGCTTGGGTTAACTATCCATATTTTGCTCGACCTCGAGGGACCCCAACCGTAGCCTACATGATATCAACAATTCGGCACTGGTCTACACGTCTAAATAATGTACCCGACATAGCAGCGAAAATGTGTATGAAAATATTCGAGCTCATGACCATTGTCTTCAAAACCTTTCGGATGGTACAAGCTCCATACATCTCTGCCCCTGGATTCTCCCAAGGTAATAAGGATTTAGTCTAGGACATGAGCCAGACTTCCTCGGTCACTATAATCTTTGCCTGGCATGCACGAATAAAGTACTTACCCGCATGCTTCAAGCAGAAATTTGAGGAAATGTTCTCTACGGGATTCTGGGAATATCATTCAGAAATTTTCATTCCCAGACCCACACATTTGCTACATCTATTCGCAGTAGAACAAGCGATCCATGCAGATCAGTTACGTCTGCCACATCCGGACATTCCAGGACCAATTGATTGGGATCGTATGATGACAGACTTGGCCAGAGGACTACGCATACAAGAACATCAGCTTGCCACTCAGGTTGTGGAATATTACATCCAACACTCCCAGCAACAAGGGTCTGTCAGGGACGACAGACGCGAGAGAGGGGGGGGTGTTGAGAGTAGTATGGGCACCCAAGGACTGACTAGACAAGGAAGCCAGCGGAGAGAGTCAAAGCGAGGTGAAGGATTAAGTAGACAAAGCAGTCGACGCAAATCTGGCAGATAGGCCCTTCAAATTTTTCCAAATCAACATCTTTATAATAGTGCTTCTTATCACTAACAATCATTGTACATACCATTTCCTATTTTTGTAGCTCCATTTTGTGCAAGCCAAGGAGTCCTTGAGCTTGAGGAGCCTTAGAAGTACCTACATATCAATTTTCGTATTTTTTAGACTCCGTTTAAGCCCTCAAATTGGCCCTAGAACCTAATTTTTAACTAGGCCGGACACTAGGTCTGGACAGGGCCAAAACCTAGTCAAAAACTATAAATAGAGCTAGAGAGCTCATTTTTGAGGCTAGATTGTAATTGAAATGAACTTGTAAGAGCTTTTTGAAAGTAATCTAAGAACTCCATTGCTTCTCACTCTTTGTCTTGCCCTGTGTGCGCGTGTGTGTGTATGTGTGTGCATGTTTGTGTGCTTCTCACTCATGCACTTGTGCCTCCACTTGCTTGAGGTCTTCATACCATCCTTACGTCTTCCCGGATTGACATTAAAGGAGGTGCTACTCATCACTGAGCTACACTACCCCTCAGTGTGTCAACTTCAAAATATCATATCTGAAAATAAACGCATTATCTTTATAAAAAAACAGTTGAGGGCGTGTAGTATATGCCACGAGCTTTCCGACAAGCCCTAGAGCTCAAAAAATGGATTTCATATGAAAAAGTTATGACCGTTCAGGGTTTAGGGGGTTAAACAGACAAACAGAACCTTTCAGGAGTTTTAATGCATTTTTCTAAGGCCTTTGTAAGTGTATGAGTATTTGAGTATGCAAATATGCCCAAAATTTAGCCTAAATTCCAAAAAAATTACCCCTTAATTTTTTTGCCGAAAATGTCTGTCTATCACGATAGATGGTGTCTGTCGCGATAGACGGTGTCTGTTGCGATAGAGTGGTCTGTCGCGATAGATGGGTCTGTCGCGATAGACGGTGTCTGTTGCGATAGACTGAGTCTGTCGTGGAATTTGGTCTGTCGTGATAGACAGGTGTTTGTCGCGATAGACGGGGTCTGTCGTGGGTCTCTACCTGTCGCGATAGACGGGTGTCTGTCGCGATAGACGGTGTCTATCGTCTGTCGTGGTTTTGGTCTGTCGCGATAGACGGTGTCTGTCGTAATAGACAGGTGTCTGTCGCGATAGACGGGGTCTGTCGTGGGTCTCTGTCTGTCGCGATAGACGGGTGTCTGTCGCGATAGATGGTGTCTATCATCTGTCGTGGTTTTGGTTTGTCGCGATAGACGGTGTCTATCGTGATAGACTGAGTCTGTCGTGGAATTTGGTCTGTCACGATAGACGGTGTCTGTCACGATAGACAGGTGTTTGTCACGATAGATGGGGTCTGTCGTGGGTCTCTGTCTGTCGCGATAGACGAGTGTCTGTCGCGATAGATGGTGTCTATCGTCTGTCGTGGTTTTGGTCTGTCGCGATAGACGGTGTCTGTCGCGATAGACTAAGTCTGTCGTGGAATTTGGTCTGTCGTGATAGACACGTGTCTGTCATGATAGACGGGGTCTGTCGTGGGTCTCTATCTGTCGCAATAGATGGGTGTCTGTCGTGATAGACGGTGTCCATCGTCTGTCGTGGTTTGGTCTGTCGCGATAGACGGTGTCTGTCGTGGGTCTTTGTCTGTCGCGATAGACGGGTGTCTATCGCGATAGACTGAAAAAATGCAAATTTTTGAGAAACTTCTAGTGATTTGGAGTGCTCTAATGGTGTAGGTTACCGTGCCAAACACGCATTCACAAAATATCAAGTTTTTCTGTCTGTTGCGACAGACAGAGGTCGTTGTCTCGGGACCTCTACAGAGTCTGTCGTACCTGCGCAAGCTGCTAGAGATGGTGGTATAGCTAGTTCCTGCAACATAAGCTCAAAAAACACCCAAAAACAGATCGCATGCAAGCTCTCTCTCGCTCTCTCTCACAATGAAATGAGGGAAATGAGGTGGGGAGTGAATTATGACCAAAAAACTGAATTTTTTGTGGAGATGGAGGTGGGAGATGGTGGGGATGATGATGGTGATGCAAAAATAAGAAAAAATGAAGAAAAATAAGGAAAAGAAAGGATATTACCTATAACTCCAATGTCTCAACTCGACGTCTTACCATCACACACTCGTCCTCGAAGCTCTCTCCCCGGCAATGGCGCCAAATTTGGTGTCACTCTAGCACAATGGTGAGTACCAACGTGAGAAGATTCACCTCATAGTTGTCAATCCGTGGAGACGTGAGGACTAGTATGAAGACTATGAGCAAGTGAAGGCACAAGTGTGTGAGTGAGAAGCACCCAAGCATGCACACACATACACACACACGCGCACACAAGACAAGAACAAGGAGAGGAACAATGGAGTTCTTTGCATTAGTCAAAAAGTCTCTTACATAAGCTCAATTCACAAACCATCTAACCCAAAAATGAGCTCTCTATCTCTTTTTATAGTTTTCTCACTAGCTTTGGCCTTGTCCAGACCTAGTGTCTAGCCTAGTTAAAAATTAGGTTCTAGAGCCTATTTGAGGGCTCAAACGGAGCCTAAAAATTATGAAAATTGGTACGTAGCTAATTCTAATACTCCTCAAGCTCGAGGACTCCTCGGCTTGAACAAAATGGAGTCTATTCTACCAGAAACGAGATTTACAATGTGTGTGTAGTGATAAAAATCACTTGAATTGGAAATACTTTAAGAGAAAAATTGATTGGGCCTTGTTGCCGTATTGTGCATGACTGCTCCGTTGTGCTTGTATACTCTTTATATGACTTGGATTCCAACACCAGGTTTACCACAATTCCAACATCCTTTACTATCATTACCTGAATCATTTCTTTGGAAATTTGTGCGACCTCTTTGGCTCCCCTTGCCTCGAAACTGTCCTCTTCCTCCTGCATGATTCTGTTGTTGACCTTGGTCTTGGTTACTGTTTCCTCTTCCACTTCCAAAACCTCTACCTCTGCCTCTTCCTCTGCCAGAGTAGAATACCTGCTCAGAACTGGGCTTTCCTTGGGAGTTTGAATCCTCACCAAGATTCTTTTCTTTAATGATCAGCATAGAGACCAAATCAGCAAAATTTGGAATATTTTCCCTGGTCTGTATAGAAGTTCTGAACTGCTTATATGAAGCTCCTAAACCACGAAGGCACACTTCCACCTTATCATCATCATCTACATTCATGCCAATAGATGCAAGTGACTCACATGCTTTTGATTTTTATAATGTAGTCACTTACCAACATTCTCTTTTTCTCCAATGTATGCAGCTCGTTCTTGAGTTGCAATTTCCGTGCCTTTGTATTGGTCTCGTACAAAGTGACCAAACTGTTCCAAGCCTCTTTTGGAGTCTTGGCATCCTGTATGTGTCCAATCATGCTATCCTGTATGCTAACAGATAGCCAATACATTACTTTTCGTGCTCCTTGATTCCATTCCTCATATGCTCATAAGTGTTCTACAGTCCGATTCCTTTCTGGTAACTGTGGAGCATTTTCATTCTCTCCTTCGATGTACTTCCAGTAGCCTTTTCCCATCAGGAAATTTGTCATTCTGAATCTCCAAGCATGGAAGTTGTTCTTGTCCAGCTTATCGCTCATAAGCTAACTCATTCCATCTACGTTTGCCATTTCTGCAACAATTCACAACACCGCAACACACTACAAGCAGCACTTCTGCTTGAACACTATCGCACTATGATGTGACAGTTCGATCTCAGAAAAACACAGTTTTCGTGTATCAACAGTACATGAAATCGCTTGAAATTCTGAATCTGGAATATATGAGTGTCGTCGAACACAACGCAAGTTATAGTTTTTGAAACTGACCTAGTTTTTCTGTGGGCCTCACCTTGCGGGCTCGAAACGGAGGTCGAGATGGCTTCGAAACTTCGATCTGACAAAAACAAGTGACCCTAAAAGGATAACTCTCGAAAATATTTTGAGGTCTTCTATCTTCACGACGTTTTCGTAGCAAACGGAGGCCGTTTGTGAAATCACGTTTTCTCCACGCCTTGCCGCGTAGTCTTCACCGTCGCCTTCTCCACGAGCTCTCTACAGCCACGCTGGCTCTGATACCATGTCACGAGGAAGGAGATACACTCTCAAGGAGAAGCACACAAACAGATTGAGGCAAGGAAGAATAATCTTCTTCTTCTTCTATTACATAAAAGGAATGTACAAGAATGACCTAAAAATAAGAATACAACCAGTGCAATATATAAAGACTAGTACATAAGGAAAAACCTAATGTCCACGAATGAGTGAGCTAGCAAGAAACAAATGTGCCATCACTCTCGGTAGATAAATCTAATAAAGCTCAATGAAGTATCCCTGACATATACCGGCGTGACCACTATACATGTCAGAGAAACGAAAAACTGGTACGTGTCATCCTGGATCATCACATGTTGAGCTTGATATCTCAACATAAGAGGAGATGAAGAAAAGACAGAGTTCAGAGATCGTACTGTTCCAACTAGGGAGGAGCTTGCAGATATAAAGATTTGGATGAAGAAGGATGCTCAAGCAAGGAGCATAATCTACATGGCAGTAAATGATTACTTGCTTCCTCATATCAGAGGACTTGAAAGTGCAAGTGACATTTGGAATGCTTTGGAAGAGCATTTTCAGAATACAACCAAGTCAAGGAAAGCTTCATTATGGGCAGAGTTTATTACTTTCAAGAAGAAGGCTTCACAATCAATATTTGATTATGTGACAAAGATGAAAGACATTGCTGATTCTTTAGGTGCAGTTGATGAGGATATTGAAGAAGATAAGTTGGCAAGACAAATTCTCACAGGACTTAGAGGAGATGAGAAGTGGAAGCCTTTTATTTTATCTACAGAACTTTCATTAGATCATTTCACTCCTGATTTGAATCAATTGTTAGGACATATGCTAACTTTTGAGAATGATATCAAAGGAGATGTTGATAAGAGTGCAGGACATACAATGTATTCTAAAGATAAGAAGAAAGCTAGCAAAGGAAAGCAACAATTAGTTGAAGATGAAGGTACTCCAAGCCAAGCAAACTTCCTAAGAGGAAGAGGAAGTGGCAGAAGTAGAGGAAGAGGCAGAAATAACAAAGATAATGTCAAAGCTTGTTGGATATGTGGTAAGAACATTCATCTATCTCATGATTGTTGGCACAATAATCAAAGCAATGGTAAATTTAATCAGAATTTTAATCAAAGAGGAAGAGGTGATAGATATGAGAGAGGAAACTTCAGAGGTAGAGGTGGTATGAAATATTTTGGAAGAGGTGGAGGAAGAAACTTCCAAAATCAGTCCTATAATAACACCTACTACAATTATGCATCATATCAGAAAGAAGATTCAACTCTCATTATGAATGCAACATGTGAAACCTCACGTGAAGACATGAGAGTGTTTTACATTGACTCAGGATGTAGTAATCACCTGAGTGGAAATATTGCTTTGATGACTGATTTAGATCATAATGCAATTAATCATACAGTTTAGACAGGTGATAATACAAAGCAAAAACTAAAGTCAATTGGTTCAGTCAAAGCCAAAGATGGAAGCACTCTCTTGAGTAAGGTTCTGTATGTTCCTACAATTCCTAAAAATCTGATAAGTGTAGGACAAATTGTGGAAAAAGGATATGAGGTAAGGTTCACTAATGATGGAGTTTATGTTGAAGACCCTAGTCAAGGGTATAAATAGATTGTTACAGGAAAGAAGGAAGGAAGGCTCTTCACATTAAAGATACAAGGTAATGTTGGACATGCTATGTTTACATATGGAGAGCAAAAGGTGTTTGAATTGGATCTTTGGCATAAAAGACGTGGACACTTTAATGAAAGAGGTATAAAAGAAATGATTAACAATGGTTCAGTGCTTTGATTGCCTAATGTTGCAGGTCAACACATGACATACAGATGTGAAGCATGCCAGTTAGGTAAGGCTCATAAGCAATCATACAATAAGCATGGTTTTATGTATTCAGAAAGACTTGAATTAGTACAGTTGTGTGGGGTCCTTCAAAAGATTTCAGTAAAAATGGTTCAAGATATTATGTCATATATGTTGATGATGCTACCAGGTGGATCACAATCTATGTGATCAAAGACAAGTCAAAAGTGTTTAATACATTTAAACACTATCATGCATATGCAGAAAGAATTACAGGTCAAAGATTGAAGAGGTTAAGGTCAGATGGAGGGGGAGAGTATTTCTCTAATGAATTCAGGGATTACTTGTGGAATGCAGGTATAAAGACAGAGGTTACTTGCAAGTACTCTCCCCAACAAAATGGGGTAGCAGAAAGAAGAAATAGAACTCTTGTTGAGTTTGCAAGATCTATGATGAAGGAGAAAAATTGTCCTAATTATTTGTGGACTGAGGCTGTAAACACAGCCACATATTTGGTTAATAGGTTACCATGTAAAGCCTTGCAGGGTATGACACCATATGAAGCTTGGTGGGGTAAGAGACCTACCTTGGATCATTGTAGAATATTTGGATGCTTGGCATATGCATATGTGCCATCTCAATTGAGGCATAAATTGGAACCTAAAGCAGAAAAGTATGTATTCATTGGTTATGATGACAAGCAGATGGGTTATAGGTTGTGGAATCCATTCACAAAGCAATTTCTTGTGTCTAAGGATGTTACATTTGATGAGCAAGGTACTTGGTATGCAGGTACACTTAATAATCATGCAGATGTTGAAGAAATTGTGAATCAAAGGAAAGGTAAATCAAAAGTTCAAATATTTGATGAAGGTGAGAATAGTGAAGTACAGGTTGAAGTTGAAGAAATGCCAAGATTTGATCTAGAATGTGATGAACCAGAAACTTCAAGAAGTGGAGAAGTCAGAAGGTCATCTAGGCACAAATGGCAACCTACTAGGTATAGCTATGATACTTCATTCTTGACTACTAAAGACTATGCTTACATGTTAAAAGCAGATGAAGATCCATCCACATATGATGAAGCCAAAGGGAAGAAGAATTGGGAAAAAGCTATGCAAGAGGAATATGATGCATTGATGGAAAATGAGACTTGGGATTTGGTTCCTAAGCTAAATAGTCAAGAGATCATTGGATGTAAATGGGTATACAAAACAAAAAGGTTTGCAGATGGAAGTGTGTCTAGGTACAAAGCTAGACTTGTTGTGAAGGGATATGCACAAACATATGGTGTGGACTATGATGAAACTTATAGTCCTGTTGCAAAGATGACAACCATAAGGACTCTCATAGCAATTGCTGCTTGCAAAGGTTGGAAATTATCTCAATTAGATTTTAAAAATGCATTTTTGAATGGTTATATTTCAGATGAAGTTTACATGGAGCAACCAGATGGTTTCAAAGATCAAGTGTATCCAAATTATGTGTGTAAGCTCAAGAGAACTTTGTATGGGTTGAAGCAGGCCCCAAGGGCTTGGAATTAGAGGCTTGTAAAGTTCTTAAAGGAACTAGGATTTCAAGCATCAAAGGCATATAGTAGCTTGCTAGTCAAAGCAAGTGAGGATGGATTTATTTATGTTTGTATTTATGTTGATGACATAATACTTACAGGAACAGATGACAAAGGCATACACATGATTAAGAAACAGATGGAGAAAGAATTCAAAATTAGTGCTTTGGGAAATTTTTCATTCTTCTTGGGAATGGAGATTTCATATACTCAGCATGGAGTATATGTAACTCAAGAAAGGTATCTGAAAAATTTGCTAACCAAGTTTAAAATAGAAGATTGCAGGATAGCACCAACTCCAATGGAAGTAAATCACAGGTTGACTAGATATGGAGGAGAAGAATTCAAAGATATGAAGCTCTATTAGAGTTGAAGCATGGCATGGTAAGAGACCCTCACTTGACAATAGCAAAATATTTGGATGTGTAGCATATGTACACATTCCTTCACAGATAAGAGGTAAGCTAGACCCAAAGGCTGAAAAATGCATCTTTATTGGGTATGATTTAAATAAAAAAGATTACAGGTTTTATAATCCTATCAATAAGGGATTCATGGTAAGCAGAGATGTTGTCTTTGATGAAAATGATTCTTGGTATGAGAATGAATGCAGGAAGGTCAAATTACCCTATGATTTGGAAGAGGAATTTCCAAGTCTTACAAAGGAGGAACCTACTCAAAATGAAGCCTCAAGTTCAGATGATGAAGTTACTATCAACCTTGAAGAATTCAAAGCATGGAAGTCCAAAGGCAAAATGAAGATGAAGAAGCTTGAAGACATACCTGAATCTTCAATTCAACCATTTAGAAGATCACAAAGAGAAAGCAAGAAACCTATCAGATATGGGTATGATACATCTCTTGTTACTAAACATTTAGTTTATCTTGCCAAAGATTTGTCAAATGAAGAACCAGGGTCATATGAAGAAGCAATAACCAAATCAGAATGGAAAGAAGCTATGGATGAGGAGATTGAAGCACTCAAGGAGAGTGACACATGGGAGTTAGTACCTAAGAAGGACTCAATGAAGGTAATAGGATCCAGATGGATCTATAAGCTTAAAAGAAATTCTGATGGCACAATCAATAGGTACAAAGCCAGATTGATAGCCAAGGGTTTTGCACAAACCCAAGGCATTGACTATGAGGAGACATTCTCACCTGTGGCCAAGATGCCAACAATCAGAGTGTTGGTAAGTGTGGCTGCATTAAAAAATTGGAATATGTACCAATTGGATGTCAAAAATGCTTTCTTGAATGGATGGATTTCAGAGGAGGTATACATTTCATAACCTCCTGGCTATGAGGACCCTAAGAAGGTAACATATGTTTGCAAATTGAAAAAGTCTTTATATGGATTGAAGCAGGCACCTAGGGCATGGAATTACAGGTTAACTACATACCTCCAAGACCAAGGATTTGTCATGAGCAAGGCAGATACTTCTCTGTTCATTAAGAGAAGTAATTCAGAGGTAATATACCTTTGTGTTTATGTTGATGACATCATAATTACAAGTAATGATGTCAATGGAATCAGATATATCAAAAGTCAAATGATGAAGGAGTTCAAGATCAATGATTTTGGTCTATTGAAGTATTTTTTGGGACTTGAATTAGTCTACACTAATTCAGAGATATACATCACTCAAAAAAAATACATACAGGATATGTTGAAGAAGTTTCACTTGCAGGATGCCAAAATAGCAAGCACTCCAATGGAGGTAAACCTAAAACTAAGTGCCCATGAAGGTGATGAAGTCAATGACATTACAGGTTATCAAAGTATGGTGGGTAGTTTGAACTATGCTACCTTAACAAGGATAGATATTGCATATGGAGTTAGTGTGCTAAGTCAATTTATGCACAAGCCAAGGATACCTCACTTAGAGGCTGCCAAGAGAATCCTGAAGTATCTCAAGGGTACACAGAACCATGGTTTGTATTTCCCTTACACTTCAGATATTGATATCAAAATTTATTCAGATGCAGATTGGGCAGCATGCAAGGATGATAGGAGGAGCACTTCTGGATATATTTCTTTTGCTGGTGACAAACCAATTTCATGGTCTTCAAAGAAGCAACCTTCTGTTGCTTTGTCTTCCACAGAGGCAGAGTATAGAGGACTAGCTAATGCCACACAAGAAGCAATATGGATTAAGCTTTTGTATACAGAATTGGGATTATATACTAGGTCACCAATTATCTTTGGAGATAATACAAGTTCTCTTCACCTTGCAGCTAATCCTATTTATCATGCTAGGACCAAACACATAGAAGTCCATTACCATTATGTGAGAGAGAAGTTGATAAGCAAGGACATTCAACTTACCTATGTATCAACCAACATGCAATGTGCAGATTTGTTGACTAAAGCTTTGGATGGAACCAAACTTTGCAGGTTCAAATCCATGATTGGTTGCAGGATATACTTGAAGATTGAAGATGAAAACTTAAGCCAAAATGTTTGGCTTGAGGGGAATTTGTTGGTGTAAAGTACAAGCCTACACATTTGGCTCAAATGATGCATTGAAGTCTATACATAC
This sequence comes from Ceratopteris richardii, assembly GCA_020310875.1. NCBI lineage: Eukaryota > Viridiplantae > Streptophyta > Polypodiopsida > Polypodiales > Pteridaceae > Ceratopteris > Ceratopteris richardii. Next base: position 109,178,066 of record CM035440.1, on the reverse strand, counting down.
ATGAAGAAGCATAGGAACATATGCTAGTAGTTAATTAGAACTTTAAAAGTCAGATTGACTTGGAATCTCTTGTAACCACCTACCAAAAGGAGTCGTGGAAAAATTAGTTGTTTGATTGAAAGAATTTCTCCAAGCATTTAGGAGCTTGATCATAGGGAGCCAAAAGTTTGAATTTGAATTCAGATTTTTACTCTTCTCTTATAAAAATGGGCATGAAAAGTCGCGGGTAAGTGAGAACACTTCTGTTGGAGACCTCTTAATCTCCAAAGGTTTGATCTATACTGACTTAAGAACACTTCTATGTCAGTTATACACCAAACTTTACAAGAACATTGTTCTTCTTTACCAAATCTTTCATCAACACTTCTCTAAGTGAAGAAGTATCTACTCCAGAAAGTCTGCTTTAGAAATCAACTTCATTACTTGCACAAAACTTCAAATTTCTTCAAGCAAATGATGCACAAGTATTCGCAATACCCTTGCGCAATCATACTAATCATTAGTTCTCAAAACTAATCATCAAAAGTTTAATTTGATCCTTAAGATCAAAAATATGTCATAACTTTCTTCCAGAAGTAGCACCTTCGACATAGTCAACTTCTTAAGTTGATTTCTCTCAACACAAAACCCGTTTTGCTAAATGCTTTTAGCCATAGCTTCCCTATCTCCTAACTTAGATTTTAAGTGCTCACTCATCAAAAACTTTACAGTATACACTCAGATCTAAGCAAAACACTGAGACGGAAAAGTGCGCTACTCTCAGACTTCAGTTTTCACATTCTACATATGAATGTTCCTATTGATCATTCTCACAGTAGGAGAGGAATTAGATTCTGAAACTCTAGTCATAGCTTAATTAGCTTCTCAATTAGATGTGTACAAAAGGAATCCTGATCCACATGATCAGACAGAGAGCACTCAGAGAAAAACCCGTCGCTATTTTCTAGAAAAAAAAACTCTCTACACATCTCTAATACATTTGTCATCTACAAATGACTCTCACACATTTCTTGTCATCATTAACTTATATATACATGAATTTAGACTTATCTCGCGTCTATGACACTACTCCTTATCATTCTAAGATTTAGTTCTACTCAGATTACAAGGATTTCCACATATATGTACATATGTGTACAAGACATCATTCTGAAATCTCCTTCAATTTCTCAAGTGTCTTCCTTCACTTCATTCTGACCATAAGCATTCTTCAAGATCTGTATAATCATCAATTTGTGATTGGTTTGTTCCAACAGCTCCCCCTCAATCACTAATTGTGATTATTCCATTCTTCTTCACTCCTGCCATCTCCTTGAATCTCTGTAGCTTAGGTCCATCCAAGTTCTTTGTCATCATATCTGCCACCTGTTCTTTTGTTGGAGTGTACATCACTTCAATCTCTTTATCAAGTACCTTTTCCCTCAAGAAATGATACTGAATCTCTATGTGCTTAGTCCTGGCATGAAAAACGGGGTTAGCTGCCAAATACAAAGAACTCATATTATCTCCAAAAATAATTGGAGTACTATGATCAGTCTCAAAACTCTTCATCAAGGTCTTCAACCATATCACTTCTTTTGCAGCTTCTACCATTCCCTTATACTCAGCTTCTGTGGATGATAAAGCAACTGTATGTTGCTTCTTTGAACACCAAGAAACTAGTTTATCTCCAACATAACAAAGATACCCATGAGTAGACCTTCTATCATCTGAGTCACCTGCCCAATCTGCATCACTAAACACTTTGATTCTTGTGTCAGAAGTGAAACCATAATACAAACCTTCACCTAAGGTTCCTTTGATATATCTGAGTACCCTTTGGGCTGCAATCCAATGAGTCTTCTTTGGACAATGCATAAATTGTGACAACACACCTACTGCATATGATAAATCTGGTCTTGTCAAGGTAGCATAGATTAAACTACCTACCAAACTCTGATATTTCTTCATATCATTGAATTCTTTACCTCCATACCTGCTTAATTTATGATTTACCTCCAATGGTGTAGTTGAAGTCTTGCAATCTTCCATGTTAAACTTGACTAGAAGATTCTTCAAATACCTCTCTTGTGAAACATATACTCCATGTTGAGTATACACAATCTGCATTCCTAGAAAATAAGATAAGTTTCCCAAATCACTTATCTTAAACTCCTTCTCTATTTGCCTTTTGAGTTCATTGATTCCTTGAGCATCTGTTCCTGTGACAATAATATCATCAACATAAATGCACATGTAAATGTATCCATTTTCACTTGCCTTCACTAGCAAGCTACTATCTGCCTTTGATGCTTGAAATCCACATTCATTCAAAAACTTGACAAGTCTATAATTCCAAGCTCTTGGAGCCTGCTTCAACCCATACAAAGCTCTCTTGAGCTTACACACATAATCTGATCCAATTGAATCCATAAAACCTTCTGGTTGCTCCATGTATACTTCATCTGCAATGTATCCATTTAGAAATGCATTTTTCACATCCAATTGTGATAATTTCCATCCCTTACAAGCAGCAATAGCAATCAATGTTCTAATTGTAGACATTTTAGCAACAGGACTAAATGTTTCATCATAATCTACCCCATAAGTTTGGGCAAAACCTTTGACCACAAGTCTAGCCTTGTATCTAGACACCTTACCATCTGCAAACCTCTTTGTTTTATATACCCACTTACATCCAATGACTTTTTGATTCTTTGGTCTTGGTACTAATTCCCAAGTTTCATTTTCAAGTAGAGCATCATACTCTTCCTGCATTGCCTTCTTCCAATTCTGTTTACCTTTGGCTTCTTCATAAGTGGTTGGATCTTCTTCTGTCTTCACAATGTAAGCATAATCTTTTGTTGTTAGAAAAGATGTATCATAACTATACCTTATGGGTTCTTTCCTTTCCCTTGTAGATCTTCTGATTTCTGCACTTCTCGAAGTTTCAGCCTCATTTGATTCTGGATCAAATCTTGGCCCTTCTTCTACATGATCTTGCAATCTACTTCTAGAGTCAACTTCATCAATACTTTCTTCATACACTTTTACTTTTGCCTTTCCTTTCCTTTGTATCTCTTCAACACCTGCATAATCATTTGTTGATCCTATATACCATGTATTTTGCTCATCAAATGTCACATCTTTGGTAACAAGAAATTGCTTTGTGGATGGACTCCACAACCTGTAACCCATCTGTCTATCATCATATCCAATAAACACATACTTCTCTGCTTTTGGTTCTAGCTTATGTCTTAATTGTGAAGGAACATAAGCATATGCAACACATCCAAATACTTTACAATGATCAAGAGTAGGTTTCTTACCCCACCATGCTTCATAAGGGGTTCCTCCATCCAAAGCTTTACAAGGTAACCTATTCACAAGGTATGTTGCAGTGTTAATAGCTTCTGCCCATAAGTAATTTGGACAATTCTTTTCCTTCATCATGGCTCTTGCAAATTCTACAAGAGTCCTATTTCTCCTTTCTGCTACTCCATTCTGTTGAGGAGAGTACCTGCAAGTTACTTCTCTTTTTATACCTGCATTCCACAAATAATCATCAAACTCTTTAGAGAAATACTCTCCCCCTCCATCTGACCTTAACCTCTTAAGCTTTTGCCCTGTGATCCTTTCTGCATAGGCATGAAAATGTTTGAATGTCTTAAAGACTTCTGATTTATCTTTGATCACATACAAAGTAATCCATCTAGTTGCATCATCAACAAACAACACATAATATCTGGATCCATTTATGCTATAGTCCCTTGAGGGACCCCATACATCTGTATGAACCAATTCAAGCATATTTGAATACTTGTACCCTGATTTGTTGTAAGAACCTTTATGTGCTTTACCTAATTGACAAGCTTCACACTTGTACACCATATGTTGCCCTTCAATATTTGGCAAACCAAGCACCACCTGATTCTTTGACATTTCCTTTATAGCTCTCTCATTGAAATGACCTAGCCTTTTATGCCATAGGTCTAATTCAGATACCTTTTGACTTCCATAAGTAAACAATGCATGTCCCACATTACCTTGGACTTTGAGAGTGAACAATCTTCCTTCCTTTTTCCCTGCAATTATGTTTCTATATCCCTGATTCGGATCTTGTACATAAACACCATCATTTGTGAATCTTACCTCATATCCTTTCTCCACAATTTGCCCTACACTTATCAAATTTTTAGGAATAGTAGGAACATAAAGTACCTTTCTCAAAAGTGTACTTCCACTCTTTGTCTTCACTGATCCAATGCTCTCCACTTTATGCTTGGTATTGTCACCTATTTGAACTGTATGTCCATTCACCTTTGCTTCCATATCAGTCATCAAGGATAGATTCCCACTCAGATGGTTACTACATCTTGAGTCAATATAAAACACTCTTTGATCTTCTCCCATTGATTCATGAGTTGCATTCAAGATAAGAGTCATATCATCCTTTTGATCTGATGCATAATTATAATAATTGTTGTTGTAGGACTGAGATTGGAAGTTTCTTCCACCTCCTCTACCATATGATGTCCTACCACCTCTTCCTCTGAAGTTGCCTCTTTGGTTTCTGCCTCCTCTACCTCTTTGATTATAATTCTGATTATTGCTTCCACCATTTTGATTGTTATACCAACAATCATTTGCCAAATGATTTGTTCTGCCACAAATCCAACAAGCTTTAGCATTATCTTTGTTCTTACCTCCTCTTCCTTTACCTTTGAAATTCATTTTCCCTTTAATGAAGTTAGCTTGATTTGAATTCCCTTCATCATCATTCGATTGCTTTCCCTTGCCATTCTTTTTCTTGTCCTTGGAGTACATAGCTTGACTTGTACTTCTATCATTGTCTCCTTTAAGGTCCTGCTCAAAAGTTAGCATGTGTCCTAGCAATTGATTAAGATCAGGAGTAAAGTTATCAAGTGACAACTCTATGGACAATATGAAAGGCTTCCACTTCTCATCTCCTCTCAGACCTGTAAGTATTTGTCTTACCAACTTTTCCTCTTCAATGTCTTCATCCACTGCTCCCAAGCTATCTGCA
>CM035440.1:109140540-109158040 GCA_020310875.1 Ceratopteris richardii | reverse complement strand
CCATTCCTCTTTGAATGGTCTTACTTTCCATAGGCTTGCCACTCCTCTTGGGTGGTCTTACTTGCCTTTACATATAGCTTGCCATTCCTCTTTGAATGGTCTTACTTGCCATAGGCTTTCCACTCTCTTTGGTGGTCTTACTTGCCTTCACACTTTGACAATACATTCACATGATTTATGCTTGGAACTTACCACCTCACACAATGTAGATTTTTTTCTCAACAATTTACATCCGCCTTTAGACTTGCAAATGAACTTCTTTACCTTCATTTACCTCAATCAACTTCAGCCATGTTGACACACTTTTGATGAGTGACTCTGCCTCCTACCTTGGCACTTGCTTGTGCTCCTTGAACTTTGGGGGGTATCCTGAAGTCCTTCTTGAGTCTCCAACACTTTATGGTAGCCGTCCTTTGAAGTCTTGTACTCCTTCTTTGTTGGGAAGCGCAATCCTGAGCTTCAACCTTGTCCACCTTCAGATTGGGTTCAAATCTTCAAGTGCAAACACTATGTGTTTAGCAACTTTTGAGCTAGGGCTCCTTCCTTCACTTTGGCTCCAGCTTTGCATCCTTGCTTTCTCCAAGCTTTGCCAATCTTTTCTTTGGCTTGTACAAATAAGAGTATTGCATTAACTTGATGTATCTAAACTCAAGAATCAAATGCTTTTAGTTATCATAACATAAGCATACAAACTTGCTTGTGCAAAATTTACCTGAATGGGTTTTATCCACAACAAGATACATCCACAAATTTCATACATGGCAGCCTTGCATCTAACCAATGTTCATGGCATCCAAACACATGTAACTTCAGCTCATCTATGGCTGAACATGACCAACTTTTAGTGCTTCAGTATAACACTAACAGTCACATGTAATAATGCATGCAAATCATCAATCATTGGAGCATATATTCAGTTCCCTTTGTGCCAATTCACATGGCTACATACACCTGCAATTTTCAGCTTGTATAGGCTTTATAACATAGCCTATTACTCATCCACACATTATCAAACATGTGTATATATTCTACTTGACCACATGGGCATACATTCTTGCATGATAGACATGAGTAGACAACTTTAAATTCAAAAAAAATTCAGCCTACACATGGCTGTCCAAAATTGTTATTCAACTTGAGCATATACTTCATAAGCATGCATACATAAGCATCTTCATTCCATACATCTCTTACAAAAAGTAAGAATCATATTATGCTATCCACAAGCTTACATAAAAGCTTACACCTTCAGCCATTTACATAATCAAAACTTGCACTTCATTCGATTGAGTGCAGTACCTCAAACACACATACAATGTGCATATGCAACTATATGTAGTTGTTGGAGCAAACCAATCACAAATTGGTGATTATACAGATCTTTGAGAATGCTTATGGTCAGAATGAAGCAAAGGAAGACATTTGCAAAATGAAGAAGAAGTCAGAATGTTGTCTTGTACACATATGTACATTAGCATAGTCATAGATGACTTAGATCTTTTGTTCAACAAAGATTATGTACAAATTATCTATAAATACCGTGAGAAAAGTCGGGGCATGTATGGAGAGCACATGAGAGCATATGTGACAATAGTTACAAGTCAAGAATTAGGGAGATAGAAGTTATGAGATAGTGGAAAGTGAGTTTGTGTTTGCTCTCATCACTCAGTTGTAATTTTCTGAGTTAATGAAGAAATATTGCGCCCGATCTTTTCGTGTCTGCTCCTTCTGTGTTTGATCATTTGTGAAATCCTTTTGAGGATATCTAAGTTGTTAGTTGATAAGCCTGTGACCTGAATTTCAGAGTTCAATTGTGAACAGGCTAGGAGAATTGTGAGTAGGAACATTCATATGTGTTGAATGTCTACAGTTCTCTGAAACAGGCGCAAAATTCGTGTTTAATCTTTTGGTCAGTACTCACTCCATAGTTTAAAGTTTTGTGCAAGCAAGCACTTAATCTTTAAGTTGGAAGGTGATCTACTCGTGGCTAAAAGCATTTGGCAAAACGGGTTAGATACTGTGAGAATCAAAGTTAAGAAGTTAGGGGTGTCTGAATCGACTTCTCAGAAGTACAATTTCTGACATAGGTAACTTGAGAAGTTGATTTCTCAAGCTACACTTAATCTTTTGGAGTAATTCAACTTGGAATAGTTGCGCAATCTCTAAGAGATGATTCGTACAAAGTTTCATGAAAAACTTTACACATTTGATAAGTCAATGTAAGGAAATAGTGCAGCAGACTTTTCTGTGTATCACCTTCTTCACAGATTTGTTCATCTTTTGATAATTAGAAGTTAATCCTCTAAATGTGTGAAAGGTTTTGACTTATTCTTGGTATAGAGGTGCTCTAATCACAAGAATAAGTTGTTCTTTTGGAGATTAACATTCTCCATCAGTGGTATCAGAGCAGGAGACATCAATTTGAAGGAATTTGAAGAAAGAAAGATCCCGACTGCTGCAGATTCAAGAAATTCAACATTTGAAGGATCAAGAAGTGGAAAGCTTGGAGTCAAAGCTCGAGGAGAAGACAAGTTGACATCAAGAAAGGCAAACGGAGTTCAACTCGAAGTAAAGGTACATACATTGGTTGTAAAGCTTGAAGATTTCAATACACAGGTGGATACAAGATGGGAGAAAGCTTGCAGATTGATAAGCTAGATAGGGAGAACTATCCAGCATGGTCCATGAGGATGGAAGCACACCTCATGAGCAAAGATCTTATAGCATTTATTACAGGAGATGAAGAAAAACCAGAATTTGCAGATCCAAGTATTCCTACTAGGGAAGAACTTGCAATGTTGAAGACTTGGATGAGAAAGGATGCTCAAGCAAGGAGTATCATCTACATGGCTGTAAATGATTACCTTTTACCTCACATCAGAGGTTTAGAAAGTGCTACAGATGTTTGGAATGCCTTGGAAGAGCATTTCCAAAATACAACTAAGTCAAGGAAGTCCTCACTATGGGCTGAGTTCACAACTTTCAAGAAGAAGAGCTCACAATCAATTTCAGATTATGTGGCAAGGATGAAAGATATTGCAGATAGCTTGGGAGCAGTGGATGAAGACATTGAAGAAGAAAAGTTGGTAAGACAAATACTTACAGGTCTAAGAGGTGATGAGAAGTGGAAGCCTTTTATATTGTCCATAGAATTATCACTTGATCACTTTACTCCTGACCTTAATCAATTGCTAGGACACATGCTAACCTTTGAGCAGGATCTTAAAGGAGACAATGATAGAAGTACAAGTCAAGCTATGTACTCCAAAGATAAGAAAAAGAATGGCAAGGGAAAGCAATCAAATGAAGATGAAGGGAACTCAAATCAAGCCAACTTCACAAAAGGGAAGACAAATTTCAGAGGTAAAGGAAGAGGAGGTAAGAACAAAGATAATGCTAAAGCTTGTTGGATTTGTGGCAGAACAAATCATTTGGCAAATGATTGTTGGTATAACAATCAAAGTGGAGGATACAACAATCAGAATTATAGTCAAAGAGGTAGAGGAGGCAGAAACCAAAGAGGCAATTTCAGAGGAAGAGGTGGTAGGACATCATATGGTAGAGGAGGTGGAAGAAACTTCCAATCTCAGTCCTACAACAATAATTATTACAATTATGCATCAGATCAGAAGGATGACATGACTCTTATCTTGAATGCAACTCATGAATCGATGGGAGAAGATCAAAGAGTGTTCTATATTGACTCAGGGTGCAGCAACCATCTGAGTGGGAACCTATCCTTGATGACTGATATGGAAGCAAGGGTGAATGGACATACAGTTCAAACAGGTGACAATACCAAACATAAAGTGGAGAGCATTGGATCAGTGAAGACAAAGAGTGGAAGTACACTTTTGAGCAAGGTACTTTATGTCCCTACTATTCCTAAAAATTTGATAAGTGTAGGGCAAATTGTGGAGAAAGGATATGAGGTAAGATTCACAAATGATGGTGTCTATGTACAAGATCCAAATCAGGGATATAGAACCATAATTGCAGGTAAGAAGGAAGGAAGATTGTTCACTCTTAAAGTCCAAGGTAATGTAGGACATGCATTGTTTACCTATGGAGGTCAAAAGGTATCTGAATTAGACCTATGGCATAAGAGGCTAGGTCATTTCAATGAGAGAGCTATAAAGGAAATGTCAAAGAATCAGGTGGTGCTTGGATTGCCAAACATTGAAGGGCAACATATGGTGTACAAGTGTGAAGCTTGTCAATTAGGTAAAGCACATAAAAGTTCTTATAACAAATCAGGGTACAAGTATTCAAACATGCTTGAATTGGTTCATACAGATGTATGGGGTCCCTCAAGGGACTATAGCATAAATGGATCCAGATATTATGTGTTGTTTGTTGATGATGCAACCAGGTGGATTACTTTGTATGTAATCAAGGACAAATCAGAAGTCTCCAAGACATTCAAACATTTCCATGCTTATGCAGAAAGGATCACAGGACAAAAGCTAAAGAGGTTAAGATCAGATGGAGGGGGAGAGTATTTCTCAAAAGAGTTTGATGATTATTTGTGGAATGCAGGTATCAAAAGAGAAGTGACTTGCAGGTACTCCCCTCAACAGAATGGAGTAGCAGAAAGGAGGAATAGGACTCTTGTAGAGTTTGCAAGAGCCATGATGAAGGAAAAGAATTGTCCAAATTACTTATGGGCAGAGGCTATTAACACTGCAACATACCTTGTAAATAGGTTGCCTTGCAAAGCTTTGGATGGAGGAACCCCTTATGAAGCATGGTGGGGTAAGAAACCTAGTCTTGATCATTGTAAAGTATTTGGATGTATTGCATATGCTTATGTTCCTTCACAATTAAGACATAAGCTAGAACCAAAAGCAGAGAAGTATGTGTTTATTGGATATGATGATAGACAAATGGGTTACAGGTTGTGGAGTCCATCCACAAAGCAATTTCTTGTTACTAAAGATGTAACATTTGATGAGCAAAACACATGGTATACAGGATCACCAAATGAGTATGCAGGTGTTGAAGAAATTCAAAGAAAAGGAAAGGCAAAGGTAAAAGTTTGTGAAGAAATGGTTGATGAAGTTGACTCTAGATGTAGAGTGCAGGATCATGTAGAAGAAGGGCCAAGATTTGATCCAGAATCAAATGAGGCTGAAACATCAAGAAGTGCAGAAATCAGAAGATCTACAAGGGAAAGGAAAGAGCCTATAAGGTATAGCTATGATACATCTTTCCTAACAACAAGAGATTATGCTTACATTGTGAAAACAGAAGAAGATCCAACTACTTATGAAGAAGCCAAAGGTAAACAGAATTGGGAGAAGGCAATGCAAGAAGAGTATGATGCTCTACTTGAAAATGAAACTTGGGAATTAGTACCAAGACCAAAGAATCAGAAAGTCATTGGATGCAAGTGGGTATACAAAACAAAGAGGTTTGCAGATGGTAAGGTGTCTAGATATAAGGCTAGACTTGTGGTTAAAGGTTATGCCCAAACTTATGGGGTAGATTATGATGAGACCTTTAGTCCTGTTGCTAAGATGTCTACAATTAGGACATTGATTGCTATTGCTGCTTGCAAAGGATGGAAATTATCACAATTGGATGTGAAGAATGCATTTCTTAATGGCTACATTGCAGATGAAGTATATATGGAGCAACCAGAAGGTTTCATGGAGTCAATTGGATCAGATTATGTGTGTAAGCTCAAGAGAGCTTTATATGGGTTGAAGCAAGCCCCAAGAGCTTGGAATTACAGATTGGTCAAGTTCTTGAATGAATGTGGGTTTCAAGCATCAAAGGCAGATAGTAGCTTGCTAGTGAAGGCAAGTGAAAATGGATATATTTACATGTGCATTTATGTTGATGATATTATTGTTACAGGAACAGATGCTCAAGGAATCAATGAACTCAAGAAGCAAATAGAGAAGGAGTTTAAGATAAGTGATTTGGGAAACTTATCTTATTTTCTAGGAATGCAGATTGTGTATACTGAACATGGAGTATATGTTTCACAAGAGAGATACTTGAAGAATCTTTTGATCAAGTTTAACATGGAAGATTGCAAGACCTCAACCACTCCATTGGAGGTAAATCATAAATTAAGCAGGTATGGAGGTGAAGAGTTCAATGATATGAAGAAATATCAGAGTTTGGTAGGTAGTTTGATCTATGCTACCTTGACAAGGCCAGATCTATCATATGCAGTAGGTGTGTTGTCACAATTCATGCATTGTCCAAAGAAGACTCATTGGATTGCAGCCCAAAGGGTACTCAGATATATCAAGGGAACCCTAAGTGAAGGTTTGTATTATGGTTTCACTTCTGACACAAGAATCAAAGTGTTTAGTGATGCAGATTGGGCAGGTGACTCAGATGATAGAAGGTCTACTCATGGATATCTATGTTATGTTGGAGACAAGTTAGTGTCTTGGTGTTCAAAGAAGCAACATACAGTTGCTTTATCATCCACAGAGGCTGAGTATAAGGGAATGGTAGAAGCTGCAAAAGAAGTCATATGGTTGAAGACCTTGATGAAAAGTTTTGAGATTGATCATAGTACTCCAATAATTTTTGGAGACAATATGAGTTCTTTGTATTTGGCAGCTAACCCTGTTTTTCATGCCAGGACTAAGCATATAGAGATACAGTATCATTTCTTGAGGGAAAAGGTACTTGATAAAGAGATTGAAGTGATGTACACTCCAACAAAAGAACAAGTGGCAGATATGATGACAAAGAGCTTGGATGGACCTAAGCTACAGAGATTCAAGGAGATGGCAGGAGTGAAGAAGAATGGAATAATCACAATTAGTGATTGAGGGGGAGCTGTTGGAGCAAACCAATCACAAATTGGTGATTATACAGATCTTTGAGAATGCTTATGGTCAGAATGAAGCAAAGGAAGACATTTGCAAAATGAAGAAGAAGTCAGAATGTTGTCTTGTACACATATGTACATTAGCATAGTCATAGATGACTTAGATCTTTTGTTCAACAAAGATTATGTACAAATTATCTATAAATACCGTGAGAAAAGTCGGGGCATGTATGGAGAGCACATGAGAGCATATGTGACAATAGTTACAAGTCAAGAATTAGGGAGATAGAAGTTATGAGATAGTGGAAAGTGAGTTTGTGTTTGCTCTCATCACTCAGTTGTAATTTTCTGAGTTAATGAAGAAATATTGCGCCCGATCTTTTCGTGTCTGCTCCTTCTGTGTTTGATCATTTGTGAAATCCTTTTGAGGATATCTAAGTTGTTAGTTGATAAGCCTGTGACCTGAATTTCAGAGTCCAATTGTGAACAGGCTAGGAGAATTGTGAGTAGGAACATTCATATGTGTTGAATGTCTACAGTTCTCTGAAACAGGCGCAAAATTCGTGTTTAATCTTTTGGTCAGTACTCACTCCATAGTTTAAAGTTTTGTGCAAGCAAGCACTTAATCTTTAAGTTGGAAGGTGATCTACTCGTGGCTAAAAGCATTTGGCAAAACGGGTTAGATACTGTGAGAATCAAAGTTAAGAAGTTAGGGGTGTCTGAATCGACTTCTCAGAAGTACAATTTCTGACATAGGTAACTTGAGAAGTTGATTTCTCAAGCTACACTTAATCTTTTGGAGTAATTCAACTTGGAATAGTTGCGCAATCTCTAAGAGATGATTCGTACAAAGTTTCATGAAAAACTTTACACATTTGATAAGTCAATGTAAGGAAATAGTGCAGCAGACTTTTCTGTGTATCACCTTCTTCACAGATTTGTTCATCTTTTGATAATTAGAAGTTAATCCTCTAAATGTGTGAAAGGTTTTGACTTATTCTTGGTATAGAGGTGCTCTAATCACAAGAATAAGTTGTTCTTTTGGAGATTAACATTCTCCATCAGTAGTTGCTCATCCAAGATTCTTTGCTTGAATCTTTGTCTTCTTCTATTGCCTGCTCACAAGTCTTGAACAAAGTGATTAGCATCACTTATAGCATGCATCAATGATCAAGAATATGTATTTGAGAGTAGGACAAGAGAGTGTTGGACTTCAATTAACATAAAGCAACAAAATGTTCTTACATACACAACCTTCATCTCCATAGCTTTCCAATGAGCATGATAGCTCCAAGCTTTCCTTTGCCATCTCTGCATCTTCTTCAAAATCTCTTTGCACATCCATGGGCCCCACTCCCAATGCTCTGCAACCAAAGCTCTGATACCAAAATGTGGAGAAATTTGACTCCAATACACACAGCGGAAGTTAGAGAACCTCTTCTAGAATTTGCACTACAAGACACATGCTTACTAAAACCCGATTTAGTCACAGCTCAGAGATCCAATGACTATGCAGTTTTGTCCACACATAGTACACTCTTATAGCTTTCTAACAACCTATAGAACACTCCATTTGGAGTTCATTTCATCAGGAAATGGACTGTCCAAAGTTAGACTACCTATCAACTCATGTATAGCAAAAAACTGAGGTTCACAAGAAATGGTCCCTGTAACTACTGGAGAATGATCTGAAAGATAAATTTGCAATACGGAGAGTATGAGAGACAAGCTTTCCAAGAAGATATGATATGCATTAATTGGATAAGTAGATAGAGAGATATGACCTTCACAAGGTGGCTGTGTATAGAAAAGGTATGCGGCTGGAATACCTTTATGCCTTGTAGCATCCAAATCAAGTACCTTCTGATCTCCATTCGTGAGAGAATGACCAGCATATGCTTTTGCACCATCTCCTTGTCATCTCCACAAAGGTTCATGCTCAAACGAGCTCTTTATATAGAGCTATGGGCATAGGACTTTTCACCCACCCTTGCATCTTCTCTCACCTCTTGACCTTTCACTTCATGGCCTTTGTCCTTCCATTTCCTTGGGTGGCTTTTGGTGCTCCAAATCACTCCATGTGGATAAGGCCACGACTGTTGCTTGTATTCCATATCTTTATTTATATTTTGGCTTTTAACCAAGCTCTAAATACAAATGCTCTTTTTAATTCAACATTCTACTCTAAGGTTAAGAGTGTACGTTTTACATTTTCAAGGGCTAGCTTCATTTTGAGCTTACAACAAATACATAAATGATGAAGAGGTAATTAATGAGAGGTGAGTATGTGTCAAGCCTCATAATTGGAGCTTGGACATGTACCATAATTCTCAACAATCCCCCTCAAGCTACAATTGGGTGTCCATGCTAGTCTCCAATTCTTCTCCTCTTCGTCCTTGCTTCTATCTCCCTTTGCTTGATAGGTTGGTGATCCTTCCTTCTTTGCTTCCAAGCTTCTTTGGCTTCTCTTCAGCTTCATCCTTTCTTCTTTGGCTCTTTGCAAGAGATCTTCTTCAATCCCTATCAAGAACATGCTTCATACATACATTTATGATATGAGATCACCTTGACTTCATATACCATTGTTGCTTTACTCTCTTCCTTTGATTGTCCTCGCTTTGAGAATCTCTCTTCTTCTTTACCTTCATGGCTTCATGGCTTCATGGCTTCTCTCGTCTTTGCATGCTTCTCTTTGATCCTCCTTTGTCTCTGGATAATCTTTGACTCTATCTTTGGGTGCACTCTTTGCATCTCCTTTTGATGTCGTCATGGTTTTCATGCTTTCTTCTAGCTTGTCTTCGTGACTTCTTTGTGCATCATGGCTGCTCCTTCCTTCTAAGAACTCCTTCCATATAGGTGGCTCCTCTTCAGGCTTTCAATTTAGCTTTGATGGCTGCTCTTGCTCTTTGTTTGAGCTTGCCTTCTTCTCTTCCAAATTTGAAATTTGGTTTGACTCCACTTTCTCTTCTTTGGACTCTTCTTGGATCCTGCAATCCTTGCAAGCTTACTCCCCCTTGTTTCATAATCTTCTCTTCATTCTTCATGGCTGATTTTAGACCTGTGAAATCAATAATGGGCTGATTATACATGAACTCTTTTTATGATTTCCTTTCATGTGAAGCATTCATAGCTTCCATATCTTCCAAGCTTTCTTCATCACTTACAAAACAACACAAGAAATGTGAATCTGATCAATGGTGCCTCTTGCACCTAACAAGGGTTGCCATTCCTCTTGGGATGGTCTTACTTTCCCTCACATAGGCTTGCCATTCATTTATGAATGGTCTTACTTGCCATAGGCTTGTCACTCCTCTTGGGTGGTCTGACTTGCCTTTACATATAGCTTGCCATTCCTCTTTGAATGGTCTTACTTGCCATAGGCTTGCCACTCTCTTTGGTGGTCTTACTTGCCTTCACACTTTGACAATACATTCACATGATTTATGCTTGGAACTTACCACCTCACACAATGTGATTTTTTTCTCAACAATTTACAACAGCCTTTAGACTTGCAAATGAACTTCTTTACCTTCATTTACCTCAATCCACTTCAGCCATGTTGTCACACTTTTGATGAGTGACTCTACCTCCTACCTTGGAACTTGCTTGTGCTCCTTGAACTTTGGGGGGTATACTCAAGTCCTTCTTGGGTCTCCAACACTTTATGGCAGCCCTCCTTTGAAGTCTTGTACTCCTTCTTTGTTGGGAAGCGCAATCCTGAGCTTCAACCTTGTCCACTTTCAGCTTGGGTTCAAATCTTCAAGTGAAAACACTATGTGTTTAGCAACGTTTGAGCTTGGGCTCCTTCCTTCACTTTGGCTCCAAGCTTTGCATCCTTGCTTTCTCCAAGCTTTGCCAATCTTTTCTTTGGCTTGTACAAATAGGAGTATTGTATTAACTTGATGTATCTAAACTCAAGAATCAAATGCTTTTAGTTATCATAACATAAGCATACAAACTTGCTTGTGCAAAATTTACCTCAATGGGTTTTATCCACAACAAGATACATCCACAAATTTCAAACATGGCAGCCTTGCATCTAACCAATGTTCATGGCATCCAAACACATGTAACTTCAGCTCATCTATGGCTGAACATGACCAACTTTTAGTGCTTCAGTATAACTCTAACAATCACATATAATAATGCATGAAAGTCATCAATCATTGGAGCATATATTCGGCTCCCTTTGTGCCAATTCACATGGCTACATACACCTGCAATTTTCAGCTTGTATATGCTTCATAACATAGCCTATTACTCATCCACACATTATCAAACATGTGTATATATTCTACTTGACCACATGGGCATACATGTTGGAACATCAAGCTTACACTATGCTTGAGGTGGATTTGATCTACATCAAAGGATATCGCATCGAAAGAATATCCATTGGAGAGTTCTTTTTCATATGCTCATTTATTGTATTTTTTTGAGAGATTTTTGATGGCTCATTTACCATTGTAAAAGCCTTGAGCTTTATACATGTAAAGGTACAAATATACAGCCCATATTCCACGAATTTGTGGTGGTTGAGGTTGCATTCAATCAAGCAATCAATCAAGCAATCAATCAAGCAATCAATCACCTAAAAATAGATCAATCAAGATCTTGACTTTTTTCCTTGATTGTAGGAAAGTGATTTGATTCCCTCCAACAACCATTCCTACCTTCATTGAATTCAAATGCAAGTTGTAAAAGTCGTGGAACACTCCTAGAGTCTATATAAAGACTTGGAATCACTTGTAAAATACATGGAAGCAATATACATACACTTGTGACCATCATTGTCTTGCTCCTTCAATTTCTGCATCATCTTCTTCGCCAACAGTAATCTTGCAGAGGCTGCTGCTCTCTCCTCAGAGCTCCAAATTGAGTGCAAGAGGACTCATTGGAAAGGTATTAGTGTCTAGTTTATGCCTGTAAATTTTCAAAGCATTTGGTTCATCAGATTTGGAGAAATCTCAGTTTTTCTGTCTCGGGGTCAATCTCTGCGTATTCCTGAAAAATAGGAAGTACCACCGGTGAATGTCACATTCATTCCTATAGCATATTTTGCTTATTCCTTATACTTTTGTGCATTCCATACACTCAACCGTATGTTTATCACTTCCATAAAAGGATTTTTTCTAGTTGTAATCACGCTGGTCGCTATGGGCATTTGAAGTTCATTGTCTCTTCCATAGATAGTAAGTTTTTTGAGCTAGTCGACCCGCGAACATATCTGTTTTGTATCGACTCATTCTCCTTGATGCTCCAAAGTACATAGTGTGTTTCTTTGCACTTATAGCATGCCTATAAGGTCTATTTGAGTATCCATAAGTTCAAGGGCTGGTCTTGTGCCGGTTGGCTTGACCAAACTTCGTCGCCTCGAAACGCACTTTTCTACCTTCGACAAGCTTCTCCAAGTTCTTTCAATACATTCTTGCATGATAGACATCAGTAGCCAACTTAAAATTCAACATAAATTCAGCCTACACATGGCTGTCCAAAATTGTCATTCAACTTGAGCATAGACTTCATTAGCACGCATACATAAGCATATTCATTCCATACATCTCTTACACAAAGTAAGAATCATATTATACTATCCACAAGCTTACATAAAAGCTTACACCTTCAGCCATTTACATAATCAAAACTTGCAGTTCATTCGATTGAGTGCAATACCTCAAACACACATACAATGTGCATATGCAACTATATGTAGTTGCTCATCCAAGATTCTTTGCTTGAATCTTTGTCTTCTTCTATTAGCTGCTCACAAGTCTTCAACAAAGTTATTAGCATTACTTATAGCATGCATCAATGATCAAGAATATGTATTTGAGAGTAGGACAAGAGAGTGTTGGACTTCAATTAACATAAAGCAACAAAATGTTCTTACATACACAACCTTCATCTCCATAGCTTTCCAATGAGCATGATAGCTCCAAGCTTTCCTTTGCCATCTTTGCATCTTCTTCAAGATCTCTTTGCACATCCATGGGCTCCACTCCCAATGCTCTGCAACCAAAGCTCTGATACCAAAATGTGGAGAAACTCGACTCCAATACACTCCAATACACGCAGTGGAAGTTAGAGAACCTCTTCAAGAATCTACCCTGTACGACACATGCTTACTAAAACCTATTTTAGTCACACCTCAGAGATCCAATGACTATGCAAGTTTGTTCACACATAGTAGACTCTTATAGCTTTCTAAAAAGCTATAGAAAACTCCATTTGGAGTTCATTTCACGAGGTAGCTGATTGTCCAAATTTAGACTACCTATCAACTCATGTATAGCAGAAAACTGAGGTTCACAAGAAATGTTCCCTGTAACTACTGGAGGATCATCTGATAGAGATATTTGAGATACAGAGAGTATCAGAGATAAGCTTTCCAAGATCATATGATATGCATTAATTGGATAAGTAGATAGAGAGATATGACCTTCATAAGGTGGTTGTGTATAGAAAAGGTATGCGGCTCGAATACCTTTATTCCTAGTAGCATCCAAATGAGGTAACCTTCTGATCTCCATTGGTGAGAGAATGACCAGCATATGCTTCTGCACCATCTCCTTGTCATCTCCACAAAGTTTCATGTTCAAATGAGCTCTTTATATAGAGCTATTGGCATAGGACTTTTCACCTACCCTTGCATCTTCTCTCACCTCTTGACCTTTCACTTCATGGCCTTTGTCCTTCCATTTCCTTGGGTGGCTTTTGGTGCTCCAAATCACTCCATGTGGATAAGGCCACGAATGTTTCTAGTATTCCATATCTCTATTTATATTTTGGCTTTTATCCAAGCCATAAATAGAGATGCTCTTTTTAATTCAACACTCTACTCTAAGGTTAAGAGTGTAGGCTTGACATTTTCAAGAGCTAGCTTCATTTTGAGCTTACAACAAATATATAAATGATGAAGAGATAATTAATGAGAGGTGAGTATGTGCCAAGGCTCACAATTGGAGCTTGCACATCTA
This sequence comes from Ceratopteris richardii, assembly GCA_020310875.1. Taxonomy (NCBI): domain Eukaryota; kingdom Viridiplantae; phylum Streptophyta; class Polypodiopsida; order Polypodiales; family Pteridaceae; genus Ceratopteris; species Ceratopteris richardii. Next base: position 109,144,264 of record CM035440.1, on the reverse strand, counting down.
CCATAATTCTCAACACTCCCCCTCAAGCTACAATTGGGAGTCCATGCTAGTCTCCAATTCTTCTCCTCTTTGTCCTTGCTTCTATCTCCCTTTGCTTGATAGCTTGGTGATCCTTCCTTCTTTGCTTCCAAGATTCTTTGGCTTCTCTTCAGCTTCATCCTTTCTTCTTTGGCTCTTTGCAAGAGCTCTTCTTCAATCGCTATCAAGAACATGCTTCATACATACATTTATGATATGAGATCACCTTGGCTTCATATACCTTTGTTGCTTCACTCTCTTCCTTTGATTGTCCTCTCTTTGAGAATCTCTCTTCTTCTTTACCTTCATGGCTTCATGGCTTCTCTCTTCTTTGCATGCTTCTCTTTGATCCTCCTTTGTCTTTGGATCATCTTTGACTCCATCTTTGGGTGCACTCTTTACATCTCCTTTTGATGTCGTCATGGTTTTCATGCTTTCTTCTAGCTTATCTTTGTGACTTCTTTGTGCATCATGGATGCTCCTTCCTTCTAAGAACTCCATCCATATAGGTGGCTCCTCTTCATGCTTTCAATTTAGCTTTGATGGCTGCTCTTGCTCTTTGTTTGAGCTTGGCTTCTTCTCTTCCAAATTTGAAATTTAGTTTGATTCCACTTTCTCTTCTTTGGACTCTTCTTGGATCTTCCAATCCTTGCAAGCTAACTCCCCCTTGCTTCATAATCTTCTCTTCATTCTTCATGGCTGATTTTAGACCTGCAAAATCAATAATGGGCTGATCATACATGAACTCCTTTCATGAGTTCCTTTTATGTGAAGCATTCATAGCTTCCATATCTTCCAAGCTTTCTTCATCACTTACAAAACAACACAAGAAATGTGAATGTGATCAATGGTGCCTCTTGCACCTAACAATTGGGATGGTCTTACTTTCCCTCACATAGGCTTGCCATTCCTCTATGAATGGTCTTAATTGCCATAGGCTTGCCACTCCTCTTGGGTGGTCGTACTTGCCTTTACATATAGCTTGCCATTCCTCTATGAATGGTCTTACTTGCAGTAGGCTTGCCACTCTCTTTGGTGTTCTTACTTGCCTTCACACTTTGACAATACATTCACATGATTTATGCTTGGAACTTACCACCTCACACAATGTGAATTTTTTTCTCAACAATTTACATCAGCCTTTAGACTTGCAAATGAACTTCTTTACCTTCATTTACCTCAATCAACTTCAGCCATGTTGTCACACTTTTGATGAGTGACTCTACCTGCTACCTTGGCACTTGCTTGTGCTCCTTGAACTTTGAGGGGTATCCTCAACTCCTTCTTGAGTCTCCAACACTTCATGGCAGCCCTCCTTTGAAGTATTGTACTCCTTCTTTGTTGGGAAGCTCAATCCTAAGCTTCAACCTTGTCCACCTTCAGCTTGGGTTCAAATCTTCAAGTGCAAACACTATGTGTTTAACAACTTTTGAGCTTGGGCTCCTTCCTTCACTTTGGCTCCAAGCTTTCCATCCTTGCTTTCTCCAAGCTTTGCCAATCTTTTCTTTGGCTTATACAAATAGGAGTATTGCATTAACTTGATGTATCTAAACTCAAGAATCAAATGCTTTTAGTTATCATAACATAAGCATACAAACTTGCTTGTGCAAAATTTACCTCAATGGGTTTTATCCACAACAAGATACATCCACAAATTTCATACATGGCAGCCTTGCATCTAACCAATGTTCATGGCATCCAAACACATGTAACTTCAGCTCATCTATGGCTGAACATGACCAACTTTTAGTGCTTCAGTATAACACTAACAATCACATATAATAATGCATGCAAATAAGCAATCATTGGAGCATATATTCAGCTCCCTTTGTGCCAATACACATGGGTACATACACCTGCAATTTTCAGCTTGTATAGGCTTTATAACATAGCCTATAACTCATCCACACATTATCAAACATGTGTATATATTCTACTTGACCACATGGGCATACATTCTTGCATGATAGACATCAGTAGCCAACTTTAAATTCAACATAAATTCAGCCTACACATGGCTGTCCAAAATTGTCATTCAACTTGAGCATAGACTTCATAAGCATGCATACATAAGCATCTTCATTCTATACATCTCTTACACAAAGTAAGAATCATATTATTCTATCCACAAGCTTACATAAAAGCTTACACCTTCAGCCATTTACATAATCAAAACTTGCACTTCATTCAATTGAGTGCAATACTTCAAACACACATACAATGTGCATATGCAACTATATGTAGTTGCTCATCCAAGATTCTTTGCTTGAATCTTTGTCTTCTTCTATTGGTTGCTCACAAGTCTTCAACAAAGTGATTAGCATCACTTATAGCATGCATCAATGATCAAGAATATGTATTTTAGAGTAGGACAAGAGAGTTTTGGACTTGAATTACCATAAAGCAACAAAATGTTCTTACATACACAACCTTCATCTCCATAGCTTTCCAATGAGCATGATAGCTCCAAGCTTTCCTTTGCCATCTCTGCATCTTCTTCAAGATCTCTTTGCACATCCATGGGCTCCACTCCCAATGCTCTGTAACCAAAGCTCTGATACCAAAATGTGGAGAAATTTGACTCCAATACACTCCAATACACGCAGCGGAAGTTAGAGAACCTCTTCTAGAATCTCCCTACAAGACATATGCTTACTAAAACCTGATTTGGTCAGAGCTCAGAGATCCAATGCCTATGAAATGTTGTCCACACCTAGTACACTCTTATAGCTTTCTAACACGCTATAGAACACCCCATTTGGAGTTCATTTCACTAGGCAAGCGATTGTCCAAAGTTAGACTACCTGTCAACTCATGTACAGCAGAAAACTGAGGTTCACAAGAAATGTTCCCTGTAACTACTGGAGAATGATGTGATAGAGATATTTGAGATACAGAGAATATGAGAGATAGATTTCCAAGAAGATATGATATGCATTAAGTGGATAGGTAGATAGAGAGATATGACCTTCACAAGGTGGTTGTGTATAGAAAAGGTATGTAGCTGGAATACCTTTATGCCTTGTAGCATCCAAATGAGGTACCTTCTGATCTCCATTGGTGAGAGAATGAATAGTATATGCTTCTGCACCATCTCCTTGTCATCTCCACAAAGTTTCATGTTCAAATGAGCTCTTTATATAGAGCTATGGGCATACGACTTTTCACCTACCTTTGCATCTTCTCTCACCTCTTGACCTTTCACTTCATGGCCTTTGTCCTTCCATTTCCTTGGGTGGCTTTTGGTGCTCCAAATCACTCCATGTGGATAAGGCCATGACTTTTTCTAGTATTCCATATCTCTATTTATATTTTGGCTTTTATCCAAGCCATAAATACAAATGCTCCTTTGAATTCAACACTCTACTCTAAGGTTAAGAGTGTAGGTTTTACATTTTCAAGGGCTAGCTTCATTTTGAGCTTACAACAAATACATAAATGATGAAGAGGTAATTAATGAGAGGTGAGTATGTGTCAAGCCTCACAATTGGAGCTTGCACATGTACCATAATTATCAACACTCCCCCTCAAGCTACAATTGGGAGTCCATGCTAGTCTCCAATTCTTCTCCTCTTCGTCCTTGCTTCTATCTCCCTTTGCTTGATAGGTTGGTGATCCTTCCTTCTTTGCTTCCAAGCTTCTTTGGATTCTCTTCAGCTTCATCCTTTCTTCTTTGGCTCCTTGCAAGAGCTCTTCTTTAATCCCT
>CM035440.1:109115540-109135540 GCA_020310875.1 Ceratopteris richardii | reverse complement strand
ACCTTCACTGTTCACGTCATATCTCGGCCCTCACGTAATGAATACACTACAACACTACAGTGATCATCTTACCACAGATGCCTGAGACATAACCTAAGGGTTCAATCTTTACCAGATAAGTACCATAATCCACTCAATATCCGAAACATAGCGAACTAACCAGTCAATTACATGGCACTAAGACTTAGTATGCGATTCAGGATTCCTTTCTGCAACATTAATCCTTACCGTCTGTTGACCGATTACGAGACTGGAGACAATGCTATACTTTGCAGTATTATTGCATTATCACAACTTCTACGGTCCTCACTCAACACTTGGCAGAACATTCCACGAAATAACACTAACCCAGTTGCGCTCTTAATACACGATTACAACAAGGGCTTACAGATGATTCACTTCCAACCACAATTTGATGAGTCACTATATGATGAATGACACAATCGAAGATCCAGAAATAACAGGTACAGACAATAGATAGAAACCCGCAGATCATAGATTACTCAGAAAACTCAGAAGTTACAAATGAAGTTAGAGTAATCGATCAGACAATCACCCAGACAAACAGTCTGGTGATTCCACAACTCGTCGTCTCTAACCCTCTCTCTGTCTCTCTAAGCATTGCTTTTTATAAGAAATTCTAACTGTTGTGTAACTGCTTTTCGTGCATGCGAACCCAAGATTCGGTTTTACATGTCCCCATCCGGCGGCCGACTAACACTGGTACGCACGGTGGACTCGGACCCGCAGGTTGTACAAAATTATTGTTCATCTATTATTCCTTCTAAATACATATTCCTAGCTAATCGGAAAGCACGGGCTAATCTTTTCTTTAGAGTTTCTAACATCTATTTTAGAGTTTCCGGCTCTATTAGCTGTGCATCTATTCTAACAGAGCTTAGAGCTATGGCTTCGGTGAGCAAAATTTCGGCCTGTGTTTGCAAAAAGGCCTCTTGTAGGTAGAACTCGTTGGACAGGGCTGCATCTCTTGAGACCTTCATTTCTTCCAGTTGCTTCTGCATATTGATTACTCTGTCCTTTTGATTTTCAAGCTGATTTTCTCTTCGTTCAATCTCCTGGTTTTGGTACTGTATAGTTCTGGAGTATGCGTCGCATTCTCTTTTTAGATCTGTTATCAGCTTCTGTGTCTGAGCTTCTTGTGTTAGCTTTCACCGTAAAATGTTATTTACCTTATCGAAATCCAACTTAAATCTTTGGAGTTCCTCAGTGGTTCTCATCGCCAGCTCGTGCTGCTCTTGTCCTTTTTGTACTACTTCGTCCAGTGTTTGTCTTGTTTCCTCCAACAACTTTCCTAATGCAACTCTCACATCCTCCTTATCCTACAAGTCTAGCTTTAATTGACTGACTTCTATCTGTGTTTCGGTTAATAACTTGTCTTTTTAGGTGAGCTCTACCACTGCTGTATCTCTCTGATTGATCAGCATCTCCTGTTCGGTGAGTTTTGCCTGTAATTCATTCAATTGCTCTTGCAGGGATTGGTTTTCGGCTTTAGCAATCAGTACTTCTTCCTCTAGGGGGCTGATGTCAGCTTCTACCATGTCAACTTTATGTTGTAGCGCGTTGCGGATACTGTCTGTGGCTGCCTTCATGTGGATGGGCAGTTGCTGAGATAAATTGATCAGAGCTTGACCCATATTGGCCAGTTCGGAAAGCATGGGAATGGAAGGAAGGGGTAGTTGGGGTTGTGGTTGGGAAGAGGATGCGTTGAGGAGCTGTTGGGAGTTTGGTGGAGAGTAGTTGAGGGAGGAGGATGAGGACTCGGCGGTTTCGGCAGGATGAATGGGCTGGATGGGGATGATGGGTGGTTCTGGTGGAGGAGTGGGGGTTACGATTTGAGTTGTTACCTCATTTATGTTTTGTTGTTCCTGCTCCGCAAATGTGGATTCCACTGCCTTAAGTAGTCTGTCCAATGCGTCTTTAGCATTTTTTTGTTCATCGCCATGTTGTTCCTGCTCAGTTTGTTGCCGAGAAGCTTCTTCGGTAGAGATGGTTTCTGTTTCAGTCTGCTTTTCCTGTTCTTGTTGCTCAGATGATGATGACTGCACGGATGACTCATGCTGCATGGATGTGGCGGTGTCGTGGAATGTGTCTTCTTCTTACTTTTCTTCTTCTTTATCTTCTCCGGCTGACTTCTGTGCTTCACTCTCAGACGAGCTGATTCTGATTCGTTTCCGGTGGAATAGCTGGTGAGTTCTTCTTCATCTTCTTCTTCATCGTCCTCTAGCAGCTGTATCGATTCTTCATGTCTCAGAATGGGCCCCCGGGGTGGTGGTTGGGCTGCGAGGATTGCCGGAAAGAGAAATGATAAAGATATGGGGCAATCTAGATCTAGGCGTACTACCCTTGTTTACTTGTTTGAATATGCCTACGCACTCCTTATTGTTGGTGCAGACCAATCACCAATTGAAGGCTTGAAAGGTTAAAGAGTGAAGGAAGGATCAACTATTGAAGCTTGGAAGAAAGACACATTCAGAGTATATGAGAAGTGTACACATATGTACATTAGTCTAGTCATAGTGACTTAGATCTTTGTTTGAGTAAGAATCTTGTACAAATTATCTATAAATACTTTTGGAAAATGTCGGGCAAATAGAGCAGAAGAAGATTAGAGAATAGGGAGAGAGAAGTTAGTGTCATTAGACACATTGAAAGTGAGTGAATCATCCATCCTCACTTGTATGTAAATTTTCTGAAGAAATCGAGAAACTTGCGCCCGATGTTTCTGCGTCTGCTCCGTCTGTGTTTGATCAATTGAGAAATTCTTTTGAGGATATCTAAGTTGTTAGTTAATGAGCCTGTGACCTGAGTTTCAGAGTCTAATTGAAAACAGGCTAGGAGAATTGTAAGTAGGAACATTCATATGTGTTGAATGTTCACAGTTCTCTGAAACTGGCGCACACTTTGAGTTGAAAGAAATGAGTAGTGCTCAGTGCACAGTGTAAAGTTTTACACATATGATAGCTCAAAATCTAAGTTGAGAGATAAGCTATCTACAGCTAAAAGCATTTTGTAAAACGGGTTCGACATTGTGATAACCAAAGTTAAGAAGTTAGGGGTGTCAAATCGACTTCTCAGAAGTGCAGATTTGGACATAGGTAACTTGTGAAGTTGATTTCTCAAGTTATACTAAACCTTTTTGAGAACTTTAACTTGGAGAAGATGGGCAATCTCTAGGAGATGATTCGTACAAAGTTTCATCAAAAACTTTACACGTTTGATAGGTCAATGTAAAGAAATAGTGCAGCAGACTTTTCTGTGTTTTATCTTCTTCACAGATTTTCTCAGTTTTGATAATTTGGAGATTGGACCTCTAATTTAGTGAAGGTTTTGACTTACTCTTGGTATAGAGGTGCTCTAATCACAAGAGTAGGTTGTTCTTTTGGAGATTAACACTCTCCATCAGTGGTATCAGAGCAGGAGACATCAAATCAAGGAAAGGAGGATCCCGACTGCTGCAGATTCAAGAAATTCAACACTTGAAGAACTAAGAAGTGAAAGCTTGGAGTCAAAAGCCTGAGGAGAAGACTATTCGACATCAAGAAAGGCAAAAGGAGTTTAATTCGAAGTAAAGGTACATACATTGTTTGTAAAGCTTGAAGATTTCAATACACAGGTGGATACAAGATGGGAGATGCTCTACAGATAGAGAAATTGGATAGGGAAAACTATCCTGCATGGTCAATGAGGATGGAAGCTCATCTTATGAGCAAAGATTTAATTGGTTACATCACAGGAGAAGAAGAGAAGCCAGAGTTCAGAGATCCTAGTGTTCCAACTAGGGAAGAGTTAGCAGATCTGAAAAATTGGATGAAGAAAGATGCTCAAGCTAGGAGCCTTATCTATATGGGAGTCAATGATTACTTGTTACCTCATATTAGAGGTCTTGAAAGTGCAACTGACATATGGAATGCTTTGGAGGAGCATTTCCAGAACACTACAAAGTCAAGGAAGGCATCCTTATGGGCAGAGTTTACTACCTTCAAGAAGAAGGCTTCTCAATCTATTTCTGACTATGTGACAAGGATGAAAGATATTGCAGATGCTTTAGGAGCTGTTGATGAAGACATTGAGGAAGATAAATTGGTAAGGCAAATCCTTACAGGGTTGAGAGGTGATGACAAATGGAAGCCATTTATTTTGTCTACAGAATTATCACTTCACCATTTCACTCCTGATTTAAATCAATTGTTAGGTCATATGCTAACATTTGAGCAGGATGTTAAAGGAGATGGTGACAAGAGTACAGGTCATGCAATGTACTCAAAGGACAAGAAGAAGAATAGCAAAGGAAAGCAACAAGTAAATGAAGATGAAGGAACAACTACTCAAGCCAACTTCCTAAGAGGAAGAGGAGGTGGCAAAGGTAGAGGAAGAGGCAGGAACAATAAAGATGGAGGCAAAGCTTGCTGGATTTGTGGTAAGACAAATCACTTAGCTTATGATTGTTGGCATAATAATCAGAATAATGGTGGATATAATCAAAATTATAATTCAAGAGGAAGAGGTGGCAGAAATCAAAGAGGTAATTACAGAGGTAGAGGTGGAAGGAATTACTTTTGGAAGAAATGCAGGTAGAGGATTCCAAAGTCAACAATACAACAACACCTACTACAATTATGCTTCAGATCAAAAGGAAGATTCAACATTGATAATGAATGCAACTTGTGAAAGGCAGAATGAAGATCAAAGAGTCTTCTACATTGACTCAGGGTGTAGCAATCACTTGAGTGGTAACATATCTTTGATGACTGATTTGGAGAGTAAAGTTTTTAATCATGTTGTTCAAACAGGTGACAACACAAAGCACAATGTGAAGTCAATTGGATCAGTGAAAGCCAAGGATGGAAGCACCTTATTGAGTAAGGTTTTGTATGTTCCTACAATCCCTAAGAATTTGATAAGTGTAGGTCAAATTGTTGAAAAGGGATATGAAGTAAGGTTCACTAATGATGGAGTATATGTGGAAGACCCTAGCCAAGGGTATAAACAGATTGTTTCAGGAAAAAAGGAAGGAAGATTATTTACATTGAAGATTCAAGGCAACATTGGTCATGCTATGTTCACATATGGAGGACATAAGATCTCTGAGTTAGATCTTTGGCACAAGAGGCTTGGACATTTCAATGAAAGAGGTATTAAAGATATGGTTAACAATGGTTCAGTGCTTGGATTGCCTAATGTTGCAGGTCAACATATGACATACAAATGTGAGGCATGTCAATTAGGTAAGGCTCATAAACATTCATATTCCAAGCATGGTTTTATGTACTCAGAGAAGCTTGAGTTGGTACACACAGATGTGTGGGGACCATCAAAAGATTTCAGTATAAATGGATCAAGGTATTATGTGATCTATGTTGATGATGCTACTAGATGGATCACTATCTATGTGATCAAAGATAAGTCAGAAGTGTTTAATACATTTAAACACTATCATGCATATGCAGAAAGAATTACAGGTCATAAGTTGAAAAGACTAAGGTCAGATGGAGGGGGAGAGTATTTCTCTAATGAGTTCAGTGATTACTTATGGAATGCAGGTATAAAAAGGGAAGTTACTTGCAGGTACTCTCCTCAACAAAATGGTGTTGCAGAAAGGAGAAATAGAACAATTGTTGAGTTTGCAAGATCCATGATGAAGGAGAAAAATTGTCCTAATTATTTGTGGGCTGAGGCTGTAAATACAGCCACTTACTTGGTCAATAGGCTACCATGTAAAGCCTTGCAGGGTATGACACCATATGAGGCTTGGTGGGGTAAAAGACCTACCTTGGATCATTGCAGAGTTTTTGGGTGTGTGGCATATGCATATGTGCCATCACAATTAAGACACAAGTTGGAGCCTAAAGCTGAAAAATATGTTTTCATTGGCTATGATGATAAGCAGATGGGCTATAGATTGTGGAGTCCATCTACAAAGCAATTTATGGTTTCTAAAGATGTTACATTTGATGAACAAAGCACTTGGTATGCAGGTACAATCAACATCAATACAGGTGATGAAGAAGAAGTGAGTCAAAGAAAAGGTAAATCAAAAGTTCAGATATTTGATGAGCAAGAGAATAATGAAGTGCAGGTTGAAGTGGAAGAGACACCAAGATTTGATCCTGAATGTGAAGAGCCAGAAACCTCAAGGAGTGGAGAACTCAGAAGGTCATCAAGAAATAGGTGGCAACCTATAAGGTATAGTTATGATACTTCATTTCTAGCCACAAAAGATTATGCTTATATGGTGAATACAGATGAAGACCCTTCTACATATGAAGAGGCAAAAGGTAAGGAAAAATGGGAGAGTGCTATGCAGGAGGAATATGATGCACTATTGGAGAATCAAACTTGGGATTTGGTTCCAAAACCAAATAGTCAGAAGATTATTGGATGCAAGTGGGTCTACAAGACAAAAAGGTTTGCAGATGGAAGTGTGTCTAGATACAAAGCTAGACTTGTTGTCAAAGGCTTTGCTCAAACATATGGTATTGATTAGGATGAGACCTATAGTCCTGTGGCAAAGATGACAACCATAAGGACACTTATTGCTATTGCTGCATGTAAAGGTTGGAAGCTATGTCAACTTGATGTGAAGAATGCTTTTTTGAATGGTTACATTTCAGATGATGTATTCATGGAGCAACCTCAAGGGTTCAGAGATATAAAGTATCCAGATCATGTGTGTAAGCTCAAGAGAGCTTTGTATGGCTTGAAGCAGGCCCCAAGGGCATGGAACTATAGACTTGTGAAGTTCCTAAAGGAACTTGGTTTTCAGGTGTCTAAAGCAGATAGTAGCTTGCTTGTCAAAGCAAGTGAAAATGGTTTCATATACATGTGCATATATGTTGATGATATAATTCTTACAGGTACAAATGAAGAAGGAATACAAAGACTCAAGAGGCAAATGGAAAAGGAGTTCAAGATAAGTAACTTGGGAGACTTGTCATATTTCTTGGGCATGGAGATTACATATACTCAACATGGAGTATTTGTGACCCAAGAAAGGTATTTGAAGAACTTGTTAATCAAGTTTAAAATGGATGATTGCAGGGTAACACCTACACCATTGGAGGTGAATCACAAATTGAGTAAGTATGGAGGTGAAGAATTCAAGGACATGAGACAATATCAGAGTTTGGTTGGTAGCCTTATCTATGCTACTCTAACTAGACCTGATTTATCATATGCAGTAGGAGTTTTGTCTCAATTTATGCATTGCCCAAGGAAAGAACATTGGATTGCAGGACAAAGGGTGTTGAGGTACATTAAGGGTACACTCAATGAAGGTTTGTATTATGGGTTTACCTCAGATACAAATATCAAAATTTATAGTGATGCAGATTGGGCAGGTAATCCAGATGATAGAAGATCAACCTATGGATACATGTGTTATGTGGGAGATAAGTTAATCTCATGGTGTTCTAAGAAGCAACATACAGTTGCTTTGTCTTCTACAGAAGCAGAGTATAAAGGCATGGTTGAAGCTACAAAGGAAGTAATTTGGGTCAAGACATTGATGAAGAGTCTTGACATTGTGCATGGGGTATCAATTATATATGGAGATAACATGAGTTCATTGTATTTAGCTGCTAATCCTGTTTTTCATGCCAGGACCAAACACATTGAGATTCAGTATCACTTTCTAAGAGAGAAGGTGATGGATAAAGAGATTGAAGTAATCCATACTTCAACAAAAGACCAGATAGCTGATATGCTTACAAAAGGCTTGGATGGACCAAAGTTACAAAGGTTCAAAGACATGGCAGGTATAAAGAAGATAGTGAAGACCTCAATTGATGATTGAGGGGGAGCTGTTGGTGCAGACCAATCACCAATTGAAGGCTTGAAAGGTTAAAGAGTGAAGGAAGGATCAACCATTGAAGCTTGGAAGAAAGACACATTCAGAGTATATGAGAAGTGTACACATATGTACATTAGTCTAGTCATAGTGACTTAGATCTTTGTTTGAGTAAGAATCTTGTACAAATTATCTATAAATACTTTTGGAAAATGTCGGGCTAATAGAGCAGAAGAAGATTAGAGAATAGGGAGAGAGAAGTTAGTGTCATTAGACACATTGAAAGTGAGTGAATCATCCATCCTCACTTGTATGTAAATTTTCTGAAGAAATCGAGAAACTTGCGCCCGATGTTTCTGCGTCTGCTCCGTCTGTGTTTGATCAATTGAGAAATTCTTTTGAGGATATCTAAGTTGTTAGTTAATGAGCCTGTGACCTGAGTTTCAGAGTCTAATTGAAAACAGGCTAGGAGAATTGTAAGTAGGAACATTCATATGTGTTGAATGTTCACAGTTCTCTGAAACTGGCGCACATTTCGAGTTGAAAGAAATGAGTAGTGCTCAGTGCACAGTGTAAAGTTTTACACATATGATAGCTCAAAATCTAAGTTGAGAGATAAGCTATCTACAGCTAAAAGCATTTTGTAAAACGGGTTCGACATTGTGAGAACCAAAGTTAAGAAGTTAGGGGTGTCAAATGGACTTCTCAGAAGTGCAGATTTGGACATAGGTAACTTGTGAAGTTGATTTCTCAAGTTATACTAAACCTTTTTGAAAACTTTAACTTGGAGAAGATGCGCAATCTCTAGGAGATGATTCGTACAAAGTTTCATCAAAAACTTTACACGTTTGATAGGTCAATGTAAAGAAATAGTGCAGTAGACTTTTCTGTGTTTTATCTTCTTCACAGATTTTCTCAGTTTTGATAATTTGGAGATTGGACCTCTAATTTAGTGAAGGTTTTGACTTACTCTTGGTATAGAGGTGCTCTAATCACAAGAGTAGTTTGTTCTTTTGGAGATTAACACTCTCCATCACTTATGGATTCGTTGGAAGAAATAAAATGCGAAGTTTATTGGCTCTCGGGCAGCTAAATCTATGGCAGAGTAAAATGGGCGGGATATGTCGTAAGTGCGCTTCTGTGGATTTAGGATAGCTACCAAGAATTGGAGTGCGGTTCTTTCGGGTTCTGGTCGACATAAGATGGCGTATTCATTAGATGAATATCGGGGAAATAATTCTTTCATGCGGGCAACTGGTATACTTGGGCCATTTTCGCGACCTTGCGGTATGAGTCGGAATGACTGAGCGAAGGTTTGGAATGTGATTACTGTTCGGGAAGGTAACGATGGGAAAGCCCATGTGTGCTCGTTGGCTGGTGATCGAGCGATGACAGATATGATCTGTGCAAAGAAGGGGTGGGCTTCCACTGAATGCCAAGGCAATTCAGCGAAATTTGCAAGCCCACGGTTGCGCAAGAACTCTCCTACGTCAGCAGGGAGTCCATCACGGAGCGCGGCATAATTAGCCAAAGTTTCCATGGCGCAACACAGATAACAGGTTCAAAATGCAGGCACACAGGGATTTCACAAACATATGCGGTATTGAAATGATAATTCTCTAACTTCGGTGTGCATGCGTGAGTAGCTGGCAAGAGCACGGCGGCTTATGACATAATTATTAATCAAGACGCAGATATTTACAAACTTAAATTATTAAGCATGCAAAAATAAAAGAAAGGAAAAGAAAAGGAAAGAAAAGCGAGCGCCAAACGACGCGGTTCACCGAGAAACGTTTCAGTGCGGGTTAGAGGCGTGTTGGTATGGCCGCAGCTTCGAACCGTTGATTACTTTCGGAAGAGGGTTTCTGGTCAACGTAGTCAACCGAAAAGTGGCTGGGCCCACTTGTTCTGAAATCTGGTAAGGGCCATACCATCGTAATTTGAATTTACCAGCAGACCGATTCGTCTTTGCATTATAAAAAAGGACAAGTTGTCCCACCGTAAAAACTGGAGTTTTCAAGTGTCGATCATGCGTCCGAGCCTGTCTTAGTTGAACTTCCTGCATAGTTAAAAAGTTGTGCCATTGATGCTCGTCTAATCCTCTGAGTGTATCCAACCGAAATGTCAGTGAGTCTTCCGGTAGCAGTTTCTGAGTGATTACTACTCGTAAACTTGGTAAAACTATCTCCGTTGGTGCTATTGCTTCTAATCCATAAGCTAGTTTGAAAGGTGTTAATCCTGTTGTTACCTTGTATGTAGTCCGGTATGCCCATAATACTGCAAGCAACACTTGATCCCATCTTTTCGGTGCTTCTAAAATGAGTTTTCGAAGCATATTCAGCAAAGATTTGTTTGTACTCTCAGCCAGTCCATTTGCACGAGGATAATATGGTGATGATGCGCCTGCTGAAGATGATGTGTCTGCCGCTGAGGAGGTGCCTGCTGCTGCTGATGTACCTGCTGTTGGTGCAGATCAATCACCAATTGAATGTTTGAAGACTAAAGAATGAAGGATGAGATCAACTCTTGAAGCTTGGAAAGAAGATACATTTAGAGTATGTGAGGAATGTACACATATGTACATAGTTCACTTAGATCTTTGATTAGTCATAGACTTGTACAAATTTGCCTATAAATACTTTTGGAAAATGTCGGGATATAGAGAGAAGACAAGGAGAGACTATGTATGAGCATAGGAATAGAGATATTAGTGATTGTAAATGTCAATAGACAGATGAGAAAGTAGTTGAAGTCTCTCTCACTTTTCAGTTGTAGTCTTCTCCTGAAATGAAAGAAATGTTGAACCCGATATTTCTGCGTCTACTCCGTCTGTGGTAGATCATTTGCAAAATCCTTTTGAGGATATCTAAGTTGTTAGTTAATGAGTTTGTGATTTGAATTTCAGAGTCTAATTGTAAACAGGTTAAGAGAATTGCTAGTAGGAACATTCACATGTGTTGAGTGTTCACAGTTCTCTGAAACAGGCGCACATTTCGAGTTCAAAGAAATGAGTAGTGCTCAGTGCATAGTGTAAAGTTTTACACATATGATAGCTCAAAATCTAAGTTGAGAGATAAGCTATCTTCAGCCAAAAGGATTTGGTAAAACGGGTTCGACATTGTGAGAACCAAAGTTAAGAAGTTAGGGGTGTCAAATCGACTTCTCAGAAGTACAGATTTGAACATAGGTAACTTGTGAAGTTGATTTCTCAAGTTATACTAAACCTTTTTTAGAACTTTAACTTGGAGGAGGTGCGCAATCTCTAGGCGACACTCCATACAAAATTTCATAGAAAACTTTACATGTTTGATAGGTCAATGAGAAGAAATTGTGCAGCAGACTTTCTGTGTTTTATCTTCTTCACAGATTTTCTCAACTTTTGATAATTTGGAGATTGGACCTCTAATTTAGTGAAGGTTTTGACTTACTCTTGATATAGAGGTGTTCTAAATTCAAGAGTAGGTTATTCTTTTGGAGATTAACACTCTCCATCAGTGGTATGAGAGCAGGAGACATCAAATCAAGGAAAGGAAGGTCCCGACTGCTGCAGATTCAAGAAATTCAACATTTGGAGAACTAAAAGGTGAAAGGTTGAAGGCAAAGCAAGAGGAGGAGACCATACAACATCAAGAAGGACAAAAGGAGTCTAATTCGAAGTAAAGGTACACATATTGTTTATAAAGCTTGAAGATTTCAATACACAGGTAGACACAAGATGGGAGATTCTCTACAGATAGAGAAATTGGATAGGGAAAACTATCCTGCATGGTCAATGAGGATGGAAGCTCATCTTATGAGCAAAGATTTAATTGCTTACATCACAGGAGAAGAAGAGAAGCCACAGTTCAGAGATCCTAGTGTTCCAACTAGGGAAGAGTTAGCAGATTTGAAAAATTGGATGAAGAAAGATGCTCAAGCTAGGAGCATTATCTATATGGCAGTCAATGATTACTTGTTACCTCATATTCGAGGTCTTGAAAGTGCAACTGATATTTGGAATGCTTTGGAGGAGCATTTCCAGAATACTACAAAGTCAAGGAAGGCATCCTTATGGGCAGAGTTTACAACCTTTAAGAAGAAGGCCTCTCAATCTATTTCAGACTATGTAACAAGGATGAAAGACATTGCAGATGCATTAGGAGCTGTTGATGAGGACATTGAGGAGGATAAATTGGTAAGGCAAATCCTTACAGGTTTGAGAGGTGATGACAAATGGAAGCCATTCATTCTGTCTACAGAATTGTCACTTGACCATTTCACTCCTGATTTAAATCAATTGCTAGGTCATATGCTAACATTTGAGCAGGATGTTAAAGGAGATGGTGACAAGAGTGCAGGTCATGCAATGTACTCAAAGGACAAGAAGAAGAATAGCAAAGGAAAACAACAAGCAGGTGAAGATGAAGGAACAACTACTCAAGCCAACTTCCTAAGAGGAAGAGGAGGTGGCAAAGGTAGAGGAAGAGGCAGAAACAACAAGGATGGAGGCAAAGCTTGCTGGATTTGTGGTAAGACAAATCACTTAGCTAATGATTGTTGGCACAATACTCAGAGTAATAATGGATATAATCAAAATTATAATGCAAGAGGAAGAGGTGGCAGAAATCAAAGAGGTAATTTCAGAGGTAGAGGTGGAAGGAGTTACTTTGGAAGAAATGCAGGTAGAGGATTCCAAAGTCAACAATATAACAACACCTACTACAATTATGCTTCAGATCAAAAGGAGGATTCAACATTGATAATGAATGCAACTTGTGAAAGGCAGAGTGAAGATCAAAGAGTTTTCTACATTGACTCAGGGTGTAGTAATCACCTGAGTGGTAATATATCATTGATGACTGACTTGGAGAATAATGTTTTTAATCATGTTGTTCAGACAGGTGATAACACAAAGCACAATGTGAAGTCAATTGGATCAGTGAAGGCCAAGGATGGTAGCACCTTATTGAGTAAGGTCTTGTATGTTCCTACAATCCCTAAAAATTTGATAAGTGTAGGACAAATTGTTGAAAAGGGATATGAAGTAAGATTCACTAATGATGGAGTATATGTGGAAGACCCTAGCCAAGGGTATAAACAGATTGTTTCAGGGAAAAAGGAAGGAAGATTATTTACATTGAAGATTCAAGGCAATATTGGTCATGCTATGTTCACATATGGAGGACATAAGATCTCTGAGTTAGATCTTTGGCACAAGAGGCTTGGACATTTCAATGAAAGAGGTATTAAAGATATGGTTAACAATGGTTCAGTGCTTGGATTGCCTAATGTTGCAGGTCAACATATGACATACAAATGTGAGGCATGTCAATTAGGTAAGGCTCATAAGAATTCTTACTCCAAGCATAGTTTTATGCACTCAGAGAAGCTTGAGTTGGTACACACAGATGTGTGGGGACCATCAAAAGATTTCAGTATAAATGGGTCAAGGTATTATGTGATTTATGTTGATGATGCTACTAGATGGATCACTATCTATGTGATCAAAGATAAGTCAGAAGTGTTTAATACATTTAAACACTATCATGCATATGCAGAAAGAATTACAGGTCATAAGTTGAAAAGATTAAGGTCAGATGGAGGGGGAGAGTATTTCTCTAATGAGTTCAGTGATTACTTATGGAATGCAGGTATAAAAAGGGAAGTTACTTGCAGGTACTCTCCTCAACAAAATGGTGTTGCAGAAAGGAGAAATAGAACACTTGTGGAGTTTGCAAGATCCATGATGAAGGAGAAAAATTGCCCTAATTATTTGTGGGCTGAGGCTGTAAATACAGCCACTTATTTGGTCAATAGGTTACCATGTAAAGCCTTGAAGGGTATGACACCATATGAGGCTTGGTGGGGTAAGAGACCTACCTTGGATCATTGCAGAGTTTTTGGATGTTTGGCATATGCATATGTGCCATCACAATTAAGGCACAAGTTGGAGCCTAAAGCTGAAAAATATGTTTTCATTGGTTATGATGATAAGCAGATGGGCTATAGATTGTGGAGTCCATCTACAAAACAATTCATGGTTTCTAAAGATGTTACATTTGATGAGCAAAGTACTTGGTATGCAGGTACAATCAATATCAATACAGGTGATGAAGAAGAAGTGAACCAAAGGAAAGGTAAATCAAAGGTTCAAATATTTAATGAACAAGAGAATAATGAAGTGCAGGTTGAAGTGGAAGAAGCCCCAAGATTTGATCCTGAACATGAAGACCCAGAAACCTCAAGAAGTGGAGAGCTTAGGAGGTCTACAAGGAATAAGTGGCAACCTACAAGGTATAGCTATGATACTTCATTTTTGGCCACAAAAGATTATGCTTATATGGTAAATACAGATGAAGACCCTTCTACATATGAAGAGGCAAAAGGTAAGGAAAAATGGGAGAAAGCTATGCAGGAAGAATATGATGCACTATTGGAGAATCAAACATGGGATTTGGTTCCAAAACCAAATAGTCAGAAAATCATTGGATGCAAGTGGGTCTACAAGACAAAAAGGTTTGCAGATGGAAGTGTGTCTAGATACAAAGCTAGACTTGTTGTCAAAGGGTTTGCTCAGACTTATGGTGTTGACTATGATGAGACTTATAGTCCTGTGGCTAAGATGACAACCATCAGGACACTTATTGCTATTGCTGCATGTAAAGGTTGGAAGTTGTGTCAACTTGATGTGAAAAATGCTTTTTTGAATGGTTATATTTCAGATGATGTATTCATGGAGCAACCTCAAGGATTCAGAGATAAAAGGTATCCAGATCATGTGTGCAAGCTCAAGAGAGCTTTGTATGGCTTGAAGCAGGCCCCAAGGGCATGGAACTATAGACTTGTGAAGTTCCTAAAGGAACTTGGATTTCAGGTGTCTAAAGCAGATAGTAGCTTGCTTGTCAAAGCAAGTGATAATGGTTTCATATACATGTGCATATATGTTGATGATATAATCCTTACAGGTACAGATGAAGAAGGAATACAAAGACTCAAGAGGCAAATGGAAAAGGAGTTCAAGATAAGTGACTTGGGAGACTTGTCATACTTCTTGGGCATGGAGATTACATATACTCAACATGGAGTATTTGTGACCCAAGAAAGGTATTTGAAGAACTTGTTAATCAAGTTTAAAATGGATGATTGCAGGGTAGCACCTACACCAATGGAGGTGAATCACAAATTGAGTAAGTTTGGAGGTGAAGAATTCAAGGACATGAGACAATATCAGAGTTTGATTGGTAGCCTTATCTATGCTACTTTAACTAGACCTGATTTATCATATGCAGTAGGAGTTTTGTCTCAATTCATGCATTGTCCTAGGAAAGAGCATTGGATTGCAGGTCAAAGAGTGTTGAGGTACATTAAGGGTACACTCAATGAAGGTTTGTATTATGGGTTTACTTAGATACAAATATCAAAATTTATAGTGATGCAGATTGGGCAGGTAATCCAGATGATAGAAGGTCAACATTTGGATACATGTGTTATGTGGGAGATAAACTTGTCTCATGGTGTTCCAAGAAGCAACATACAGTTGCTTTATCTTCTACAGAAGCAGAGTATAAAGGCATGGTTGAAGCTGCAAAGGAAGTAATTTGGGTCAAGACATTGATGAAGAGTTTTGACATTGTGCATGGGGTACCAATTATATATGGAGATAACATGAGTTCATTGTATTTAGCTGCTAATCCTGTTTTCCATGCCAGGACCAAACACATTGAGATACAGTATCACTTTCTAAGGGAGAAAGTGATGGATAAGGAGATTGAAGTCATACATACTTCAACAAAAGATCAGATAGCTGATATGCTTACAAAGAGCTTGGATGGAACAAAGCTACAGAAGTTTAAAGACATGGCAGGTATAAAGAAGAAAGGAGAAAACCTCAATTGATGATTGAGGGGGAGCTGTTGGTGCAGATCAATCACCAATTGAATGTTTGAAGACTAAAGAATGAAGGATGAGATCAACTCTTGAAGCTTGGAAAGAAGATACATTCAGAGTATGTGAGGAATGTACACATATGTACATAGTTCACTTAGATCTTTGATTAGTCATAGACTTGTACAAATTTGCCTATAAATACTTTTGGAAAATGTCGGGATATAGAGAGAAGACAAGGAGAGACTATGTATGAGCATAGGAATAGAGATATTAGTGATTGTAAATGTCAATAGACAGATGAGAAAGTAGTTGAAGTCTCTCTCACTTTTCAGTTGTAGTCTTCTCCTGAAATGAAAGAAATGTTGCACCCGATATTTCTGCGTCTACTCCGTCTGTGGTAGATCATTTGCAAAATCCTTTTGAGGATATCTAAGTTGTTAGTTAATGAGTTTGTGATTTGAATTTCAGAGTCTAATTGTAAACAGGTTAAGAGAATTGCTAGTAGGAACATTCACATGTGTTGAGTGTTCACAGTTCTCTGAAACAGGCGCACATTTCGAGTTCAAAGAAATGAGTAGTGCTCAGTGCACAGTGTAAAGTTTTACACATATGATAGCTCAAAATCTAAGTTGAGAGATAAGCTATCTTCAGCCAAAAGGATTTGGTAAAACGGGTTCGACATTGTGAGAACCAAAGTTAAGAAGTTAGGGGTGTCAAATCGACTTCTCAGAAGTACAGATTTGAACATAGGTAACTTGTGAAGTTGATTTCTCAAGTTATACTAAACCTTTTTGAGAACTTTAACTTGGAGGAGGTGCGCAATCTCTAGGCGACACTCCATACAAAATTTCATAGAAAACTTTACATGTTTGATAGGTCAATGAGAAGAAATTGTGCAGCAGACTTTCTGTGTTTTATCTTCTTCACAGATTTTCTCAACTTTTGATAATTTGGAGATTGGACCTCTAATTTAGTGAAGGTTTTGACTTACTCTTGATATAGAGGTGTTCTAAATTCAAGAGTAGGTTATTCTTTTGGAGATTAACACTCTCCATCACCTGCTGCTGATGATGTGCCTGCTGCTGATGATGTGCCTGCTGCTGAATTGGAATCCTGTTGTTGTGTTTCTCCTTCGGTTAACGGAGTCTGGGTTACCGGAATAGGATCTAGGAAGACTGGAGGTTCTGTGGTGGTCCATTGACTAGCCTTGTTGTACATCCTTTGTTGTTCGCGTATGCCTGGTTCAAATAATTCTGCTGCAGGCTGCAGTTGTTTACCGGAGCGGGTCTGAATTACTGCAGCGTGTGTTTCTACTGGTGTGATTTGTACCATATTAGTCGTTGGGTTTTGTCATTCCTTCTTCCTCTGATCATACTCAGCTGCATCTTTACAGAATCTTCTAATGTGACCAAATTCACCATAGAAATGACAGCACGGTGGTGGTAAATTGGGATTTTTCGGTGGCGGTCCGGTCTGCCAGCAGTTTGCGTTGTAGTTGTTGTTTCTCTGTCCTCTGTAATTTCGATATCCTTGTTGCTGATTGTTCCTCATTTGCGGGGGTACATAATGGTTGGCTGGTTGTCCTGGTTCCTGTATAATAGCATTGACAGTTGCGGTTCCCTGAACTTTGGCGTTGTATGCGCAGTTTTCGGTGGTGTGTCCGGCAGTGTTGCAGATAGCACAGAACAATTGATTAAGTGCACAAGTGGCACTGGTATGGCCTGAATTCTTGCATGTGATGCAGTATACTTGTCTGGTCATATCTTCGGCGACATTTCTCTTTGTTTTTAACCATTCCAGATCCTCTGTAAATCCTCTAACCTTGTTTTCCAGCTGCAGAGCCATTGCGATTACTACTTCTAGCGTCATAGCTCCTACACAGCGTATGATCATAATCTGCTTAAGTTGTGGAGTCAAGCCATTGATAAACCACTGAGTAATAATGTCGTCCGGTAGGTTGGCGTGTGCTGGTGATAACTGCCTTAGATGCGTCCTGAATAGAGTAGCGTACTCTTGTACATTTTGATTTATCTTCTGTCTATTGTTTTGTAGGTAATAAAAAAT
Organism: Ceratopteris richardii; assembly: GCA_020310875.1. Taxonomy (NCBI): domain Eukaryota; kingdom Viridiplantae; phylum Streptophyta; class Polypodiopsida; order Polypodiales; family Pteridaceae; genus Ceratopteris; species Ceratopteris richardii. The sequence continues at coordinate 109,117,803 of CM035440.1, read as the reverse complement.
TTGGACTGGATTCTTCTTTAGCCTAAATCTTTGCAGAAATGCATTCCTCACTGCTTCATAGGTGCCGAAATGATTAATGTCATATTCGGTAAGCCATCTAGCTGCTTCGTTGACCAATGTCGATTGGAAAACAATAGCCTTATATGCCGGATCAGGTGGATGGTTGAGAACTACGTAGCTTATCTCGAATGTGCGTACGTGAGCATCCGGATCATCTCCTGGGAATCCACCAAATTTAGTGTACGTCACTCTTGTCGGAGTCGGCCTTGGTGGGCATACTTGTTGTTGCTGTTGCTGTTGTTGTTGTTGTTGCCCGTTCATCGTGCTGCTGGTTGTATGATGACTTTCTCCTGTATCCAGAGGCTGAATATCCGGACTATTGGAGTCTGTATCGCTGGATTGTGCACTTTCCGGTTCGATAATCTTGTTCAGTATGCTTCGAATCTCGGTTTCGAACAACTTTCCTTCCTTCTTGATGTCGAGTGTAAGGGAACTTACTCCCCAAAGCGGTGGCTGGGCTGAAGATTCATAAAAAAATGGTAAACCGTCGCCGAAAAACTGTGATTTTGTTACCGAAATATCACCGGAATGTGCCAAAATTTCACCAAAATAAGGTGTTTTTTCGCCTTCGCCAATTTCTTTGGCTAAAGTGTTTCTAGTCGTAAACAAATTTGAATCTTTATCCAAGATTGTTAAAGTAACTTCAGACTGCGGCCTCGTAGATTCTGGAGTTACTATATCTTCGACAGATTGTGCCGAAATAGTACTGAAATTTACAAGAGGCATAACACGTTCCGTCGGGATATGACCGGAATCACTTCTAACGTTCTTGACTTTCTTGACAACTAGGTCACACCTAGTTGTACTTCTACCTCCCGGGGTTGTCTTTAGTACATTAAGTACTCCAGACTGACGGTTCTTGGGATACCTTTCACCGGATCGAGTAACCGGCATGTATCATCTTTTGTACTAATCGCGTAGTATCACTATCGATTAAATTTTTTTATAACCACGTTTCCACAACAAGTTTGCAACAATCTGGATCTGTTGCTACTTTCGACAAACAAACGGTAATCTTGATGTTCGATTTCGACAGACGAATAACGATCTTGATGCCACCTTCCCACAGATAACACTTACGTCAGGTAAATGGCAATCTTGATGCCACCTTCCTATAGACGACGCCAAGTGTTAAAATTGGTGCGGACAAAACGGCCAATGTTAAGGCCAGTGTTGAATTAATGCACTGTTCTAACTGTCAGAACGTGTCTACTTGAGTCCTGGGTTCTTGGGAGTGGTAGGGGTCTGTTAGACAGAGGCCCTTTACTTAGTTCCCAAATGCAACCACCTCGGATATAGAGAGTTAATGCAACTTTGATAAGCTTCCGTTATACGCCAACCTTCACTGTTCACGTCTTAGCTCGGCCCTCACGTAATGAATACACTACAACACTACAATGATCATCTTACCACAGATGCAAGAGACATAACCTAAGGGTTCAATCTTTACCAGATAAGTGCCATAATCCGCTCAATATCTGAAACATAGAGAACTAACCAGTCAATTACACCGCACTAAGACTTAGTATGCGATTCATGATTCCTTTCTGCAACATTAATCCTTACCGTCTATTGACCGATTACGACACTAGAGACAATGCTATACTTTGCAGTATTATTGCATTATCACAACTTCTACGGTCCTCACTCAACACTTGGCAGAACATTCCATGAAATAACACTAACCCAGTCGCGCTCTTAATACACGATTACAACAAGGGCTTACAGACGATTCACTTCCAACCACAGTTCGATGAGTCACTATATGATGAATCACACTCACAACTATATCAAAGATCCAGAAATAACAGATACATACAATAGATAGAAACCCGCAGATCATTCTATCTATCTATCTATCTATCTATCTATCTATCTATCTATCTATCTATCTATCGATCTATCTATCTATCTATCTATCTATCGATCTATCTATCTATCTATCTATCTATCTATCTATCTATCTATCTATCTATCTATCTATCTATCTATCTATCTATCTATCTATCTATCTATCTATCTATCTATCCATCTATCCATCTATCTATCTATCTATCTATCTATCTATCTATCTATCTATCTATCTATCTATCTATCTATCTATCTATCTATCTATCTATCTATCTATCTATCTATCTATCTATCTATCTATCTATCTATCTATCTATCTATCTATCTATCTATCTATCTATCTATCTATCTA
>CM035440.1:109065540-109108040 GCA_020310875.1 Ceratopteris richardii | reverse complement strand
ATACATGTGAAACTTCACATGAGGACATGAGAGTGTTTTATATTGATTCAGGATGTAGTAATCATTTGAGTGGAAATATTGCTTTGATGACTGATCTAGATCACAATGCAATTAATCATACAGTGCAGACAGGTGATAATACAAAGCATAAGGTAAAGTCAATTGGTTCAGTCAAAGCTAAGGATGGGAGCACTCTTCTGAGTAAGGTACTTTATGTTCCCACAATTCCAAAGAATTTGATCAGTGTAGGTCAAATTGTGGAAAAAGGTTATGAGGTAAGGTTCACAAATGATGGAGTTTATGTGGAAGACCCTAGTCAAGGGTATAAACAAGTTATTGCAGGTAAGAAAGAAGGAAGGCTTTTCACATTGAAGGTACAAGGAAATGTTGGACATGCTATGTTCACATATGGAGAGCAGAAGGTGTCAGAATTGGATCTTTGGCACAAAAGACTTGGACATTTTAATGAAAGAGGTATCAAAGAAATGATTAACAATGATTCAGTGCTTGGAATGCCTAACATTGCAGGTCAACACATGACATACAGATGTGAGGCATGTCAATTAGGTAAGGCTCATAAGCAATCCTATTCCAAGCATGGATTTATGTATTCAGAAAGACTTGAATTGGTGCATACAGATGTGTGGGGTCCTTTAAAGGACTTTAGTATAAATGGTTCAAGATATTATGTCATATATGTTGATGATGCTACCAGGTGGATCACAATTTATGTGATTAAGGAAAAGTCAGAAGTGTTTAATACATTTAAACACTATCATGCATATGCAGAAAGGATTACAGGTCAAAAATTGAAGAGACTAAGGTCAGATGGAGGGGGAGAGTATTTTTCAAATGAGTTCAATGATTATTTGTGGAATGCAGGTATAAAGAGAGAAGTTACTTGTAGGTACTCTCCTCAACAAAATGGGGTAGCAGAAAGAAGAAATAGGACTCTTGTTGAGTTTGCAAGGTCCATGATGAAAGAGAAGAATTGCCCAAATTATTTGTGGGCTGAGGCTGTTAATACAGCTACATATTTGGTTAATAGATTGCCTTGTAAAGCTTTGCAGGGTATGACACCATATGAAGCTTGGTGGGGTAAGAAACCTACCTTAGATCATTGCAGAATATTTGGATGCTTGGCATATGCATATGTGCCATCTCAATTGAGGCATAAGTTGGAGCCTAAGGCAGAAAAGTATGTATTCATTGGCTATGATGATAAGCAAATGGGATACAGGTTGTGGAGTCCATCCACAAAGCAATTTATTGTATCCAAGGATGTTACATTTGATGAGCAAGGTACTTGGTATGCAGGTAAATATAATGTACATGCAGATGATGAAGAAGTAGTGGAACAAAGGAAAGGTAAAGCAAAGATTCAATTACTTGATGAAAGTGAGAGTAATGAAGTGCAGATTGAAGTTGAAGAGAGGCCAAGGTTTGATCCAGAATGTGATGAACCAGAAACTTCAAGAAGTGCAGAAGTTAGGAGATCATCTAGGCACAAATGGCAACCTACAAGGTATAGCTATGACACTTCATTCTTAACTACTAAAGATTATGCTTATTTGGTAAAAGCAGATGAAGACCCTTCTACATATGAAGAAGCCAAAGGGAAGAAGAATTGGGAAGATGCTATGCAAGAGGAGTATGATGCATTGATAGAGAATCAAACATGGGATTTGGTTCCTAAATCTAATAGTCAGAAGATTATTGGATGTAAGTGGGTTTACAAAACAAAGAGATTTGCAGATGGAAGTGTGTCTAGGTATAAAGCTAGACTTGTTGTGAAAGGGTATGCACAGACATATGGAGTGGACTATGATGAGACCTTTAGTCCTGTGGCAAAGATGACAACCATCAGGACACTCATAGCAATTGCTGCTTGCAAAGGTTGGAAGCTATCTCAATTAGATGTAAAAAATGCTTTCTTGAATGGTTACATTTCAGATGAAGTCTACATGGAGCAACCAGATGGGTTCAAAGATCAAGTGAGTCCAAATTATGTATGTAAGCTCAAGAGAGCTTTGTATGGGTTGAAGCAAGCCCCAAGGGCTTGGAATTATAGGCTTGTAAAATTCTTGAATGATCTTGGATTTCAAGCATCAAAGGCAGATAGTAGCTTGCTAGTCAAAGCAAGTGAAGATGGGTTCATTTATGTTTGTATTTATGTTGATGACATAATACTTACAGGAACAGATGATAAAGGGATACAAATGATCAAGAAGCAGATGGAGAAAGAGTTCAAAATCAGTGATTTAGGGAACCTATCATTCTTCTTGGGAATGGAGATCTCTTATACTCAACATGGAGTATATGTGACCCAAGAAAGGTATCTTAAAAATTTGCTAACCAAATTTAAAATGGAAGATTGCAGGGTTGCACCTACACCTTTGGAAGTGAACCATAAATTGTCTAGGTTTGGAGGAGAAGAGTTCAGAGATATGAAACTCTATCAAAGTTTGGTTGGTAGCTTGATTTATGCTACATTAACAAGGCCTGACTTGTCATATGCAGTTGGTGTGCTTTCACAATTCATGCATTGTCCTAGAAAGGAACATTGGATTGCAGGACAAAGAGTACTTAGGTACATCAAGGGTACACTCAGAGAAGGGTTGTACTATGGGTTTACTTCAGATACAAGAATCAAGATATATAGTGATGCAGATTGGGCAGGTAATGTGGATGATAGAAGATCAACACATGGATACTTGTGCTATGTAGGAGATAAATTGATTTCATGGTGTTCTAAGAAGCAACATACAGTTGCTTTGTCATCTACAGAAGCAGAATATAAAGGTATGGTGGAAGCTGCAAAAGAGGTAATATGGCTAAAGACACTTTTGAAAGTTTTTGATGTGATTCAGAGTACTCCTATTATTTGTGGAGACAATATGAGTTCATTATACTTGGCAGCTAATCCTGTATTTCATGCTAGAATTAAGCATATTGAAATACAGTATCATTTTCTGAGAGAGAAGGTCATTGAGAAGGAAATTGAAGTCATACACACCCCTACAAAAGATCAACTTGCAGATATGATGACTAAAAGTTTGGATGGACCTAAGTTGCAGAGGTTTAAAGATATGGCAGGAATAAAGAAGATGCAGGTAATCACAATTGAAGATTGAGGGGGAGCTGTTGGAGCAGAGCAATCATCAATAGTGATTATATGAAGATCAAAGTGAGAAGATATGTGGAAGAATGAAGATTATTTTCAGAGGAAGAAAATAGAATCAGAAATGTTTCTTTTGTATATTACTCTTGTAAATAGTTCAATGTATTTTGAAAAAGATGACGAGTTAGACTCGTATATATATCTACAGATACGTATTCATAGTAAAAAAAAAGAGAGAGTGATATAGATCAGATAGAGAAGAATAGGTGAAGAGGTGATGAACATTGTATGTATCATCAACCATATGTATGAAAAGTAATGAAGAAGAAAATGTTGTAGAATTCTGCGCGTCGATCTTCTTTCCCATTCTCCTTCTGTGCTTAATCTTTTGAAGAATCCTTTTGCACGTATCTAAGTCCATAGCTAATCTATCTATGGCTAGAATTTGAGAGATTAATTTCAATCAGGCTGTGAGAATTTTGTTTAGGAACATTCATATGTGAAGATGTTCTGAGAGTCGAAAAATCTGGCGCACATTTCATCTTCAAAGAAATGGTCAGTGCTCAGTCCACAGTGTAAAATTTTACACAAGTGAGGGCTCAAAATCTAAGTTGGAAGGTAAGCTATATATGGCTAGAAGATCTTGATCAAACGGGTTCAGAGTTGGGAGAACCAGTGCTAAGAAGTTGCAGGTGTCAAAGTCGCCATTGCAGAGAAGCACTTTCAGACATAGGTAAAGTGTTTCACACATTTCTCAGTGTGTACTTAATCTTTTTGAGAGATTTAACTTGACAAAGTTGCGCAACCTTAAGACGAAGTGTTGTGCAAAGTTTTATCAAAAACTTTACAGGATTGATTAGTCAATGAGTGACTAATCTGCAGCAGACTTTTCTGAAGAAACTGAATTTTTCAGAATAATCAATTTCTTGATAATTTGGTGAAGATTCTCTAAATTAGGTGGAGTCTAAAGTTGATCTTGATATAGAGGTGATCTAAATTCAAGGTCAATTTGTTCTTTTGGAGATTAACACTCTCCATCATCTATCTATCTATCTATCTATCTATCTTTCTATCTATCTATCTATCTATCTATCTATCTATCTATCTATCTATCTATCTATCTATCTATCTATCTATCTATCTATCTATCTATCTATCTATCTATCTATCTATCTATCTATCTATCTATCTATCTATCTATCTATCTATCTATCTATCTATCTATCTATCTATCTATCTATCTATCTATCTACCTATCTATCCATCTATCTATCTATCTATCTATCTATCTATCTATCTATCTATCTATCTATCTATCTATCTATCTATCTATCTTCCAATCTATGTGTCTGTCTGTGTGTCTATCTATGTGTGTATCTGTCTATCTATCTCTCTATCTATCTGTCTATCTATCTATCTATCTATCTATCTATCTATCTATCTATCTATCTATCTATCTATCTATCTATCTATATATCTACCTATCTATCTATCTATCTATCTATCTATCTATCTATCTATCTATCTATCTATCTATCTATCTATCTATCTATCTATCTATCTATCTATCTATCTATGTATCTATCTATCTATCTATCTATCTATCTATCTATCTATCTACCTATCTATCTATCTATCTATCTATCTATCTATATATCTATCTATCTATCTATCTATCTATCTATCTATCTATCTATCTATCTATCTATCTATCTATCTATCTATCTATCTATCTATCTATCTATCTATCTATCTATCTATCTATCTATCTATCTATCTATCTATTCATCTATCTTTCTATCTATCTATCTATTCATCTATCTATCTATCTATCTATCTTTCTGTAGGAGCTAATCTGCGGATCGCATAGTAGACTGGTTGAAACCACTTATCAATTTGTTGCATCAGCACACTGTCAATCGCTCTGTCTGATGCATCCACAAATACATGAAATGGACGTTCCCAATCAGGGCATTGCAGGATTGGAGCCTACGTCAATAGGACCTTCAACCGATCAAATGCATTTTAACACTCATTAGTCCATTCGTACTTATGTGGGGTGCTTGTCATAAGTCGGTTGAGTGGCGTTGCTAGATGAACCAGCCACCGTAAATGTCTGCCATGCCACGTGATCTGGCCAATAATTTGCATAACTTCTTTGGGTGTTTTTGGGACTGGTGCCTCCAACACTACTGCTACCATATCAAGGTCTACCTGTATCCCTTGTTTGGAGATTATATGACCGAGCAGCTTCCCACAGGAGACCGCAAAGACTGATTTGGTAGGATCAAACATAATCGATACTCTCGACATTTTTCAAAACAACATCGTAAATGATACAGGTGCACCGAAGTATCGCCAAATAATGAAAAGTCATCCAAATAGACTTGCATAAACGTTGTCAAGTAAGGTGAGAACACTTCTTGCATGCATCTTTGGAATGTACTCGGGGCGTTTCGCAAACCAAACCACATTATGGAGCATGCATAGACGACCTAGTTGGTGATGAATGCCGTCTTCTGTATATCCTGTTCCGCCATCCTCACTTGATTGTATCCACTGTAGCCATCCAGGAAAGAATACATTTTGTGACCAGATACCTTATCGAGCATCGTATCTAGAAAAGAAAGAGGGAACGAATTCGGTACAGTGGCTGCGTTAAGCTTCCGGTAGTCGACACAAATATGTAAGTGTTTATTTTTCTTAGGCACTATCACTATTCGCGATATCCACTCAGCATGCTCGATTGGCAGAATAAATCCCACCTTCAACAAACGATCAAGTTCGGCTTAACCTGTGCCGCATAGTTAGGATTCATCCTGTAACTAGGTTGTTTGATAGGTCTCGCATCTGGTTTCAGCACCACTCTATGTTGATAAGCGCAGGAGTTGTACGAAATCATCTTAGAATTTGTCTACTAATCCTGCCTTAATTTTTACTGGTCTCAGGTTGACTATGTCATCCAAATTGTACGTTACCAGCTGATCCTCCGATACATAGAACTACCAAGGCTTTGCCAAATCATCAGCTGGTTGCAACAGTTGTTGTAATGTCGCTTCATCCATCATTATCTCGGCATCTGCTTCTGCTTCTTCAGTCAGTGGTACGACCGTACAAGCTGCCAGACTCCAATTATCTACTACCGACTATAAGTCTACATTACCTAATGCAATGAGGTCCTTATTTGTCTTGAGGAAAGCCTCCTTCTCATCATCAGATAGTCCATCCAACATATGGGCTGACTCTGCTACATATGGGCATGCGTGTAGATCACAAGGTTGCATAACATCCAATGTAACAACATATTTTCGGTGATTATTTTAAAAAATTAACTCTTGAGCTGACCAATCCTACACGACCTTGGCTTCCTTTAGCCATGGTCGACCGAAGAGTAAGTTTTAATCGAGGCTAGATTTGGGTAATTCGAGGACTACAAAAGTCATTTTGAATGTAGTTCCTTGCAGGGTTATAGGAATATTGCGCACTAGTCCCACCGGATGGACTCTAGATTGGTCCATCATTCGTGCAAAGAACTGCACTAGTTCAATTTGGGTCCAACCCAGTTTCTTACAGAGTGCAACTGTTGCAATATTCACTGCAGACCCTCCATCAATTAGAACTTGTGTAATCTTCAGGTTTATATACCAAACGGTGATCAGTGGTACCGTATGATCTACCACAGGATCCATCTCGGGTTGTATGGTCGCAGTTGCTAGAGTACATGAAGCTATGGGGCTGACCTACTGTTGGAATTGCTGTCTGACACTAGGAACTAGAGCGAAACGTCCCATACCTGGTCTGTTTGTGCTCTGGTCATCACCAACTCTGGTTGTGATTCTGATGTTGTCGGGGCAGAATTCTGTGCATTCGGTCTTGCATTTGGCAGAGGAGGCTGAGTTACCGGAACTGGGGTCATGGAACACAGTCGGCTCCTTGGTTGTCCATTGACTGGCCTTTGCAAACATCCGCTGTTGCTCACGAATACCGGGCTCAAAAAATTCAGTTGCTGGTTGTAACTGTTTTCCCGATCTTGTCTGTACTACATTTGCTCGTGAATCCACCGGGGAAATATAAACCATATTTGTCATAGGATTTTGCCTTTCTTTTTTCTTTTGTCGTACTCTGCGGATTCTTTACAAAATCTATGAATATGCCCAACCTCACTGCAAAAATGACAACGAGGGGGTGGGAGAGAGGTACCTTCAGCCGATGTACCCATCTCCCATCAATTTTGATTGAAATTATTACTTCGCGGACCCCGATAGTTTCTGTATCCCTGTTGCTGGTTGGTCCGCAACTGTGGTGGTACGTAATGGTTGGGTGGCTGCCCCTGCTCCTGTATTATGGCATTTACTACCGCTCTACCCTGCACCTTTGCATTGTATGCACAAGTTTCTATTGAGTGCCCTGACATGTTACAAATGGCACAATGAGCACATGTGGAACTAGTGTGACCGGGATTCTTACACTTAGTACAGTACACTTGTTTGGACGGATTCTCGTCCACATTCTTACTTGCTTTCATCCATTCTAGATCCTCCGTAAACCCTCCAACTTTGTGCTCCAATTGTAAGGCCATTGCAATGACAACGTCCAATGTCATTCCACCCACACAACGAATGATCATAATCTGTTTTAATTGTGGATTCAATCCGTTGATGAACCATTGTGTTATAACATCATCTGGCAAGTTAGCATGTGCTGCTGGCAACTGCCGCAAGTGAGTTCTGAACAGTGTCCCATACTCCTGGACACTCTGGTGTGGTTTCTGCCGATTGTTTTGTAAATAGTCAAAAATTTATGCAGGGTTCTTGTTCAAGAAAAACCTCTGCAGAAACGCATCTTTCACATTGTCATAATTACCAAAATGGTTAATATCATATTCTATCAGCCATCTTGCTGCTTCATTAACCAGCGTGGCGTGAAACACTATGGCCTTATGTGCCGGATCTGGTGGGTGGTTCAACACTGCGTAACTAATTTCGAATGTGCGAACGTGTGCATCAGGATCATCCCCTAGAAATCCACCGAATATCGTATAGGTCACTCCGGTTGGGACCGGTCGAAGTGGATCAACTGGTTGTGGCTGCTATTGTTGTTGCTGCTGAAATTGCGGTTGCAGCTGTGGCGATGTTTGTTGCTGTTGCTGTGAGCCACTCATGGTGCTATTGTTGGTAGTGTTGTTGTTACCTGAATTTTTAGGGGGTATCTCCTGATCTTCCGAGTCTCTATGGTCAGCCTGCTCACCTTTCGGTCCAAAAATGTCATCGAACCATTTGCTTAACTCCAAATCCAGCATCCTTTCCTCAGCTTTGGTGTCGAAATTGTTGGGGCTTCACTCACTAATTAGGCATGGATATATGAAGACATATGAAGACATATGATGAAGGAAAGAAGAAGTGAAGAAAAGACTTACAGAAAATCAAGCCTAAGTGAAGGGACAATTTCACTATTGTAAATTAGTACAAAATTAGAGTCTAGATTTGTATTTGATCTTCAGAACTTACGAGTTCAAGTCTAGAAGAATGTAAACCATAGGTATATAAGTTAATTTGAGTCAAAAATATGTATGAGAGAACTCAATTTGATAATCTGAGTGAGTAGAGAAAAGTCGTGTAATTTCTGAGAGAGATGGTGAGAGAAAACTTCTGAGTCTGAGAGAGTTTTCCATGGCTGTGAGCAAAATTAGGCCAAGCCATTTTGTACACATCTTCTCTGATAATCAACACATGTTCGTGTAGAAGGATTGAGTCTAATTCCTCTTGTACATTGAGTTCTAAGTCATTTCATATGACTGTGTAAGGTAGTTGACAGTTACGACTTTTCTGGCGCACATTTGACTGATCCTCTGAAGGTCAGATCTCGAAGCACAGTGTAAAGTTTTTGGTAAGTGATAGCTCATTTGAAAGCTACTATCCTCAACTACATTTGGTCAAAAGATCTTTAAGAAACGGGACGCATACTCAGAGAAATCAACTTAAGAGTGGAGGTATGTCAAATCGATGAAGTAGATTTTCAGTTTTCAGACATAGTGGAAAGGTTGAAGCTAAATCAGAAGATTTTGAAGTTATTACTTGAAAGTTTTGGTTATTATGTGTTGCTTAACATTAGCAAGAACATTCTTTAGCAAGTGATCAAAAGATTTTGCAAAGATTGAGCTAATACAGGTCAGATTGAAGGATTGAAGAAAAGGTGCAAATTTCTGTGAAGTGAAATTTTGATTTTCACTAAATTCAGAGATGAATATTCACAATGTGAGTTTTGCTAAGCTAATGATGGTTATGGAGGTCTTCTAATACCACATTAGTTTGGTTCTTGTGGTGTTTTACACACCAACAAGTGGTATCAGAGCAGATAAGGTCCTCGAGACTAAAGGAAGAGCAGATACAAGAAGAATTGAAGAGTTCTTTGTCAAAGAAGGAGGAAGCTGAGGTGTTCAACAAACAAAAGTTATCAGAAGATTGTTTCGAAGTTGCTCCCAAGGGTAAAGGTCTACAAAAGGTACCATTCTTTAACCTTACACTTACAGGTTGAAGCAGAAGTAAGGATACCATGGCAGATCATGTGTCCATTGACAAATTGAACAGAGATAACTATCCTGCTTGGGTAATGAGGATGGAGGCCTTACTTATGAGTAAGGACCTAATGGTATATGTGACAGGTGAAGAGGAGAAGCCTAAATTTGAAGATGAAAGTCATCCAAGAAAAGAAGAGCTAGAAGCTTTGAAGCTATATAACACTATTACAGATCATTTGTTGCCACACATCAGAGGTTTAGAAACAGCTGAAGATATTTGGAATGCTTTGGAAGACCACTTCCAAAACACTACTAAAGCTAGGAAAGCTAGCTTATGGTCAGAGTTTACCACATTCAAGAAAAAGCAAAATCAGAGCATTAGTGATTATGTCACTAAGATGAAGGATTTGGCAGATAGCCTTGGATCCATTGATGAGGATATTGAAGATCATAGGTTGATAGCTCAATTACTTGCAGGGTTAAGAGGTGATGAAAGGTGGAAGCCTTTTGTACTTTCAACAGAACTCTCATTAAATCATTATGTGCCAGAACTGAATCAATTACTTGGATTGATGCTCACATTTGAGCAAGACTTGAAGTCAGATGGAGACAAAGGTCAAAGTTCTGCAATGTATGTGAAGAATAAAAAGAAAGGAGATAAAGGAAAGGCAAAGGATGAAGAAGAATCAACAATTCAAGCAAATTATGCAAGAGGAAGAGGTTTTGGCAGAGGTAAAGGTCGAGGAAATGGAAGAGGTAGAGGTAATCAGAACAATAATAAGAAGACATGTTGGATTTGTGGATTGAGCAATCATCTAGCATATGATTGTTGGCACAATCAACAAGGAGCAAGCCAAAATCAGAATAACAATGGCAGAGGAAGAGGTGGAAGATTTCAGAATCAATTTCAAAGAGGAAGACAGAATTCAAGAGGAAGTTATGGAAGAGGTGGTGGTAGAAATTGGAATCAGAACCAATCATACAACACCACATATTATAATTATGCAAATGATACACAGAATGACAACCATACAACATTGATGATGAATTCAATTAGTTCATCAGAGAAGGAGGATCTCAAGGTATTTTATATTGACTCTGGTTGTTCAAATCATTTATCAGGTAATATAGAATTATTGCAAGAATTGGAAGAAGGCAATTCAAGTCATACAGTACAAATAGGTGATAATACAAAACATAATGTGCATTCAATTGGAAAAGTGAAGTGCAGGAGTGGAGCTGATTTATTAACAAATGTTTTGTATGTTCCAACAATACCAAAGAATCTGATTAGTGTTGGACAAATAGTGGAGAAAGGTTTTCAAGTCAGATTTACAAATGAAGGGGTATTTGTTGAAGATCTAGAGGATGCATACAAACCCATTGTTTGTGGTAAGAAGGAAGGTAGACTTTTTACTCTCAAAGTACAAGGAAATGTTGGTCAAGCCCTAATTACACATGGTGATGAAGTAATTACAGAGTTAGATCTTTGGCATAAGAGATTGGGACACTTCAATGAAAGAGGAATCAAAACTATGGTGGAGAATCAATCTGTAATGGGGCTACCAAATGTGAAGAATCAACATATGATATACAAGTGTGAAGCTTGTCAGATGGGAAAAGCTCATAGACAACCATTTCAGAAGAAAGGATTCAAGCATGATGGTTTGCTTGAACTCATACATACAGATGTATGGGGACCAACAAAAGAAGGTTCAATAAATGGATCTAGGTATTATGTTTTGTTTATTGATGATGCTACAAGGTGGATAACCCTTTATGTTCTAAAGGAAAGATCAAAAGTTTTTGGTGCCTTCAAACATTTTCATGCTTATGCAGAAAGAGTTACAGGTCACAAACTCAAGAGGCTAAGGTCTGATGGAGGGGGAGAATACTTCTCTCAAGAGTTTAATGACTATCTTTGGAATGCAGGTATCAAGAGAGAGATAACTTGCAGGTGTACACCTCAACATAATGGGGTGGCAGAAAGAACATTGGTTGAATTTGCAAGAGCAATGCTAAAGGAAAAGAATTGCCCTAATTATCTTTGGGCTGAGGCTGTAAATACAGCCACATACCTTGTGAATAGGTTACCATGTGGAGCTTTGAATGGTATGACCCCTTATGAAGCTTGGTGGGGTAAGAAACCAACACTTGACCATTGTAAAGTGTTTGGGTCAATTGCCTATGCTTATGTGCCATCACAACTCAGACATAAGCTTGAACCAAAGGCAGGAAAATATGTGTTTATTGGGTATGATGAAAAGCAAATGGGTTATAGACTATGGAGTCCTCTGACTAAACATTTTATTGTTTCCAGAGATGTAACTTTTGATGAACAGAAGAGTTGGTATGCAGATAAATATTGTGATCTTGAAACATTTGAAGAAGAGATAAGAAGGAGTGCAAGAGGTAAGTCACATATGCAGATAGATGGTGATGAAGAACATATGCAAGCAAGCACATCAAGAGTCGGATCATATAGAAGGAATGAAGATGGGCCAATATTTGATGAAGAAGTACATCTAGATATACATGAAGAGTGTGAACCAAGAAGGTCAACCAGAATGAGGAAGCAACCTACAAGGTATTCATATGACACTTCTTACTTGACTCAAAAAAATTATGCTTACATGGTTAAAGAAGATGAAGAACCTCAAAGCTATGATGAAGCAAAGAGTAAAAGACAATGGGAAGTAGCAATGAAGGAAGAGTTTGATGCACTTGAAGAGAACAAAACTTGGGAACTTGTCCCAAAGCCTAATGGTAAGAAAGTGATTGGAAATAAATGGGTTTACAAAATCAAGAAGCATGCAGATGGAACTATAGCCAGATACAAAGCTAGATTGGTGGTTAAAGGCTATGCTCAAACATTTGGCATAGATTATGATGAGACATTCAGTCCTGTAGCAAAGATGTCAACCATAAGGACAATCATTGCCATTGCAGCATCAAAAGGATGGACATTGAGTCAATTGGATATTAAGAATGCATTTTTGAATGGATATATATCAGATGAGGTTTACATGGAGCAACCTGTTGGTGTGTAAAACACCACAAGAACTAAACTAATGTGGTATTAGAAGACCTCCATAACCACCATTAGCTTAGCAACACTCACATTATGAGTCTTCATCTCTGAACTTAGTGAAAATCAAAATTTCACTTCACAGAAATCTGCGCCTTTTCTTCAATCCTTCAATCTGACCTGTATTAGTTCAATCTTTGCCAAATCTTTTGATTACTTGCTAAGAGAAGTTCTTGCTAGTGTTAAGCAACACATAACAAACAAAACTTTCAAGCAATAACTTCACAATCCTCTGATTTTGTATCAACCTTTACACTATGTCTGAAAACTGAAAATTTACTTCATCGATTTGACATACCTTCACTCTTAAACTGATTTCTCTGAGTACACGTCCCGTTTCTCAAAGATCTTTTGACCAAATGTAGTTGAGGATTATAGCTTTCCAACGAGCTATCACTTACCAAAAACTTTACACCATGCTTCGAGATCTGACCTTAAGAAGATCAGTCAAATGTGCGCCAGAAAAGTCGTAACTATCAACTAACTTTCATAGTCATATGAAATGACTTGAAACTCAATATACAATAGGAATTAGGCACAATGCTTCTACACAAACATGTGTTGATTATCAGAGAAAGTGTGTACAAAATGGCTTAGCCTAATTTTGCTCACAGCCATGGAAAACTCTATCAGACTCAGAAGTTTTCTCTCACCATCTCTCTCAGAAATTACACGACTTTTCTCTACTCACTCAAACTACAAAATTGAGTTCTCTCTTACATGTTTCTGACTCAAATTAACTTATATACCTATGGTTTACATACATCTGGACTTGAACTCGTAAGTTCTAAAGATCAATTACAAATCTAGACTCTAATTTTGCACTAATTTACAATAGTGAAATTGTCCCTTCACTTAGGCTTGATTTTCTGTAGGTCTTTCCTTCACTTCTTCTTTCCTCCATCATATGTCTCCATATGTCTTCATATATGCATGCCTAATTAGTGAGTGAAGCCCCAACAGCTCCCCCTCAATCACTAATTAGCATAATTTAACTTCTTCACATAGTCTCCTTCTCTTTTATTCCTGCCATCTCCTTGAACTTACTTGTCTTTACTCCATCCAAGCTTTTTGTCATAATATCTGCAATCTGATCTTTTGTGGAAGTATACACCACTTCAATCTCTTTCTCCATTACCTTTTCTCTAAGAAAATGATACTGTATCTCTATGTGCTTTGTCCTTGATCAATTTCCAAGCTTTTGAATAATGTCTGCATCCATATGACTTCCTTTGCTGCTTCCACAAGTCCTTTGTATTCAGCTTCTGTTGATGATAAGGCCACTGTGTGTTGTTTCTTTGAACACCAACTCACAAGCTTATCTCCAATATATATCATGTAGCCATGTGTAGACCTTCTGTCATCTTGACTTCCTGCCCAATCTGAATCACTATAGGCTCTCAATCTTATATCTGATGTAAAAGGATAATACAATCCTTCTTTCAAAGTCCCTTTGATATATCTAAGGACTCTTTGACCTGCAATCCAATGTGGATCCTTTGGACAATGCATGAATTGGGAAAGGACACCAACTGCATAACTAAGATCAGGCCTTGTTAGAGTTGCATAAATCAAACTTCCAACTAGAGATTGATACTTCCTCATGTCTTTGAACTCTGCACCATCATATCTACTGAGTTTGTGATTGACTTCTAATGGTGTAGATGCCTCTCTGCAATTCTCCATGTTAAATTTCTTTAGAAGATTCAAGAGATACCTTTCTTGTGATACATAAATGCCATGCTCTGCATAAGTAATTTCCATTCCAAGAAAATATGACAATTTTCCTAGATCACTTATCTTGAATTCTCTTTCAAGTAGCTTCTTCACCTCCTTGATTCCTTCATTTGAGGTACCTGTAATTATAATGTCATCTACATATATACAAATGTAGATCATACCTTCATCTGTTCTTTTGATAAGTAAACTTGCATCTGCCTTTGAACTTTGATACCCAAGGTCATTAAGATACTTTACAAGTCTATAATTCCAAGCTCTTGGAGCTTGCTTCAAACCATAAAGGGCTCTTCTCAACCTGCAAACATAATTTGGAAACTTATGATCTGCAAACCCTTGAGGTTGCTCCATGTAAACCTCATCTGATATATATCCATTTAAAAATGCATTCTTAATGTCCAATTGACTCAATGTCCATCCTTTTGATGCTGCAATGGCAATGATTGTCCTTATGGTTGACATCTTTGCTATAGGACTGAATGTCTCATCATAATCTATGCCAAATGTTTGAGCATAACCTTTAACCACCAATCTAGCTTTGTATCTGGCTATAGTTCCATCTGCATGCTTCTTAACTTTGTAAACCCATTTATTTCCAATCACTTTCTTACCATTAGGCTTTGGGACAAGTTCCCAAGTTTTGTTCTCTTCAAGAGCATCAAATTCTTCCTTCATTGCTACTTCCCATTGTCTCTTACCTTTTGCTTCATCATAGCTTTGAGGTTCTTCATCTTCTTTAACCATGTAAGCATAATTTTTCTGAGTCAAATAAGAAGTGTCATATGAATACCTTGTAGGTTGCTTCCTCATTCTGGTTGACCTTCTTGGTTCACACTCTTCATGTATATCTGGATGTACTTCTTCATCAAATATTGGCCCATCTTCATTTCTTCTGTATGATCCAACTCTTGATGTGCTTGCTTGCATATGTTCTTCATCTCCATCTATTTGCATATGTGACTTACCTCTTGCACTCCTTCTTATCTCTTCTTCAAATGTTTCAAGCTCACATTCTTTATCTGCATACCAACTCTTCTGTTCATCAAAGGTCACATCTCTGGAAACAATAAAATGTTTAGTTAAAGGACTCCATAGCCTATAACCCATTTGCTTTTCATCATACCCAATAAACACATATCTTTCTGCCTTTGGTTCAAGCTTATGTCTGAGTTGTGATGGTACATAAGCATAGGCAATTGACCCAAACACTTTACAATGGTCAAGTGTTGGTTTCTTACCCCACCAAGCTTCATAAGGGGTCATACCATTCAAAGCTCCACATGGTAACCTATTCACAAGGTATGTGGCTGTATTTACAGCCTCAGCCCAAAGATAATTAGGGCAATTCTTTTCCTTTAACATTGCTCTTGCAAATTCAACCAATGTTCTATTTCTCCTTTCTGCCACCCCATTATGTTGAGGTGTATACTTGCAAGTTATCTCTCTCTTGATACCTGCATTCCAAAGATAGTCATTAAATTCTTGGGAGAAGTATTCTCCCCCTCCATCAGACCTTAACCTCTTGAGTTTGTGGCCTGTAACTCTTTCTGCATAAGCATGAAAATGTTTGAAGGCTCCAAAGACTTCTGACCTTTCCTTTAGAACATAAAGGGTTATCCACCTTGTAGCATCATCAATAAACAAAACATAATACTTAGATCCATTTATTGAACCTTCTTTTGTTGGTCCCCATACATCTGTATGTATGAGTTCAAGCAAACCATCATGCTTGAAACCTTTCTTCTGAAATGGTTGTCTATGAGCTTTCCCCATCTGACAAGCTTCACACTTGTATATCATATGTTGATTCTTCACATTTGGTAGTCCCAATACAGATTGATTTTCCACCATAGTTTTGATTCCTCTTTCATTGAAATGTCCCAATCTTTTATGCCAAAGATCTAACTCTGTAATTACTTCATCACCATGTGTGATTAGGGCTTGACCAACATTTCCTTGCACTTTGAGAGTAAAAAGTCTACCTTCCTTCTTACCACAAACAATGGGTTTGTATACATCCTCTGGATCTTCAACAAATACCCCTTCATTTGTAAATCTGACTTGAAAACCTTTTTCCACTATTTGTCCAACACTAATCAGATTCTTTGGTATTGTTGGAACATACAAAACATTTGTTAATAAATCAGCTCCACTCCTGCACTTCACTTTTCCAATTGAATGCACATTATGCTTTGTATTGTCACCTGTTTGTACTGTATGACTTGAATTTCCTTCTTCCAATTCTGACAATAATTCTATATTACCTGATAAATGATTTGAACAACCAGAGTCAATATAGAATACCTTGAGATCCTCCTTCTCTGATGAACTAATTGAATTCATCATCAATGTTGTATGGTTGTCATTTTGTGTATCATTTGCATAATTGTAATATGTAGTGTTGTATGATTGGTTCTGATTCCAATTTCTACCACCACCTCTTCCATAACTTCCTCTTGAATTCTGTCTTCCTCTTTGAAATTGATTCTGAAACCTTCCACCTCTACCTCTGCCATTGTTATTCTGATTTTGATTTGCTCCTTGTTGATTGTGCCAACAATCATATGCTAGATGATTGCTCAATCCACAAATCCAACATGTCTTCTTATTATTGTTCTGATTACCTCTACCTCTTCCATTTCCTCGACCTTTACCTCTGCCAAAACCTCTTCCTCTTGCATAATTTGCTTGAGTTGTTGACTCTTCTTCATCCTTTGCTTTGCCTTTATCTCCTTTCTTTTTGTTCTTCACATACATTGCAGAACTTTGACCTTTGTCTCCATCTGACTTTAAGTCTTGCTCAAATGTGAGCATCAAACCAAGTAATTGATTCAATTCTGGCACATAATGATTTAATGAGAGTTCTGTTGAAAGTACAAAGGGCTTCCATCTCTCATCACCTCTTAACCCTGCAAGTAATTGTGCTATCAACCTATGATCTTCAATATCCTCATCAATAGATCCAAGGCTATCTGCCAAGTCCTTCATCTTAGTGACATAATCACTAATACTCTGATTTTGCTTTTTCCTGAATGTGGTGAACTCTGACCATAAGCTAGCTTTCCTAGCTTTAGTGGTGTTTTGGAAGTGGTCTTCCAAAGCATTCCAAATATCTTCAGCTGTTTCTAAACCTCTGATATGTGGCAACAAGTGATCTGTAATAGTGTTGTATATATAAGCTCTTGCACTTGCATCTCTCTTCTGCCATAGCTTCAAAGCTTCTAACTCTTCCTTCCTTGGATGACTTTCATCTTCAAATTTAGGCTTCTCCTCTTCACCTGTCACATATACCATTAAGTCCTTACTCATAAGTAAGGCCTCCATCCTCATTACCCAAGCAGGATAGTTATCTCTGTCCAATTTGTCAATGGACACATGATCTGCCATGGTATCCTTGCTTCTGCTTCAACCTGTAAGTGTAAGGTTAAAGAATGATACCTTTTGTAGACCTTTACTCTTGGGAGCAACTTCGAAATACTCTTCTGATGACTTTTGGTTGTTGAACACCTCAGCTTCCTCCTTCTTTGATAAAGAACTCTTCAACTCTTCTTGTATCTGCTCTCCTTTACTTCTCGAGGACCTTATCTGCTCTGATACCACTTGTTGGTGTGTAAAACACCACAAGAACTAAACTAATGTGGTATTAGAAGACCTCCATAACCACCATTAGCTTAGCAACACTCACATTATGAGTCTTCATCTCTGAACTTAGTGAAAATCAAAATTTCACTTCACAGAAATCTGCGCCTTTTCTTCAATCCTTCAATCTGACCTGTATTAGTTCAATCTTTGCCAAATCTTTTGATTACTTGCTAAGAGAAGTTCTTGCTAGTGTTAAGCAACACATAACAAACAAAACTTTCAAGCAATAACTTCACAATCCTCTGATTTTGTATCAACCTTTACACTATGTCTGAAAACTGAAAATTTACTTCATCGATTTGACATACCTTCACTCTTAAACTGATTTCTCTGAGTACACGTCCCGTTTCTCAAAGATCTTTTGACCAAATGTAGTTGAGGATTATAGCTTTCCAACGAGCTATCACTTACCAAAAACTTTACACCATGCTTCGAGATCTGACCTTAAGAAGATCAGTCAAATGTGCGCCAGAAAAGTCGTAACTATCAACTAACTTTCATAGTCATATGAAATGACTTGAAACTCAATATACAATAGGAATTAGGCACAATGCTTCTACACAAACATGTGTTGATTATCAGAGAAAGTGTGTACAAAATGGCTTAGCCTAACTTTGCTCACAGCCATGGAAAACTCTATCAGACTCAGAAGTTTTCTCTCACCATCTCTCTCAGAAATTACACGACTTTTCTCTACTCACTCAAACTACAAAATTGAGTTCTCTCTTACATGTTTCTGACTCAAATTAACTTATATACCTATGGTTTACATACATCTGGACTTGAACTCGTAAGTTCTAAAGATCAATTACAAATCTAGACTCTAATTTTGCACTAATTTACAATAGTGAAATTGTCCCTTCACTTAGGCTTGATTTTCTGTAGGTCTTTCCTTCACTTCTTCTTTCCTCCATCATATGTCTCCATATGTCTTCATATATGCATGCCTAATTAGTGAGTGAAGCCCCAACACAACCTCAAGGGTTTGCAGATCATAAGTTTCCAAATTATGTTTGCAGATTAAGAAGAGCACTTTATGGTTTGAAGCAAGCTCCAAGAGCTTGGAATTTTAGACTTGTAAAGTACCTTAATGATCTTGGATATCAAAGTTCAAAGGCAGATGCAAGTCTACTTATCAAAAGAACAGATGAAGGTATGATCTACATTTGTATATATGTAGATGATATTATAATTACAGGTACCTCAAATGAAGGAATCAAGGAGGTGAAGAAGCTACTTGAGAAGGAATTCAAGATAAGTGATCTAGGAAAATTGTCATATTTTCTTGGAATGGAAATCACTTATGCAGAGCATGGTATTTATGTATCACAAGAAAGGTATCTCTTGAATCTTCTAAAGAAGTTTAACATGGAGAATTGCAGAGAGGCATCTACACCACTAGAGGTCAATCACAAACTCAGTAGATATGATGGTGCAGAATTCAAAGACATGAGGAAGTATCAATCTTTAGTGGGAAGTTTGATTTATGCAACTCTAACAAGGCCTGATCTTAGTTATGCAGTTGGTGTCCTTTCTCAATTCATGCATTGTCCAAAGGATCCACATTGGATTGCAGGTCAAAGAGTCCTTAGATATATCAAAGGGACTTTGGAAGAAGGATTGTATTATCCTTTTACATCAGATATAAGGTTGAGAGCCTATAGTGATTCAGATTGGGCAGGAAGTCAAGATGACAGAAGATCTACCCATGGTTATATGATATACATTGGAGATAAGCTTGTGAGTTGGTGTTCAAAGAAACAACACACAGTGGCCTTATCATCAACAGAAGCTGAATACAAAGGACTTGTGGAAGCAGCAAAGGAAGTCATATGGATGCAGACATTATTCAAAAGCTTGGGAATTGATCAAGGTATACCCATAATTCATGGAGATAACATGAGTTCATTATATCTTGCAGCAAATCCTGTATTTCATGCAAGGACAAAGCACATAGAGATACAGTATCATTTTCTTAGAGAAAAGGTAATGGAAAAAGAGATTGAAGTGGTGTACACTTCTACAAAAGATCAGATTGCAGATATTATGACAAAAAGCTTGGATGGAGTGAAGACAAGTAAGTTCAAGGAGATGGCAGGAATAAAAGAGAAGAAGACTATGTGAAGAAGTCAAATTATGCGAATTAGTGATTGAGGGGGAGCTGTTGGGGCTTCACTCACTAATTAGGCATGGATATATGAAGACATATGAAGACATATGATGAAGGAAAGAAGAAGTGAAGAAAAGACTTACAGAAAATCAAGCCTAAGTGAAGGGACAATTTCACTATTGTAAATTAGTACAAAATTAGAGTCTAGATTTGTATTTGATCTTCAGAACTTACGAGTTCAAGTCTAGAAGAATGTAAACCATAGGTATATAAGTTAATTTGAGTCAAAAATATGTATGAGAGAACTCAATTTGATCATCTGAGTGAGTAGAGAAAAGTCGTGTAATTTCTGAGAGAGATGGTGAGAGAAAACTTCTGAGTCTGAGAGAGTTTTCCATGGCTGTGAGCAAAATTAGGCCAAGCCATTTTGTACACATCTTCTCTGATAATCAACACATGTTTGTGTAGAAGGATTGAGTCTAATTCCTCTTGTACATTGAGTTCTAAGTCATTTCATATGACTGTGTAAGGTAGTTGACAGTTACGACTTTTCTGGCGCACATTTGACTGATCCTCTGAAGGTCAGATCTCGAAGCACAGTGTAAAGTTTTTGGTAAGTGATAGCTCGTTTGAAAGCTACTATCCTCAACTACATTTGGTCAAAAGATCTTTAAGAAACGGGACGCATACTCAGAGAAATCAACTTAAGAGTGGAGGTATGTCAAATCGATGAAGTAGATTTTCAGTTTTCAGACATAGTGGAAAGGTTGAAGCTAAATCAGAAGATTTTGAAGTTATTACTTGAAAGTTTTGGTTATTATGTGTTGCTTAACATTAGCAAGAACATTCTTTAGCAAGTGATCAAAAGATTTTGCAAAGATTGAGCTAATACAGGTTAGATTGAAGGATTGAAGAAAAGGCGCAGATTTCTGTGAAGTGAAATTTTGATTTTCACTAAATTCAAAGATGAATATTCACAATGTGAGTTTTGCTAAGCTAATGATGGTTATGGAGGTCTTCTAATACCACATTAGTTTGGTTCTTGTGGTGTTTTACACACCAACAGAAATTAAGTAGACTTGCACCGAAAAGGGGTGAACGCAATAAGTGTCCACCAGGCAACACCGTAGTGTCACCGAAAAACTTCAAATTGCCACCAGGTGATACCGAACTTCCACCGAAGCTCGCCGAAGTCTCACCGAACCAAGCTGGTTTGATGCTCACATATGAGCAAGACTTGAAGGGAGATGGAGATAAAGGACAAAGTTCTGCAATGTACATGAAGAACAAGAAGAAAGGAGATAAAGGTAAAGCAAAGGATGAAGAGGAGTCGAGTTCCCAAGTTTATTATGCAAGAGGTAAAGGCACTGGAAGAGGAAGACCAAGAGCCTTTGGAAGAGGTAGAGGTAATCAGAATAACAAGAAGGCTTGCTAGATTTGTGGATTGAGTAATCATTTGGCTCATGACTGTTGGCACAACCAACAAGGATCAAACCAGAATCAAAACAATAATAGTAGAGGCAGAGGTGGAAGATATCAAAGTAATTTTCAAAGAGGTAGACAAAATCCAAGAGGAGGCTATGGTAGAGGTGGAGGAAAAAGTTGGGGACAGAATCAATCCTAGTATCAACACCACCTACTACAACTATGCAAATGACACACAGAATGAAAGTCATACATCATTGATGATGAACTCAATCAGCACATCAGACAAAGAAGATCTAAAGGTATTTTACATTGACTCTGGATGTTCTAATCCTTTATCACGAAACATAGAATTGATGTCAGAATTGGAAAAAGGTATTTCTAGTCATACAGTTCAAACACGTGATAATACCAGACATAGTGTATATTCAATTGGAAAACTGAAATGCAAGAGTGGAGTAGATTTGCTAACCAATGTTTTCTATGTTCCCACAATACCTAAAAACTTGATTAGTGGCGGATAGATAGTTGAAAAAGGTTTTCAAGTCAGGTTTACAAATGAAGGAGTATTCGTTGAAGATCCAGAGAATGGATATAATCAGATTGTCTCTGGTAAGAAAGAAGGTAGACTCTTTACTTTAAGAGTACAAGAAACATTGGTCAAGCTTTGCTCACACATGATGAAGGAGTGATTACAGAACTTGATCTCTGGCATAAGAGATTAGGTCATTTCAATGAAAGAGGAATTAAAGCTATGGTTGCCAATCAGTCTGTACTAGGATTACCAAATGTGCAGAGTCAACATATGGTTTATAAATGTGAAGCATGTCAAATGGGTAAAGCACACAGGTTACCACTTCAAAACAAAGGATTCAAACATGATGGATTACTAGAGCTCATTCATACAGATGTATGGGGACCAACAAAAGAAGGATCTATCAGTGGCTCAAGGTATTATGTTCTTTTCATTGATGATGCTACAAGATGGATAAAATTATATGTTTTGAAGGAAAGATCAGAAGTGTTTGGAGCTTTCAAGCATTTTCATGCATATGCAGAGAGAGTCACAGGTCAAAAGCTTCAAAGACTGAGGTCTAATGGAGGGGGAGAATACTTCTCCCAAGAGTTCAATGATTATCTTTGGAATGCAGGTATTAAGAGAGAAATAACTTGCAGGTATACACCACAACAAAATGGTGTAGCAGAAAGAAGAAATAGGACTTTGGTTGAGTTTGCTAGAGCTATGCTGAAGGAGAAGAATTGTCCAAATTATCTTTGGGCTGAGGCTGTAAATACAGCTATATATCTTGTGGATAGATTACCATGTGCAGCTCTAAATGGAATGACTCCATATGAAGCTTGGTGGGGTAAGAAACCAACACTAGATCATTGTAGAGTGTTTGGATCAATTGCATATGCTTATGTGCCATCACAACTTAGGCATAAACTTGAACCAAAGGCAGAAAAATATGTGTTCATTGGTTATGGTGAAAAGTAGATGGGTTACAGGTTGTGGAATCCTCTAACCAAACAATTTCTTGTTTCTAGAGATGTTACATTTGATGAACAGAAAACTTGGTATGCAGATCAAAGTCATACAGCTGAAGAATTTGAAGAAGAGGTAAAACGATGTGAGAAAGGAAAATCAATTGTGCAGGTAAATAGAGATGAAGACTATATGCAAGCAAGTACATCCAAAAGTGGATTAACAAGAAGGAATGAAGAAGTTTCTATATTTGATGAAGAAGTGTATCCAGACACTTATGAAGAATGTGAACCAAGAAGGTCAAGCAGGACTAGAAGACAACCAGAAAGGTATTCTTATGATACTTCTTACATAACTCAGAAGAACTATGCATATATGGTCAAAGATGATGCAGAACCTCAGAACTATGATGAAGCAAAAGGTAAGAAGCAATGGGAAGAAACAACGAAGGAAGAATTTAATGCACTTGAGGAGAACAAGACATGGGAACTTGTTCCTAAACCAAATGGTAAGAAAGTAATTGGAAAGAAATGGGTTTATAAAGTGAAGAAGCTTGCAGATGGAAGTATAGCCAGATACAAAGCTAGACTGATGGTGAAAGGCTATGCCCAAATCTATGGCATAGATTATGATGAGACATTCAATCCTGTAGCTTTTAATATGTCAACTATAAGGACAATCATTGCTATTGTAGCTTCAAAAGGATGGACCCTAAGTCAATTGGATATAAAGAATGCATTCTTGAATGGATACATATCAGATGAGGTATACATGGAACAACCTCAAGGGTTTATAGATTCCAGGTATCAAAATTTTGTTTGCAGGTTGAGAAGAGCATTGTATGGATTGAAGCAAGCTCCAAGAGCATGGAACTATAGACTGGTGAAGTACCTCAATGAACTTGGATATCAAAGTGTTGGTGCAAATCAAGCCTTCACATTTGGCTTGTATCCTTGGAAGGATGTCTCACATGTAGCAATGACCATAGAAACACTTGCCTATGTGTTATTACATTTTACTCATTGTAAAAGTCTATATGACTTGGCATTTACATGTAATCACTTACCTACTTGATTGGATTCGTGGAAAAATGGATGATTTAGTAGAGAGAATATCTCCCTACTTTTAGAGGAGTGATTATATGAGATTTGAATTTGAATTCAAACTCAAATCTCAACTCAAATTCTATAAAAGATGTAATGAAAAAGTCGCGGGTAAGCAAGGCTCATTAAGCTCACTCCCCGAGGCATTCCACTATTGTAACTCTGTGTGTGTTAGTGCTACTTCATAGCCTACACCACGATACCTCATTTAGCTATGCTTGTCATGCTAATGAGATTGTACAACTACATCAATCAATAGAAGTATACACATTCATTATCTCTGTTTTCTCTGAGTCATCTACTCCAAGTTTGTCAACTTCAACAGGGCATATCTCAGTGGTTTCTCAACCAAATCAACTGATTCAAAGCACATTGGATTCAGCTCAAAGTCTACTATACACCTACAAAATTTCAAGGTCATTGGTTCAGCCATCTCGGAGAAATCTCGCTCGAAGTGATCTCTGGTATTCTTCTACAGAATTCCTAAAAAGTCGGGGGTACATATTATTTTGCTAAACTCATTTCTCAGAGTATAGTTTATCATTTCTTCTCATTCCACTTGCAAATGGTAGCTTGTTAAGCTAATTTAATATGTCGAGAAGGAATTTGATCAATTGTAAGTGTGCTGGTCATACTGAGTGAAAGACTGAGCAGGTGTCAATACCAAAATAGCAAGTTTTCTTGGATTTGTGAAGTGCAAAGTTATCTGTTTTGATTTGATCATTACACATATCATTTGCAAAGTACATATATGCTTTCTTGGTATCATTTGGAAGCTAATCAAGTGTACTAAGCATTCCTGGAGTCAAAGAGGGCTGGTGCAAAGCAGGATTAGCAGCATCAACTCAATCTTCTGAGTGCATCCAACCATTTCTCCCAACAGTGGTATCAGAGCATATAAGGTAAACATGGGAGATGGTTTTCCTTCATTCATTGACAAATTGGACAGGAACAATTACCAAGCTTGGTCTCTGAGAATGAAGACCTATCTACAAGGAAGAAGCTTGTTTGGATTCATATCAGGAGATGAGGAATTGCCCTCATTCAAAGCTAGAGGACTACCCACCAAGGATGAACAAGATAGGCTCAACCAATGGTGTGCAAAAGATGCTTTGGCAAGGTCTTATCTTCTTAACTCTATATCTGATTTCCTTTTACCTCACATAAGGAATTGTAAGACTTCCCAAGAGACTTGGGAAACCTTGTCATCATACTTTTCTTCTAACACAAGGGCCAGAAAGAATCAATTGTGGATTGAATTCACAACCCTTAGGAAGCAGCCCAAGCAATCAGTTTCAGAGTATGTGACCAAGATTAAAGATGTGGCAGACCAATTAGCAAGCATTGGAGAGGAGATTGAAGAGGAGCAAATAGTCAGGCAAGTAACAAATGGACTCAAGGCAGATGATAAGTGGGAAAGTTTCACCACTGCAATGGACCTCTACATGGACATGCATACCCCAGATCTCACAACACTCATGGGCCAACTATTCACACATGAAGCAAAGTTTACAAAGGCAGGAGATCAATCAAAAGGTAACAACCCCTCTGCTCTATATACTGATAAAAAGGTTAAAGATAAAGGTAAAAGTAAGAAGGTTGATGAAGAAGGTTCTACCTCCCAAGCAAACTATGCAGGGAGAGGTAGATCCTCAAGAGGAAGAGGCAGAGGAGGTAAGTCAGGTAGGGGGAGACCCTACAACTCATCACCATGCAACATTTGTGGATTTTCCAATCATACCACAGATGAATGCTACAAGAACTACAAGAATCAGAGAGGAAGAGGCTATCAAGGAAGTGGATACTCTCAAGGCAGAGGTAGATTCAACCAACAACAAGGCTACAATGGATACAACAATCAATACAACAACAATTACAACCACAACCACAATGGTAACTACCAAGGTGGATTCAGAAATAGAAGGGATTATAACAACTACACAGAGGAGCAAGATGACTCCCTATTGATCATGAATATGACCTCCAAGGCAGGTACAAATGATGATCATTTATTTTATATTGACTCAGGATGTTCTAACCATGTAGCTGGCAATGTGGCACTACTCTCTGATTTGGAAGAACCCAAGGGCAAACATCAGGTACAGACAGGTGATGATACTAAACACTCTGTTGTAAAGATTGGAAATGTAAAGACATGTGATGGTAACCAGAACCTATTGAGCAGGGTACTCTATGTACCAACCATCACCAAGAATCTAATGAGTGTTGGTCAGATTGTGGAGAAAGGTTTGCAGGTCAGGTTCACTCAACATGGAGCATATGTGGAGGACCCAAGACATGGCTTCAAAAGAATTGCCAAGGGAGAAAAATCAGGTAGATTGTTTACTTTTGAACTAGAAGACACCAAGAACATTGTTTTATACAATTACAAGGATCAAACACTTTCAGAGTTAGAAATATGGCACAAGAGGCTAGGTCACATAGGTGAAAGAACCCTAAAGCAAATGTGCAGGGATCAATGTGTGCTTGGGATACCTAATGTGTCCAAGCAACACATGATTTACAAGTGTGGAGCATGTCAGTTTGGTAAGTCTCACAGGTTTCCCTATTCAAGGAAAGGTTTCATGCATGAAGATTACCTAGACTTGGTACACACAGATGTTTGGGGACCTAGCAAGGACCCTTCCATTTCAGGTTCAAGGTACTATGTGTCCTTCATTGATGATTATAGCAGATGGACTATCTTATACTTTATGAAGCATAAAGATGAAGTGTTTAATTGTTTCAAGAGGTATCTTGCACTTGTTGAAAACCAAACAGGAAGAAGCTTGAAAAGGCTAAGGTCAGATGGTGGAGGAGAATACTTCTCAAATGAGTTTGAAGATTTCTTGCAGGAAAAAGGCATCAAGAGGGAGATAACTACAAGGTATTCACCTGAACAAAATGGAGTAGCTGAAAGAAGGAATAGACTCATAGTAGAAACAACTAGGTCTATGCTTAATGAAAAGAAATTGCCAAATTATCTTTGGGCAGAGAGTGTATCTACTGCCACCTATCTCATAAATAGGTTGCCATCCAAATCACTTGATGGTATGACACCATATGAAGCTTGGCATGGTAAGAGACCTTCTCTGGATCATTGCAAAATCTTTGGTTGTGTAGCATATGTGCATATTCCCTCACAGGTAAGGGGAAAGCTAGACCCTAAAGCTGAAAAATGTATCTTCATTGGTTATGATGAAAGGAGCTATGGATGAAGAAATGGAAGCTCTCAATGAAAGTGATACTTGGGACTTGGTACCCAAGAAGGACTCTATGAAGGTGATAGGTTCCAGATGGATCTACAAGCTAAAGAGGAATTCTGATGGAACAATAAACAGGTACAAAGCTAGGTTGGTAGCCAAGGGTTTTGCACAAACCCAAGGCATTGATTATGAGGAGACATTTTCTCCTGTGGCTAAGATGCCAACAATCAAAGTACTAGTGAGTATAGCTGCATCCAAGAATTGGAACATGTACCAATTAGATGTCAAGAATGCTTTCTTGAATGGATGGATATCTGAAGAAGTCTACATGTCACAACCACCTAGCTATGAAGATCCCAAGAAGGTAAATTATGTTTGTAAATTGAAGAAGGCTCTATATGGATTGAAGCAGGCACCCAGAGCATGGAATTACAGGTTGACAACCTACCTCCAAGACCAAGGATTTGTGATGAGCAAAGCTGACACTTCTCTGTTCATAAAGAGAAGTAGTGCAGAGGTAATATACTTGTGTGTTTATGTTGATGACATCATCATTACAGGCAATGATGTCAATGGGATTAGACACATCAAAGGACAGATGATGAAAGAGTTCAAGATTAATGATCTTGGATTATTGAAGTACTTCTTAGGTCTTGAGTTAGTCTACACCAACTCAGGTATATATATCACTCAAAAGAAGTATGTACAGGATATGGTCAAGAAGTTTGGCTTGCAGGATGCTAAAGTCTCAACTACTCCAATGGAGGTCAACCTAAAGCTAAGTGCTCATGAAGGGGATGAAATACAAGACATTAAAGGATATCAAAGCATGGTAGGCAGTTTGAATTATGCTACCTTGACAAGAATTGACATAGCATATGGAGTTAGTGTGCTAAGCCAATTCATGCACAAACCAAGGGTACCTCACCTAGAGGCAGCAAAGAAAATCTTGAAGTACCTCAAAGGAACTCAAAGCCATGGTTTGTACTTTCCTTATACATCAGATATTGATATTAAAGTATATTCAGATGCAGATTGGGCAGGATGCAAGGATGATAGGAGAAGCACATCAGGTTACATTTGTTTTGTAGGAGATAAACCTATTTCTTGGTCAGCCAAGAAGCAACCTACAGTGGCATTGTCATCCACTGAAGCAGAGTATAGAGGGCTTGCCAACGCTACTCAAGAAGCTATCTGGTTGAAGCTCTTATATACAGAGTTAGGTCTATACACTAGACCTCCAATCATCTTTGGAGATAACACAAGCTCTCTTCACCTTGCAGCTAATCCAATATATCATGCTAGAACCAAACACATAGAGGTTCATTACCACTATGTGAGAGAAAAATTGATAAGCAAAGACATTCAATTGACTTATGTGTCCACTAATATGCAATGTGCAGATTTACTCACTAAAGCTTTGGATGGAAACAAGTTATGCAGATTCAAATCCATGATTGGATTGCAGGATGTGATTGAAGACTGAAAGAGAAGACTTAAGCCAAAATGTTTGGCTTGAGGGGGAGCTGTTGGTGCAAATCAAGCCTTCACATTTGGCTTGTATCCTTGGAAGGATGTCTCACATGTAGCAATGACCATAGAAACACTTGCCTATGTGTTATTACATTTTACTCATTGTAAAAGTCTATATGACTTGGCATTTACATGTAATCACTTACCTACTTGATTGGATTCGTGGAAAAATGGATGATTTAGTAGAGAGAATATCTCCCTACTTTTAGAGGAGTGATTATACGAGATTTGAATTTGAATTCAAACTCAAATCTCAACTCAAATTCTATAAAAGATGTAATGAAAAAGTTGCAGGTAAGCAAGGCTCATTAAGCTCACTCCCCGAGGCATTCCACTATTGTAACTCTGTGTGTGTTAGTGCTACTTCATAGCCTACACCACAATACCTCATTTAGCTATGCTTGTCATGCTAATGAGATTGTACAACTACATCAATCAATAGAAGTATACACATTCATTATCTCTGTTTTCTCTGAGTCATCTACTCCAAGTCTGTCAACTTCAACAGGGCATATCTCAGTGGTTTCTCAACCAAATCAAGTGATTCAAAGCACATTGGACTCAGCTCAAAGTCTACTATACACCTAAAAAATTTCAAGGTCATTGGTTCAGCCATCTCGGAGAAATCTCGCTCGAAGTGATCTCTGGTATTCTTCTACAGAATTCCTAAAAAGTCGGGGGTACATATTATTTTGCTAAACTCATTTCTCAGAGTATAGTTTATCATTTCTTCTCATTCCACTTGCAAATGGTAGCTTGTTAAGCTAATTTAATATGTCCAGAAGGAATTCGATCAATTGTAAGTGTGCTGGTCATACTGAGTGAAAGACTGAGAAGGTGTCAATACCAAAATAGCAAGTTTTCTTGGATTTGTGAAGTGCAAAGTTATCTGTTTTGATTTGATCATTACATATATCATTTGCAAAGTAGATATATGCTTTCTTGGTATCATTTGGAATCTAATCAAGTGTACTAAGCATTCCTGGAGTCAAAGAGGGCTGGTGCAAAGCAGGATTAGCAGCATCAACTCAATCTTCTGAGTGCATCCAACCATTTCTCCCAACACAAAGTTCAAAAGCAGATCCAAGTCTACTTATCAAAAGAACTAAGGAAGGTACAATCTACATTTGTATTTATGTAGATGACATTATAATCACAAGTACTTCAGATGAAGGAATCAAGGAGGTAAATGTTGGTGCAGATCAATCACCAATTGAAGCTTGGAGGAAAGATACATTCAGAGGATATGAGGAATGTACACATATGTACATTAGCATAGTTATAGTTCACTTAGATCTTTGATTAGTCATAGACTTGTACAAATTTCTCTATAAATACCTTGAAAATGTCGAGGCGTGATATGAGAGCATATGAAAGAATAGATGAGTGAGCATAGATGTCAAGAAAGGAGAAGTTAGATGTCATGAGACATGAGAAAAGTTAGTTGAGTTTCCTCTCATCACTCAACTGTAACTTTCTGAGTAAATGAAGAAATATTGCGCTCGATCTTTTCGTGTTTGCTCCGTCTATGATAGATCATTTGTGAAATCCTTTTGAGGATATCTAAGTTCATAGTTAATGAGTCTATGGCTTAAGTTTCAGAGTTTAATTGTAAACAGGCTAGGAGAATTGTATGTAGGAACATTCATATGTGATGAGTGTTCACAGTCTTCTGAAACAGGCGCAGATTTTGAGTCCAAAGAAATGAGTAGTGCTCAGTGCACAGTGTAAAGTTTTACACATATGATAGCTCAATATCTAAGTTGAGAGATAAGCTATCTACAACCAAAAGGATTTGGTAAAACGGGTTTGACATTGTGAGAACCAAAGTTAAGAAGTTAGGGGTGTCAAATCGACTTCTCAGAAGTGCAGATTTGGACATAGGTAACTTGTGAAATTGATTTCTCAAGTTATACTAAACCTTTTGAAGAACTTTAACTTGGAGGAGGTGCGCAACTTCTAGGCGACACTTCATACAAAATTTCATAGAAAACTTTACATGTTTGATAGGTCAATGAGAAGAAATTGTGCAACAGACTTTCTGTGTTTTATCTTCTTCACAGAATTTTTCAACTTATGATAATTTGGAGGTTGGACTTCTAATTTGGTGAAAGTTTTGACTTACTCTTGATATAGAGGTGTGCTAAATTCAAGAGTAGGTTGTTCTTTTGGAGATTAACACTCTCCATCAGTAAAGAGATTACTTGAGAAAGAGTTCAAGATCAGTGACCTAGGAAAGTTGTCATACTCTCTTGGAATGGAAGTCACTTATACAGATCATGGCATATATGTATCACAAGAAAGGTATCTTCTAAATCTATTGAAGAAGTTTGATATTAAAAATTGCATAGAAGCTTCAACTCCACTTGAAGTTAATCACAAGCTTAGTAAATATGATGGTGTAGAATACAAAGATATGAGGAAGTATCAATCTCTTGTGGGTAGTTTGATTTATGCTACACTAACAAGACCTGATCTTAGTTATGCAGTGGGAGTTTTGTCACAATTCATGCATTGTCCAAAGGACCCACATTGGATTGCAGGTCAAAGAGTTCTCAGATATATCAAAGGAACTATAAAAGAAGGATTATATTATCCTTTTACATCAGATTTGAAGTTAAGAGCATATAGTGACTCAGACTAGGCAGGTAACCAGGATGACAGAAGATCAACTCATGGCTGCATGATATACATTGGTGATAAGCTTGTAAGTTGGTGTACAAAGAAACAACATACAGTAGCATTATCATCAACTGAAGCTGAATACAAAGGACTTGTGGAAGCAGCTAAGGAGGTCATATGGATGCAGACATTATTCAAAAGCTTGGGCATTGATCAAGGTATACCTACAATACATGGAGATAATATGAGTTCACTTTATCTTGCAGCAAATCCAGTATTTCATGCAAGAACAAAACATATAGAGATACATTATCATTTCCTGGGAGAAAAGGTAATGGAGAAAGAAATTGAAGTGGAGTACATTTCTACAAAAGATCAGATAGCAGACATAATGACAAAGAGCTTGGATGGTGTGAAGACTAGCAGATTCAAAAGCGTGGCAGGAGTAAAAGAAAAGAAGATGATATGAAGAAACAGAGAATTTCAATTAGTGATTGAGGGAGAGCTGTTGGAGAAACAATCACTAATAGGACATATATTTGAAGGTCAAAGCTTTAGAAGAAAACCACATGCCTATGTGAAGGAACAAATTCACAAGTGTATTATATTTGTAAAGTTAGTTCACTTTAGTTGTAGAAGTTTTTTAAAATCACGAGAATGAGAAAAATCTATATAAGTTAGTTTGTATCAACTGACGCGAGAGAGAAGAAGTGGAAGAGAGCGATAGAATGTGAGGAGTTCATTTTGTATGACTGAGTATAGTCGGGCTTCTCTGAGTGAGAAAGCATCTGTAAAACTTCTGAGTTTTTCATAGCTATGAGAACAAATAGTTAAAGTTCTGTGTATGAGACTCTCTCCAGCATCTCCATGCTTGTCTTCTATGAAATGATTTCAAAAGTTGAAGTTTTCCGAGAAAGTCGATGCCTGGCATCGAATTTGTGCTGATAACTCTATGTTTTATTTTCTGAGTTCCAAATCTTGCTAAATCTTCTTGAAAAGATGATGTTTGTGGAGCAACTCGATGTGTGGCATCTAGTTTCAGCATAAAGTCGATGCCTGGCATCGACTTCTCACATAAAAGTGGTCTTGTTCATGTGTGTGTTCAAGGGGGTAATTCTCACACTAAAAAAGTGGCTAAAAAAGCTGAAAGTTTATGCCAGGCATTGATTTTTGGTTGCAAGTCGATGCTAGGCATCGAATTTTCATTTTTAGACACTCAAAATTACTAAAGGAGGTAAAATTTCTGGTTTTGGCAAGCCATACAGGGTCATCTTGTGAAGCCTATAACTTGAGTTCTAGAGATCTGTTTCTTGCATATGATAGCTTGTTGGAAAGCTCTACTCTTCTAGTTTCATCCACTAAAAGATCTTGGAGAATTAATATTTGAGCTAAGCGAAAGCAGCAAAATACTGAAGGTATGTCATTTTAGTGACCAGAAAAATTTGAAGAAGTAAAGTTCTTGGTTTTGGCTATCATTTCTCAAAGTTTTGAGTGGCAATGAGTTAATGGTGACCATAGAGGTGTTCTAGTGTCACATTAATTCAATTCTTGTGGTGTTTTACACAACAACAAGATAGATAGATAGAGAGATAGACAGATAGACAGATAGATAGATAGATAGACAAATAGATAGATAGATAGATAGATAGATAGATAGATAGATAGATAGATAGATAGATAGATAGATAGATAGATAGATAGATAGAGAGACAGACAGACAGACAGAAACACAGACAGACAGACAGATAGACAGACAAACAGATAGATAGATAGATAGATAGATAGATAGATAGATAGATAGATAGATAGATAGATAGATAGATAGATAGATAGATAGATAGATAGATAGATAGATAGATAGATAGATAGATAGATAGATAGATAGATAGATAGATAGATAGATAGATAGATAGATAGATAGATAGATAGATAGATAGATAGATACATCGATCAATAGATAGATAGATCGATCAATCGATAGATAGATAGATCGATCGATCAATCGATCCATAGATAGATAGATCGATCGATCGATCGATCAATAGATAGATAGATAGATAGATAGATAGATAGATAGATAGATAGATAGATAGATAGATAGATAGATAGATAGATAGATAGATAGATAGATAGATAGATAGATAGATAGATAGATAGATAGATAGATAGATAGATAGATAGATAGATAGATAGATAGATAGATAGGTAGGTAGGTAGGTAAGTCGGTAGATAGATAGATAGATAGATAGATAGATAGATAGATAGATAGATAGATAGATAGATAGATAGATAGATAGATAGATTAATTGATTGATAGCTTGATAGATATGTAGATAGATAGATAGATAGATAGATAGATAGATAGATAGATAGATAGATAGATAGATAGATAGATAGATAGATAGATAGATAGATACATAGATAGATGTTGGAGAAACAATCACTAATTGGACATATATTTGAAGGTCAAAGCTTTAGAAGAAAACCACATGCCTATGTGAAGGGACAAATTCACGTGTATTATATTTGTAAAGTTAGTTCACTTTAGTTCTAGAAGATTTTTAAAATCACGAGAATGAGAAAATCTATATAAGTTAGTTTGTATCAACTGACGCGAAGAGAGAAGAAGTGGAAGAGAATGACAGAATGTTAGTAGGAGTTCATTTTGTATGACTGAGTATAGTCAGGCTTCCTGAGTGAGAAAGCGCCTGTAAATCTTCTGAGTTTTTTATAGCTATGAGAAGAACTCAGTAGAGTTCTATGTATGAGACTCTCTCCATCATCTCCATGCGTGCCTCCTGTGTGATGAGTTTAAAAGTTCAAGTTTTCCAAGCAACTCGACGCCTGGCATCGAATCTCTATTGATAAGTCATATTTTCATTTATCTATTGTTGGAGATTCACTCACTAATTAGGCATAACGACATAAAGATGAAGAGAAGCAGAAACAAAGCATTTAGAAAATCAAAGCCTTAGTGAAGGGACAAATTCACGTCTGTAATATACAGTGTAGAAACTTCCAGAATTACGAGTTTTAAATCTCGGATCAAAATGTCTATAAGAGAGTTGAGAGAGTGCTTAGTATATAGAAGAGAATATGAGCAGGAGAGCTGCCGTAGAAGCGCTTGTAGTAGATGCAACTGTGCGTATGTAGAGATGAATAATAGAACCTAAAATGTCGGGTATTCATCTGTAAGACAGATGGTAAGGAGAAACTACTCAGCATAGGAGAGTTCTCGTGGCTATGAGCGAAGTGAGGCCAAGCCAGTTTGTACACATCTTCTCTAATAGAAAACACATGTTTATGTGGAAGTTTTTGAGCGCATTCTTTGTATGTGAAGAAATCTAAGTGATTTCATGTTACTGTGAAAGTTAGTTAACAGTCACAATTTTCTCAGTAAAAATTTTTCCGGTACTTCTGAGAGTTAGATCTCGCAGCATAGTGTAAAGATTTTTATGAGTGATAGCTCATCTTGAAGCTAGGAGTTTGAACTACAAACTGATCAAAAGAGTTTTGTGAAACGGGACATGTACCCAGTACAAAGTCTGACCGTAAAAGACATCCAAAACTGGTGAAGTTTTTTCTCAAACTTCACATAGAATTCATTTACTAAAGGAAGCTTAGGTACTACTTCCTTATTTCAATTACAAACATTTGAAGTAACTACAAACAGAATTGCAGTTGATTTCGGTAAGATTACGGTGACAGTCCGGTAACAGTCCTGTGAAGTTCTGGTGAAATTATGGTGAGTTCAAAACACAGTTTTGACACAGTTAAGTGAGAGAAAGATTATTTAACTATAAGCAAACACAGTAGTGTAAAGGTTGAAGTAAATCAGTTCAAAATTAAAGCTTGAAGGAAATGCAAAGCTTTCTGTAAAGTGAATTTTCAGTTTTCACTAAATACAGTTATAAAGTTTTTAGTTTTAGAAGGTTGCTAAGCTACTGATGATTATAGAGGTGTTCTAATATCACTCTAGCTTAGTTCTGGTTGAGGCGTGGCAATTTTCAGCAGTCTTGTTAGTGAACAAGCTTTTGCCGCGACATCATATAACCTCTCAGAGCTGAAAAAGGTTCTGAAGAACAGAAAGGACTCAAAGAGTAAACAGAAGTAAAGATACAAGAGAATTTGAAGAATTCTCATAAAGAAAGGTGAAAGCTGAGGTGATCAACAACAAATGGAATCAGAGAAGCATTCCGAAGTCATTCTCAAGGGTAAAGGTTTACAAAAGGTAAAATCCTTTAACGTTATACTCACTGGAAGTAACAGAAACAAGAAGATAATGGTAGATCACATTTCTATTGACAAATTGGACAGAGATAACTATCCCGCATGGGTAATGCGAATGGAAGCTTTACTTATGAGTAAAGACTTAATGAAATATGTGACAGGAGAAGAAAAGAAGCCAAATTTTGAAGACAACAGTCAACCAAAGAAAGAAGAGTTAGAAGCCTTGAAGCTGTGGCAGAAGAAAGATGCAACGGCAACAACGTATATCTACAATACCATTACAGATCATCTACTACCGCACATTAGAGGTCTGGAGAAAGCGGAAGACATATGGAGTGCATTGGAAGATCATTTCCAAAACACTACCAAAGCTAGGAAGGCTAGCTTATGGTTGGAGTTCACAACGTTCAAGAAAAAGCAAAGTCAAAGCATTAGTGATTATGTCACTAATATGAAAGACTTGGCGAACAATCTTGGATCAATTGATGAAAATATTGAAGACCACAGGTTGATAGCGCAATTGCTTGTTGGACTGAGAGGAGATGAAAGGTGGAAACCTTTCGTACTCTCAACTGAACTTTCATTAAATCATTTTGTACCAGATTTAAATCAGTTGCTTGGACTAATGCTAACATTTGAGCAAGATTTGAAGACAGATGGAGATAAAGGACATAGTTCTGCTATGTACGCAAAGAATAAGAAGAAAGGTGATAAAGGTAAAGAAAAAGATGAAGAAGAGATGACTACTCAAGCAAATTATGCAAGAGGAAGAGGTATCGTCACAAAGAGAGGTAATACAAAAGGAAGAGGTAACAACAAGAAGACTTGTTGGGTGTGTGGATTAAACAATCATTTGGCTCATGATTGCTAGCATAATTCTCAAGGATCAAGTCAGAATCAAAATAACAACAGTAGAGGCAAAAGCGGAAGATATCAAAGAGGCAGACAAAGTCAAAGATGTTGGTGCAGACCAATCACCAATTGAAGTTTTGAAAGACAAAGGATGGAGATAAGATCAATTCTTGAAGCATAGAAGATGGATACATTCACAGGTTGAAAGACATGTACACATATGTACATTAGTGAAGACATAGATCACTTAAACTTTTGGTTAGTCATAAGCTTGTACATATTCGCCTATAAATACTTGGAAAAATGTCAGGACAGTAAGAAGACATAGAGAGAAGACGAGGAGAGACTATGTAAGAGCATAGGAATAGTGAAATGAGAGGTTGTAAGTGTCATTAGACACATGAAAAGTTAGTTGAAGTCTCTCTCATTCAGTTGTAGTCTTCTTCAAAAATGACAGAGTTTTTGCGCCCGAAGTTTCTGTGTTTTCTCCTTTTGTGTTAGATCTTTTGTGGAATGCTTTTGTACAAGTCTAAGTCTAGAGTTGATCGACTACTGTACAAAATTTTAGCTTCCAATTGTAATCAGGTTAAGAGAATTGTGTGTAGGAACATTCATATGTAAAGAATGTTCACAGTCTTCTGAAACAGGCGCATATTTCGAGTTCAGTGGAATGAGTAGTGCTCAGTGCAGAGTGTAAAGTTTTACACGTATGATAGCTCAAAATCTAAGTTGAGAGATAAGCTATCTACAGCTAAAAGGATTTGATCAAACGGGATCGACATTAGGAGAACCAAAGCTAAGAAATTAGGGGTGTCCAAATCGACTTCTCAGAAGTGCAGATTTAGACATAGGTAACTTGTGAAGTAGATTTCTCAAGATCTACTGAATCTTTTAGAGTGATTTGACTTGGAGAAGGTGCGCAATCTTTAGGCGACACCTTGTGCAAAGTTTCATAAAAAACTTTACACATTTACTTAGTTAATGAGAAAGATATATGCAGCAGACTTTCTGAGTAATATCCTTCTTCACAGTTTGTTCAAGAATTTGATATTTGGTCATTGATCTTTTAATTTGGTGAAGGTTTTGACTTACTCCTGATATAGAGGTGCTCTAAATTCTGTTAGGAGAGATGGTTGGATGCACTCAGAAGATTGAGTTGGTACTGCTAATCCTGCTTTGCACCAGCCCTCTTTGAATCCAGATATGCTTAGTAGACTTCTTGAGCTCTCAAATGATACCAAAATATGCTATATGTACTTTGGAAATGATTTGACTAATGATTAGATCAAAACAGATGAGTTTGCACTTCACTAGACTTGAAAACTTTCTATTTTGATCTTGATACCTGCTCAGTCTTTCACTCAGTATGACCAGCACACTTACAATTGATCAAATTCCTACTGGACATATTAAATTAGCTTAACAAGCTACCATTTGCAAGTGGAATGAGAAGAAATGACAAACTATACTCTGAGAAAGAAGTTTAGCAAAATTATATGTACCCCCGACTTTTTAGGAACTCTGCAAAAAAATACCAGAGACCACTTCGAGCAAGATTTCTCCGAGATGGCTGATCCAATGACCTTCAAATTTTGTAGGCATGTAGTCTGCTTGGAGCTGGTTCCAACAAGCTTTGAATCACTTGATTTGGTTCAGTAGGAACTGAGATATGCCTCTTGGAAGTTGACAGACTTGGAGAAGATAACTCAGAAAATCACAGAGATAATTGAATGTGACTCTTTCTATTAATTCACATGAATGTACAATCTCATTGGCTTGATAGATGTAGCCTAATGAGTTGGAGATGTGTAGGCTATAGTGTAGCACTCACACACTCAGAGATAATGAAAAATGGAGCTTGGGAGTTCACCATCTATCCCGCGAGTTTTTACATTGACTTTTATATGTATTGGAGATGCATTTGAATTTCAAATTCAAACTAAGGCTCCCTAGAATCTCTCCTCTAAAAGTAGGGAGATATTCTCTCCACTTACACCATCCATTTTCCACGAATCTAAACAAGTAGGTGTGTATACATAAATGCCAAGTCATTTAGACTATTACAAGGAGTAAAATGGTAATAGTTCATAAGCATAAGTTCCTATGACTCTTGCTTCATGTTGAGATATCCTTCAAGGGTTCCAAGCCAAAGGTGAAGGCTTGAATTGCACCAACAGCTCCCCCTCAAGCCAAAAACTTTGGCTTAAGTCTTCATCTTCAACCTTCAATCACATCCTGCAATCCAATCATGGATTTGAATCTGCATAACTTGTTTCCATCCAAAGCTTTAGTAAGTAAATTTGCACATTGCATATTAGTGGACACATAAGTCAATTGAATGTCTTTGCTTAGCAACTTTTCTCTCACATAGTGGTAATGAACCTCTATGTGTTTTGTTCTAGCATGATATATTGGATTAGCTGCAAGGTGAAGAGAGCTTGTGTTATCTCCAAAGATAATTGGAGGTCTAGTGTATAGACCTAATTCTGTGTACAAAAGCTTCAACCAGATAGCTTCTTGAGTGGCATTGGCTAGCCCTCTATACTCTGCTTTAGTAGATGACAAAGCCACAGTTGGTTGTTTCTTGGCTGACCAAGAAATAGGTTTATCACCTGCAAAACATATGTATCCTGATGTGATCCTCCTGTCATCCTTGCATCCTGCCCAATCTGCATCTGAATATACTTTAATGTCAATATCTGATGTATAAGGAAAGTACAAACGATGGTTCTGAGTTCCCTTTAGATACTTCAAGATCTTCTTTGCTGCCTCTAGGTGAGGTACCCTTGGTTTGTGCATGAATTGGCTTAGCACACTAACTCCATATGCTATGTCAATTCTAGTTAAGGTAGCATAATTCAAACTACCAACCATACTTTGGTATCCTGTAATGTCTTGGACTTCATCACCTTCATGAGCACTAAGCTTTAGGTTGACCTCCATTGGAGTACTTGAGACTTTAGCTTCCTGCAAATTAAACTTCTTCACAATGTCTTGTACATACTTCTTTTGTGTGATATATATACCTGAATTAGTGTAGACTAACTCAAGACCTAAAAAATATTTCAATAATCCAAGATCATTGATCTTGAACTCCTTCATCATCTGTCCTTTGATGCTTCTAATACCATTGACATCATTGCCTGTAATGATGATGTCATCAACATAAACACACAAGTAGATTACCTCTGTACTACTCCTCTTTATGAATAGAGAAGTGTCTGCTTTACTCATCACAAATCCTTGGTCTTGGAGATATGTTGTCAACCTGTAATTCCATGCTCTAGGTGCCTGCTTCAATCCATATAGAGCCTTCTTCAATTTACAAACATAATTTACCTGCTTGGGATCTTCATAGCCAGGTGGTTGTGACATGTAGACTTCTTCAGATATCCATCCATTCAAGAAAGCATTCTTGACATCTAATTGGTACATGTTCCAATTCTTGGATGCAGCTATACTCACCAATACTCTGATTGTTGGCATCTTAGCCACAGGAGAAAATGTGTCCTCATAATCAATGCCTTGGGTTTGTGCAAAGCCCTTGGCTACCAACCTAGCTTTGTACCTGTTGATTGTTCCATCTGAGTTTCTCTTTAGTTTGTAGATCCATCTGGATCCTATCACCTTCATAGAGTCCTTCTTGGGTACCAAGTCCCATGTGTCACTCTCCTTGAGAGCTTCTATTTCTTCATCCATAGCTCCTTAAATCCATTCTGGTTTGGTGATTGCCTCTTCATATGTACCTGGTTCTTCATTCAACAAATCCTTTGCAAGATATATAGAATGCTTAGTTACAAGAGATGTGTCATACCCAAATCTGATTGGTCTTTTACTTTCTCTCTGAGATCTCCTAATTGACTGATTTGAGGATTCTGGAATATCCTCTAGCTGCTTCATCTTCATCTTTCCTTTGGACTTCCATGCTTTGAACTCCTCAAGGTTGATAGTGTCATCATCTTCTGAACTTGGATCTTCTTCCTTGCTTGGTTCTTCTTTGATTAGCTTTGGAAACTCCTCTTGCAAATCATAAGGTAGACTAACCTTCCTGCATTCATTCTCATACCATGAGTCATTCTCATCAAACATGACATCTCTGCTTACCTTGAAGCCTTTGTTTGAGGGGTTGTAGAATCTGTACCCTTTTTGGTTCAAATCATAACCAATGAAGATACATTTTTCAGCTTTAGGGTCTAGCTTTCCCCTTACTTGTGAGGGAATATGCACATATGCTACACAACCAAAATTTTTGCAATGGTCCAATGGTCTCTTACCATGCCAAGCTTCATAAGGTGTCATGCCATTAAGAGACTTTGATGGCAATCTGTTGATGAGGTAGGTGGCAGTAGATACACTCTCTGCCCAAAGATAATTTGGCAATTTCTTTTCATTAAGCATAGACCTAGCTGTTTCTACAATGATTCTATTTCTTCTTTCAGCTACCCCATTTTGTTCAGGTGAGTACCTTGTAGTTATCTCCCTTTTGATGCCTCTTTCTTGCAAGAAATCTTCAAACTCATTTGAGAAGTATTCTCCTCCTCCATCTGACCTTAACCTCTTCAAGTTTCTTCCTGTTTGGTTTTCAACAAGTGCAAGATACCTCTTGAAACAATTAAACACTTCATCTTTATGCTTCATAAAGTATAAGACAGTCCATCTGCTATAATCATCAATGAAGGACACATAGTACCTTGATCCTGAAATGGAGGGATCCTTGCTAGGTCCCCAAACATCTGTGTGTACCAAGGCTAGGTAGTCTTCATGTATGAAACCTTTCCTTGAGTAGGGCAACCTGTGAGACTTACCAAACTGACAAGTGTTGATGTATGAAACACCACAAGAAATGAATTAAGGTGACACTAGAACACCTCTATGGTCACCATTAACTCATTGCCACTCCAAACTTTGAGAAATGATAGCCTAAAGTGAGAACTTTGCTACAGAAATTCCTAGTCACTGAAATGACATACCTTCCGTATTTTGCTAATTTTCCTATAGCTCAAGTTATTTCATGCAACTTTATAGGCTGAAACTAGAAGAGTAGAGCTTTCCAACAAGCTATCATATGCATCAAACGGAGCTCTAGAACTCAAGTTTGGCCCTCACA
Organism: Ceratopteris richardii; assembly: GCA_020310875.1. Lineage (NCBI taxonomy): Eukaryota > Viridiplantae > Streptophyta > Polypodiopsida > Polypodiales > Pteridaceae > Ceratopteris > Ceratopteris richardii. The sequence goes on along the minus strand of CM035440.1, from coordinate 109,066,261 downwards.
AGATGACCCTGTATGACCTTCCAAGACTGGAAATCTTGCCTGTTTTAGTATTCCTGATGTCCAAAAATAAAAAATTCGATGCCTGGCATCGAATTTCAGTCCAAGTCAATGCCGGGCATCGACTTTGAGCTTTTTAGGCCCTTTTTCTGCACCAGAAATACTCTCTTTTACACAAACATGAAGAAGACCACTTGTATGCTAGAAGTCGATGCCAGGCATCGACTTTATGCTCAAACTCGATGCCAGGCATCGAGTTGCCACAAACTTCATATTTTTAAAAGATTCAACAATAGTTTAACACACAGAGAATGAAAAAATGACTTATCAGCCAAGATTCGATGCCAGGCATCGAATTGCTCAGAAACTTGAATTTTTGAATTCATCACACAGTAGGTAAACATGGAGATGATGAAGAGAGACTCATACACAGAACTTTACTCAGTTCTTCTCATAACTATAAAAAACTCAGAAGTTTTACAGTGCTTTCTCACTCAGAGAAGCCCGACTATACTCAGTATACAAAAATGAGTTCTTCTCACTTTCTCATTGTCTTCCTCCTTCTTCTTCTCTCTCTCTCTCTCATCGCGTCAGTTAATACTAACTAACTTATATAGATTTTCTCATTCCCGTGATTTTAAAAAACTTCTAGAACTAAAGTGAACTAACTTTACAAGTATGATACACTTGTGAATTTGTCCCTTCACATAGGCATGGGGTTTTC
>CM035440.1:109049383-109051883 GCA_020310875.1 Ceratopteris richardii | reverse complement strand
CTTTATAAAGATTGAAGAATTCAATATACAGGTGAAGAAAAGATGGGAGATTCTCTTCAGATAGAGAAATTGGATAGAGAGAACTATCCAGCATGGTTAATGAGGATGGAAGCTCATCTAATCAGCAAAAACTTGATAGGTTATATTACAGGTGAAGAAGAAAAGCCTCAATTCAGAGATCCTAGTGTTCCAACTAGGGAGGAATTATCAGATTTAAAGATTTGGATGAAGAGAGATGCTCAAGCTAGGAGCATTATCTATATGGCAGTCAATGATTACTTGCTACCTCACATTAGAGGTCTTGAAAGTGCAAGTGATATATGGAATGCTTTGGAGGAGCATTTCCAAAATACCACAAAGTCTAGGAAGGCATCCTTGTGGGCAGAATTTACTACATTCAAGAAGAAGGCCTCTCAATCCATCTCAGATTATGTAACCAGAATGAAGGACATTGCAGATGCATTAGGAGCTGTTGATGAAGACATTGAGGAGGATAAATTGGTAAGGCAAATCCTCACAGGTTTGAGAGGTGATGACAAATGGAAGCCATTCATTCTATCTACTGAATTATCACTTGATCATTTTACTCCTGACTTAAATCACTTGCTAGGACATATGTTAACCTTTGAGCAGGATGTCAAAGGTGAAGGTGAGAAGAGTACAGGTCATGCAATGTACTCAAAGGATAAGAAGAAAAATAGCAAAGGAAAACAACAAGCAAATGAAGACGAAGGCACAACTAGTCAAGCCAACTTCCTAAGAGGAAGAGGAGGTGGCAAAGGTAGAGGAAGAGGCAGGAATAATAAAGATGGAGTCAAAGCTGGCTGGATTTGGGGTAAGACAAATCACTTAGCTAATGATTGTTGGCATAATACTCAGAGTAATGGTGGATATAATCAAAACTTTAATTCAAGAGGAAGAGGTGGCAGAAATCAAAGAGGTAACTTCAGAGGAAGAGGTAGTAGGGGTTACTTTGGAAGAAATGCAGGTAGAGGATTCCAAAGTCAACAATACAATAATACCTACTACAATTATGCTTCATATCAGAAGGAGGATTCAACATTGATAATGAATGCAACTTGTGAAAGGCAAAGTGAAGACCAAAGAGTCTTCTACATTGACTCAGGATGTAGCAATCACCTGAGTGGTAACATAGCATTGATGACTGATTTGGAAAATAAGGTATCTAATCATGTTGTTCAAACAGGTGACAATACAAAGCATAATGTGAAGTCAATTGGATCAGTGAAGGCCAAGGATGGAAGTACTCTCTTGAGTAAGGTCTTGTATGTTCCTACAATTCCTAAGAATCTGATAAGTGTAGGACAAATTGTTGAAAAAGGTTATGAAGTTAGATTCACTAATGAAGGAGTGTTTGTGGAAGACCCTAGCAATGGGTATAAACAAATTGTTTCAGGGAAGAAAGAAGGAAGGTTGTTCACATTGAAGATTCAAGGTAATGTTGGTCATGCCTTGTTCACTTATGGAGGACATAAGATCTCTGAGTTAGATCTTTGGCACAAGAGGCTTGGACACTTCAATGAAAGAGGTATCAAAGATATGATTAACAATGGTTCAGTGCTTGGATTGCCTAATATTGCAGGTCAACATATGACATACAGATGTGAGGCATGTCAATTAGGTAAGGCTCATAAGCAATCTTACTCCAAGCATGGTTTCATGTATTCAGAGAAGCTTGAGTTGGTACACACAGATGTGTGGGGACCATCAAAGGATTTCAGTATCAATGGTTCAAGGTACTATGTGATTTATGTTGATGATGCTACCAGATGGATCACTATCTATGTGATCAAAGATAAGTCAGAAGTATTCAATACATTCAAACATTATCATGTGTATGCAGAAAGAATTACAGGTCATAAATTGAAGAGACTAAGGTCAGATGGAGGGGGAGAGTATTTCTCTAATGAGTTCAGTGATTACTTGTGGAATGCAGGTATAAAAAGGGAAATCACTTGCAGGTACTCTCCTCAACAAAATGGTGTAGCAGAGAGAAGAAATAGAACTCTTGTTGAGTTTACAAGGTCAACGATGAAGGAGAAGAATTGCCCAAATTATTTGTGGGCTGAGGCTGTAAATACAGCTACTTATTTGGTCAATAGGCTACCATGTAAAGCTTTGCAGGGTATGACACCATATGAGGCATGGTGGGGTAAGAGACCTACCTTGGATTATTCCAAAATATTTGGATGTTTGGCATATGCATATGTGCCATCACAATTAAGACACAAGTTAGAACCTAAAGCTGAAAAGTATGTATTCATTGGTTATGATGACAAGCAGATGGGTTATAGATTGTGGAGTCCATCCACAAAGCAATTCATTGTGTCCAAGGATGTTACATTTGATGAGCAAGGTACTTGGTATGTAGGTACAATCAATATTAATACAGGTGATGAAGAAGTTGTGAGTCAAAAGAAGGGCAAATCAAAGGTTCAGATATTTGATGAAGAGGAGAATAATGAAGTCTAGGTTGAAG
>CM035440.1:109034383-109044383 GCA_020310875.1 Ceratopteris richardii | reverse complement strand
AACAACCAAAAGTCATCAGGAGATTGTTTCGAAGTTTCTCCCAAGGGTAAAGGTCTACAAAAGGTATCATTCTTTAACCTTACACTTACAGGTTGAAGCAGAAGCAAGGATACCATGGCAGATCATGTGTCCATTGACAAATTGGACAGAGATAACTATCCTGCTTGGGTAATGAGGATGGAGGCCTTACTTATGAGTAAGGACTTAATGGTATATGTGACAGGTGAAGAGGAGAAGCCTAAATTTGAAGATGAAAGTCATCCAAGGAAGGAAGAGCTAGAAGCTTTGAAGCTATGGCAGAAGAGAGATGCAAGTGCAAGAGCTTATATATACAACACTATTACAGATCACTTGTTGCCACATATCAGAGGTTTAGAAACAGCTGAAGATATTTGGAATGCTTTGGAAGACCACTTCCAAAACACTACTAAAGCTAGGAAAGCTAGCTTATGGTCAGAGTTCACCACATTCAAGAAAAAACAAAGTCAAAGCATTAGTGATTATGTCACTAAGATGAAGGACTTGGCAGATAGCCTTGGATCCATTGATGAGGATATTGAAGATCATAGGTTGATAGCTCAATTACTTGCAGGATTAAGAGGTGATGAAAGGTGGAAGCCTTTTGTACTTTCAACAGAACTCTCATTAAACCATTATGTGCCAGAATTGAATCAATTACTTGGATTGATGCTCACATTTGAGCAAGACTTAAAGTCAGATGGAGACAAAGGTCAAAGTTCTGCAATGTATGTGAAGAATAAAAAGAAAGGAGATAAAGGCAAGGCAAAGGATGAAGAAGAGTCAACAACTCAAGCAAATTATGCAAGAGGAAGAGGTTTTGGCAGAGGTAAAGGTCGAGGTAATGGAAGAGGTAGAGGTAATCAGAACAATAACAAGAAGACATGTTGGATTTGTGGATTGAGCAATCATCTAGCATATGATTGTTGGCACAATCAACAAGGAGCAAGCCAAAATCAGAACAACAATGGCAGAGGAAGAGGTGGAAGGTTTCAGAATCAATTTCAAAGAGGAAGACATAATTCAAGAGGAAGTTTTGGTAGAGGTGGTGGAAGAAATTGGAATCAGAATCAATCATATAACACCACATATTACAATTATGCAAATGATACACAGAATGACAACCATACAACATTGATGATGAATTCAATTAGTTCATCAGAGAAGGAGGATCTCAAGGTATTCTATATTGACTCTGGTTGTTCAAATCATTTATCAGGTAATATAGAATTATTGTCAGAATTGGAAGAAGGAAATTCAAGTCATACAGTACAAACAGGTGACAATACAAAACACAATGTGCATTCAATTGGAAAGGTAAAGTGCAGGAGTGGAGCTGATTTATTAACAAATGTTTTGTATGTTCCAACAATACCAAAGAATCTGATTAGTGTTGGACAAATAGTGGAAAAAGGTTTTCAAGTCAGATTTACAAATGAAGGGGTATTTGTTGAAGATCCAGAGGATGCTTACAAACCCATTGTTAGTGGTAAGAAGGAAGGTAGACTTTTTACTCTCAAAGTGCAAGGAAATGTTGGTCAAGCCCTAATCACACATGGTGATGAAGTAATTACAGAGTTAGATCTTTGGCATAAAAGATTGGGACATTTCAATGAAAGAGGAATCAAAACTATGGTGGAGAACCAATCTGTATTGGGACTACCAAATGTGAAGAATCAACATATGATATACAAGTGTGAAGCTTGTCAGATGGGAAAAGCTCATAGACAACCATTTCAGAAGAAAGGTTTCAAGCATGAGGGTTTGCTTGAACTCATACATACAGATGTATGGGGTCCAACAAAAGAAGGTTCAATAAATGGATCTAGGTATTATGTTTTGTTTATTGATGATGCTACAAGGTGGATAACCCTTTATGTTCTAAAGGAAAGATCCGAAGTCTTTGGAGCCTTCAAACATTTTCATGCTTATGCAGAAAGAGTTACAGGTCACAAACTCAAGAGGCTAAGGTCTGATGGAGGGGGAGAATACTTCTCCCAAGAATTTAATGACTATCTTTGGAATGCAGGTATCAAGAGAGAGATAACTTGCAGGTATACACCTCAACATAATGGGGTGGCAGAAAGGAGAAATAGAACATTGGTTGAATTTGCAAGAGCAATGTTAAAGGAAAAGAATTGCCCTAATTATCTTTGGGCTGAGGCTGTAAATACAGCCACATACCTTGTGAATAGGTTACCATGTGGAGCTTTGAATGGTATGACCCCTTATGAAGCTTGGTAGGGTAAGAAACCAACACTTGACCATTGTAAAGTGTTTGGGTCAATTGCCTATGCTTATGTACCATCACAACTCAGACATAAGCTTGAACCAAAGGCAGAAAGATATGTGTTTATTGGGTATGATGAAAAACAAATGGGTTATAGGCTATGGAGTCCTTTAACTAAACATTTTATTGTTTCCAGAGATGTAACCTTTGATGAACAGAAGAGTTGGTATGCAGATAAAGAATGTGATCTTGAAACATTTGAAGAAGAGATAAGAAGGAGTGCAAGAGGTAAGTCACATATGCAGATAGATGGAGATGAAGAACATATGCAAGCAAGCACATCAAGAGTTGGATCATACAGAAGAAATGAAGATGGGCCAATATTTGATGAAGAAGTACATCCAGATAGAAATGAAGTGTGTGAACCAAGAAGGTCAACCAGAATAAGGAATCAACCTACAAGGTATTCATATGACACTTCTTATTTGACTCAGAAAAATTATGCTTACATGGTTAAGGAAGATGAAGAACCTCAAGGCTATGATGAAGCAAAGGGTAAGAGACAATGGGAAGTAGCAATGAAGGAAGAGTTTGATGCTCTTGAAGAGAACAAAACTTGGGAACTTGTCCCAAAGCCTAATGGTAAGAAAGTGATTGGAAATAAATGGGTTTACAAAGTTAAGAAGCATGCAGATGGAACTATAGCCAGATACAAAGCTAGATTGGTGGTTAAAGGTTATGCTCAAACATTTGGCATAGATTATGATGAGACATTTAGTCCTGTGGCAAAGATGTCAACTATAAGGACAATCATTGCCATTGCAGCATCAAAAGGATGGACATTGAGTCAATTGGACATTAAGAATGCATTTTTGAATGGATATATATCAGATGAGGTTTACATGGAGCAACCTCAAGGGTTTGCAGATCATAAGTTTCCAAATTATGTTTGCAGGTTGAGAAGAGCCCTTTATGGTTTGAAGCAAGCTCCAAGAGCTTGGAATTATAGACTTGTAAAGTATCTTAATGATCTTGGATATCAAAGTTCAAAGGCAGATGCAAGCTTACTTATCAAAAGAACAGATGAAGGTATGATCTACATTTGTATATATGTAGATGACATTATAATTACAGGTACCTCAAATGAAGGAATCAAGGAGGTGAAGAAGCTACTTGAAAAAGAATTCAAGATAAGTGATCTAGGAAAATTATCATATTTTCTTGGAATGGAAATCACTTATGCAGGGCATGGCATTTATGTATCACAAGAAAGGTATCTCTTGAATCTTCTAAAGAAGTTTAACATGGAGAATTGCAGAGAGGCATCTACACCATTAGAGGTTAATCATAAACTCAGTAGATATGATGGAGCAGAATTCAAAGACATGAGGAAGTATCAATCTCTAGTTGGAAGTTTGATTTATGCAACTCTAACAAGGCCTGATCTTAGTTATGCAGTTGGTGTCCTTTCCCAATTCATGCATTGTCCAAAGGATCCACATTGGATTGCAGGTCAAAGAGTCCTTAGATATATCAAAGGGACTTTGAAAGAAGGATTGTATTATCCTTTTACATCAGATATAAGATTGAGAGCCTGTAGTGATTCAGATTGGGCAGGAAGTCAAGATGACAGAAGGTCTACTCATGGCTACATGATATACATTGGAGATAAGCTTGTGAGTTGGTGTTCAAAGAAACAACACACAGTGGCCTTATCATCAACTGAAGCTGAATACAAAGGACTTGTAGAAGCAGCAAAGGAAGTCATATGGATGCAGACATTATTCAAAAGCTTGGGAATTGATCAAGGTATACCCATCATTCATGGAGATAACATGAGTTCATTATATCTTGCAGCAAATCCTGTGTTTCATGCAAGGACAAAGCACATAGAGATACAGTACCATTTTCTTAGAGAAAAGGTAATGGAGAAAGAGATTGAAGTGGTGTATACTTCCACAAAAGATCAGATTGCAGATATTATGACAAAAAGCTTGGATGGAGTAAAGACAAGTAAGTTCAAGGAGATGGCAGGAATAAAAGAGAAAGAGACTATGTGAAGAAGTCAAATTATGCTAATTAGTGATTGAGGGGGAGCTGTTGGGGCTTCACTCACTAATTAGGCATTGATATATAAAGACATATGGAGACATATGATGGAGGAAAGAAGAAGTGAAGGAAAGATCTACAGAAAATCAAGCCTAAGTGAAGGGACAATTTCACTATTGTAAATTAGTGCAAAATTAGAGTCTAGATTTGTATTTGATCTTTAGAACTTACGAGTTCAAGTCTAGAAGGATGTAAACTTTAGGTATATAAGTTAATTTGAGTCAGAAACATGTAAGAGAGAACTCAATTTTGTAATTTGAGTGAGTAGAGAAAAGTCGTGTAATTTCTGAGAGAGATGGTGAGAGAAAACTTCTGAGTCTGAGAGAGTTTTCCATGGTTGTGAGCAAAATTAGGCCAAGCCATTTTGTACACATCTTCTCTGATAATCAACACATGTTTGTGTAGAAGGATTGAGTCTGATTCCTCTTGTACATTGAGTTCTAAGTCATTTCATATGACTATGTAAGGTAGTTGACAGTTACGACTTTTCTGGCACACATTTGACTGATCTTCTGAAGGTCAGATCTCGAAGCACAGTGTAAAGTTTTTTGTAAGTGATAGCTCGTTTAAAAGCTACTATCCTCAACTACATTTGGTCAAAAGATCTTTGAGAAACGGGACGCGTACTCAGAGAAATCAGCTTAAGAGTGAAGGTATGTCAAATCGATGAAGTAAATTTCCAGTTTTCAGACATAGTGTAAAGTTTGGTACAAAATCAGAAGATTGTGAAGTTATTGTTTGAAAGTTTTGCTTGTTATATGTTACTGAACATTAGCAAGAACCTTTCCTAGCAAATGATCAGAAGAATTTGCAAAGATCAAGTTGATACAGGTCAGATTGAAAGTTTAAAGAAGAGGCGCAGATTTCTGTGAAGTGAAATTTTTGATTTTCACTAAGTTCAGAGTTGAAGGTTCATATTTAGAGGTTTGCTAAGCTAATGATGGTTATGGAGGTCTTCTAATACCACATTAGTTTAGTTCAAGTGGTGTTTCACACACCAACAGATAGATCGATAGATAGATAGATCGATAGATAGATAGATTGATAGATCCATAGATCGATAGATCAATAGATCGATAGATAGATATATCGATAGATAGATAGATAGATAGATAGATAGATAGATAGATAGATAGATAGATAGATAGATAGATAGATAGATAGATAGATAGATAGTGTTGGTGTGTGAAACACCACAAGAACTAAACTAATGTGGTATTAGAAGACCTCCATAACCATCATTAGCTTAGCAAACCTCTAAATATGAACCTTCAACTCTGAACTTAGTGAAAATCAAAAATTTCACTTCACAGAAATCTGCGCCTCTTCTTTAAACTTTCAATCTGACCTGTATCAACTTGATCTTTGCAAATTCTTCTGATCATTTGCTAGGAAAGGTTCTTGCTAATGTTCAGTAACATATAACAAGCAAAACTTTGAAGCAATAACTTCACAATCTTCTGATTTTGTACCAAACTTTACACTATGTCTGAAAACTGAAAATTTACTTCATCGATTTGACATACCTTCACTCTTAAGCTGATTTCTCTGAGTACGCGTCCCGTTTCTCAAAGATCTTTTGACCAAATGTAGTTGAGGATAGTAGCTTTCAAACGAGCTATCACTTACCAAAAACTTTACACTGTGCTTCGAGGTCTGACCTTCAGAAGATCAGTCAAATGTGCGCCAGAAAAGTCGTAACTGTCAACTACCTTACATAGTCATATGAAATGACTTAGAACTCAATGTACAAGAGGAATTAGACTCAATCCTTCTATACAAACATGTGTTGATTATCAGAGAAGATGTGTACAAAATGGCTTGGCCTAATTTTGCTCACAGCCATGGAAAACTCTCTCAGACTCAGAAGTTTTCTCTCACCATCTCTCTCAGAAATTACACGACTTTTCTCTACTCACTCAGATTACAAAATTGAGTTCTCTCATACATGTTTCTGACTCAAATTAACTTATATACCTAAAGTTTACATCCTTCTAGACTTGAACTCGTAAGTTCTAAAGATCAAATACAAATCTAGACTCTAATTTTGCACTAATTTACAATAGTGAAATTGTCCCTTCACTTAGGCTTGATTTTCTGTAAGTCTTTTCTTCACTTCTTCTTTCCTCCATCATATATCTTCATATGTCTTCATATATCTTCATATATCCATGCCTAATTAGTGAGTGAAGCCCCAACAGCTCCCCCTCAATCACTAATTAGCATGCTTTGACTTCTTCACATAATCTTCTTCTCTTTTATTCCTGCCATCTCCTTGAACCTATTTGTCTTCACTCCATCCAAGCTTTTTGTCATAATATCTGCAATCTGATCTTTTGTAGAAGTGTACACCACTTCAATCTCTTTCTCCATTACCTTTTCTCTGAGAAAATGATACTGTATCTCTATGTGCTTTGTCCTTGCATGAAATACAGGATTTGCTGCAAGATATAAAGAACTCATGTTATCTCCATGAATTATGGGTATACCTTGATCAATTTCCAAGCTTTTGAATAATGTCTGCATCCATATTACTTCTTTTGCTGCTTCCACAAGTCCTTTGTATTCAGCTTCTGTTGATGATAAAGCCACTGTGTGTTGTTTCTTTGAACACCAACTCACAAGCTTATCTCCAATATATATCATGTAGCCATGTGTAGACCTTCTGTCATCTTGACTTCCTGCCCAATCTGAATCACTATAGGCTCTCAACCTTATATCTGATGTAAAAGGATAATACAATCCTTCTTTCAAAGTCCCTTTGATATATCTAAGGACTCTTTGACCTGCAATCCAATGTGGATCTTTTGGACAATGCATGAATTGGGAAAGAACACCCACTGCATAACTAAGATCAGGCCTTGTTAGAGTTGCATAAATCAAACTTCCCACTAAAGATTGATACTTCCTCATGTCTTTGAATTCTGCTCCATCATATCTACTGAGTTTATGATTGACCTCTAATGGTGTAGATGCCTCTCTGCAATTCTCCATGTTAAACTTCTTTAGAAGATTCAAGAGATACCTTTCTTGTGATACATAAATACCATGCTCTGCATAGGTGATTTCCATTCCAAGAAAATATGATAATTTTCCTAGATCACTTATCTTGAATTCCTTCTCAAGTAGCTTCTTCACCTCCTTGATTCCTTCATTTGAGGTACCTGTAATTATAATATCATCTACATATATACAAATGTAGATCATACCTTCATCTGTTCTTTTGATAAGTAGACTTGTATCTGCCTTTGAACTTTGATATCCAAGGTCATTAAGATACTTTACAAGTCTATAATTCCAAGCTCTTGGAGCTTGCTTCAAACCATAAAGTGCTCTTCTTAATCTGCAAACATAATTTGGAAACTTATGATCTGCAAACCCTTGAGGTTGCTCCATGTAAACCTCATCTGATATATATCCATTCAAAAATGCATTCTTAATGTCCAATTGACTCAATATCCATCCTTTTGATGCTGCAATGGCAATGATTGTCCTTATGGTTGACATCTTTGCTACAGGACTGAATGTCTCATCATAATCTATGCCAAATGTTTGAGCATAGCCTTTAACCACCAATCTGGCTTTGTATCTGGCTATAGTTCCATATGCATGCTTCTTAACTTTGTAAACCCATTTATTTCCAATCACTTTCTTACCATTAGGCTTTGGGACAAGTTCCCAAGTTTTGTTCTCTTCAAGAGCATCAAATTCTTCCTTCATTGCTACTTCCCATTGTCTCTTACCTTTTGCTTCATCATAGCTTTGAGGTTCTTCATCTTCTTTAACCATGTAAGCATAATTTTTCTGAGTCAAATAAGAAGTGTCATATGAATACCTTGTAGGTTGCTTCCTCATTCTGGTTGACCTTCTTGGTTCACACTCTTCATGTATATCTGGATGTACTTCTTCATCAAATATTGGCCCATCTTCATTTCTTCTGTATGATCCAACTCTTGATGTGCTTGCTTGCATATGTTCTTCATCTCCATCTATCTGCATATGTGACTTACCTCTTGCACTCCTTCTTATCTCTTCTTCAAATGTTTCAAGATCACATTCTTTATCTGCATACCAACTCTTCTGTTCATCAAAGGTTACATCTCTGGAAACAATAAAATGTTTAGTTAAAGGACTCCATAGCCTATAACCCATTTGCTTTTCATCATACCCAATAAACACATATTTTTCTGCCTTTGGTTCAAGCTTATGTCTGAGTTGTGATGGTACATAAGCATAGGCAATTGACCCAAACACTTTACAATGGTCAAGTGTTGGCTTCTTACCCCACCAAGCTTCATAGGGGGTCATACCATTCAAAGCTCCACATGGTAGCCTATTCACAAGATATGTGGCTGTATTTACAGCCTCAGCCCAAAGATAATTAGGGCAATTCTTTTCCTTTAACATTGCTCTTGCAAATTCAACCAATGTTCTATTTCTCCTTTCTGCCACCCCATTATGTTGAGGTGTATACCGGCAAGTTATCTCTCTTTTGATACCTGCATTCCAAAGATAGTCATTAAACTCTTGGGAGAAGTATTCTCCCCCTCCATCAGACCTTAGCCTCTTGAGTTTGTGACCTGTAACTCTTTCTGCATAAGCATGAAAATGTTTGAAGGCTCCAAAGACTTCTGACCTTTCCTTTAGAACATAAAGGGTTATCCACCTTGTAGCATCATCAATAAACAAAACATAATACTTAGATCCATTTATTGAACCTTCTTTTGTTGGCCCCCATACATCTGTATGTATGAGTTCAAGCAAATCATCATGCTTGAAACCTTTCTTCTGAAATGGTTGTCTATGAGCTTTTCCCATCTGACAAGCTTCACACTTGTATATCATATGTTGATTCTTCACATTTGGTAGTCCCAATACAGATTGGTTCTCCACCATAGTTTTGATTCCTCTTTCATTGAAGTGTCCCAATCTCTTATGCCAAAGATCTAACTCTGTAATTACTTCATCACCATGTGTGATTAGGGCTTGACCAACATTTCCTTGTACTTTGAGAGTAAAAAGTCTACCTTCCTTCTTACCACAAACAATGGGTTTGTAAGCATCCTCTGGATCTTCAACAAATACCCCTTCATTTGTAAATCTGACTTGAAAACCTTTTTCCACTATTTGTCCAACACTAATCAGATTCTTTGGTATTGTTGGAACATACAAAACATTTGTTAATAAATCAGCTCCACTCCTGCACTTCACTTTTCCAATTGAATGCACATTATGCTTTGTATTGTCACCTGTTTGTATTGTATGACTTGAATTTCCTTCTTCCAATTCTGACAACAATTCTATATTACCTGACAAATGATTTGAACAACCAGAATCAATATAGAATACCTTGAGATCCTCCTTCTCTGATGAACTAATTGAATTCATCATCAATGTTGTATGGTTGTCATTCTGTGTATCATTTGCATAATTATAATATGTGGTGTTGTATGATTGGTTCTGATTCCAATTTCTACCACCACCTCTTCCATAACTTCCTCTTGAATTTTGTCTTCCTCTTTGAAATTGATTCTGAAACCTTCCACCTCTTCCTCTGCCATTGTTGTTCTGATTTTGGCTTGCTCCTTGTTGATTGTGCCAACAATCATATGCTAGATGATTGCTCAATCCACAAATCCAACA
>CM035440.1:109016883-109021883 GCA_020310875.1 Ceratopteris richardii | reverse complement strand
CATCCATTTTAAACTTGATTAACAAGTTCTTCAAATACCTTTCTTGGGTCACAAATACTCCATGTTGAGTATATGTAATCTCCATGCCCAAGAAGTATGACAAGTCTCCCAAGTCACTTATTTTGAACTCCTTTTCCATTTGCTTTTTGAGTCTTTGTATTCCTTCTTCATCTGTACCTGTAAGGATTATATCATCAACATATATGCACATGTATATAAAACCATTATCACTTGCTTTGACAAGCAAGCTACTATCTGCTTTAGACACCTGAAATCCAAGTTCTTTCAAGAACTTTACAAGTCTATAGTTCCATGCCCTTGGGGCCTGCTTCAAGCCATACAAAGCTCTCTTGAGCTTGCACACATGATCTGGATACCTTGTATCTCTGAACCCTTGAGGTTGCTCCATGAACACATCATCTGAAATATAACCATTCAAAAAAGCATTTTTCACATCAAGTTGACATAACTTCCAACCTTTACATGCAGCAATAGCTATAAGTGTCCTGATGGTTGTCATCTTTGCCACAGGACTATAAGTCTCATCATAGTCAACACCATATGTTTGAGCAAACCCTTTGACAACAAGTCTGGCTTTATATCTAGACACACTTCCATCTGCAAACCTCTTGGTCTTGTAAACCCACTTGCATCCAATGATTTTCTGACTATTTGGTGTTGGAACCGAATCCCATGTTTGATTCTCCAATAGTGCATCAAATTCTTCCTGCATAGCTTTCTCCCATTTTTCCTTACCTTTTGCCTCTTCATATGTAGAAGGGTCTTCATCTGTTTTCATCATATAAGCATAATCTTTTGTGGCCAAAAATGAAGTATCATAGCTATACCTTGTAGGTTGCCATTTATTCCTTGTAGACCTCCTAAGCTCTCCACTTCTTGAGGTTTCTGGTTCTTCATATTCAGGATCAAATCTTGGTGTTTCTTCCACTTCAACCTGCACTTCATTATTCTCTTGTTCATCAAATATTTGAACCTTTGATTTACCTTTCCTTTGGCTCACTTCTTCTTCATCACCTGTATTGATATTGACTGTACCTGCATACCAAGTACTTTGCTCATCAAATGTAACATCTTTAGAAACCATGAATTGTTTTGTAGATGGACTCCACAATCTATAGCCCATCTGCTTATCATCATAACCAATGAAAACATATTTTTCAGCTTTAGGCTCCAACTTGTGCCTTAATTGTGATGGCACATATGCATATGCCACACATCCAAAAACTCTGCAATGATCCAAGGTAGGTCTCTTACCCCACCAAGCCTCATATGGTGTCATACCCTGCAAGGCTTTACATGGTAACCTATTGACCAAATAAGTAGCTGTATTTACAGCCTCAGCCCACAAATAATTAGGGCAATTTTTCTCCTTCATCATGGATCTTGCAAACTCAACAAGTGTTCTATTTCTCCTTTCTGCTACACCATTTTGTTGAGGAGAGTACCTGCAAGTAACTTCCCTTTTTATACCTGCATTCCACAAGTAATCACTGAACTCATTAGAAAAATACTCTCCCCCTCCATCTGACCTTAGTCTCTTCAACTTATGTCCTGTAATTCTTTTTGCATATGCATGATAGTGTTTGAATGTATTAAACACTTCTGACTTATCTTTGATCACATAGATAGTGATCCATCTAGTACCATCATCAACATAAATCACATAATACCTTGACCCATTTATACTGAAATCCTTTGATGGTCCCCACACATCTGTGTGTACCAATTCAAGCTTCTCTGAGTACATAAAACCATGCTTGGAGTAGGAAAGCTTATGAGCCTTACCTAATTGACATGCCTCACATCTGTATGTCATATGTTGACCTGCAACATTAGGCAATCCAAGCACTGAACCAGTGTTAATCATGTCTTTAATACCTCTTTCATTGAAATGTCCAAGCCTCTTGTGCCAAAGATCTAACTCAGAGATCTTATGTCCTCCATATGTGAACATAGCATGCCCAATATTGCCTTGAATCTTCAATGTAAATAATCTTCCTTCTTTCTTCCCTGAAACAATTTGTTTATACCCTTGGCTAGGGTCTTCCACATATACTCCATCATTAGTGAACCTTACTTCATATCCCTTTTCAACAATTTGTCCTACACTTATCAAATTCTTAGGAATTGTAGGAACATACAAGACCTTACTCAATAAGGTACTACCATCCTTGGCCTTCACTGATCCAATTGACTTCACATTGTGCTTTGTGTTGTCACCTGTTTGAACAACATGATTAAAAACCTTACTCTCCAAATCAGTCATCAAAGATATATTACCACTCAGGTGATTGCTACACCTTGAGTCAATGTAGAAGACTCTCTGATCTTCACTCTGGCTTTCACAAGTTGCATTCATTATCAATGTTGAATCCTCCTTTTGATCTGAAGCATAATTGTAGTAGGTGTTGTTGTATTGTTGACTTTGGAATCCTCTACCTGCATTTCTTCCAAAGTAACTCCTACCACCTCTGCCTGTGAAATTACCTCTTTGATTTCTGCCTCCTCTTCCTCTTGAATTATAGTTCTGATTATATCCACCATTACTCTGATTATTATGCCAACAATCATTAGCTAAGTGATTTGTCTTACCACAAATCCAGCAAGCTTTGCCTCCATCTTTGTTGTTCCTGCCTCTTCCTCTACCTTTGCCACCTCCTCTTCCTCTTAGGAAGTTGGCTTGACTAGTTGTACCTTCATCTTCACCTGCTTGTTGCTTTCCTTTGCTATTCTTCTTCTTGTCCTTTGAGTACATTGCATGACCTGCACTCTTGTCACCATCTCCTTTAACATCCTGCTCAAATGTTAGCATATGACCTAGCAACTGATTTAAATCAGGAGTGAAATGATCAAGTGATAACTCTGTAGACAAAATGAATGGCTTCCATTTGTCATCACCTCTCAAACCTGTAAGGATTTGCCTTACCAATTTATCCTCCTCAATGTCTTCATCAACAGCTCCTAATGCATCTGCAATGTCTTTCATCCTTGTTACATAGTCTGAAATAGATTGAGAGGCCTTCTTCTTGAAGGTTGTAAATTCTGCCCATAAGGATGCCTTCCTTGACTTTGTAGTATTCTGGAAATGCTCCTCCAAAGCATTCCAAATATCAGTTGCACTTTCAAGACCTCGAATGTGAGGTAACAAGTAATCATTGACTGCCATATATATAATGCTCCTAGCTTGAGCATCTTTCTTCATCCAATTTTTCAAATCTGCTAACTCTTCCCTAGTTGGAACACTAGGATCTCTGAACTGTGGCTTCTCTTCTTCTCCTGTGATGTAGACTATTAAATCTTTGCTCATAAGATGAGCTTCCATCCTCATTGACCATGCAGGATAGTTTTCCCTATCCAATTTCTCTATCTATAGAGAATCTCCCATCTTGTGTCCACCTGTGTATTGAAATCTTCAGGCTTTATAAATAATATATGTACCTTTACTTCGAATTAGACTCCTTTTTTCCTTCTTGATGTCGTATGGTCTCCTCCTCAAGCTTTGCCTTCAAACTTTCACCTTTTAGTTCTTCAATTGTTGAATTTCTTGAATCTGCAGCAGTCGGGATTCTCCTTTCCTTGATTTGATGTCTCTTGCTCTGATACCACTGATGGAGAGTGTTAATCTCCAAAAGAACAACCTACTCTTGTATTTAGAACACCTCTATATCAAGAGTAAGTCAAAACTTTCACCAAATTAGAAGTCCAACCTCCAAATTATCAAAAGTTGAAGAATTCTGTGAAGAAGATAAAACACAGAAAGTCTGCTGCACAATTTCTTCTCATTGACCTATCAAAAATGTAAAGTTTTCTATGAAATTTTGTATGGAGTGTCGCCTAGAAGTTGCGCACCTCCTCCAAGTTAAAGTTCTTCAAAAGGTTGAGTATAACTTGAGAAATCAACTTCACAAGTTACCTATGTCCAAATCTGCACTTCTGAGAAGTCGATTTGACACCCCTAACTTCTTAACTTTGGTTCTCACAACCGAACCCGTTTTACCAAATCCTTTTGGCTGTAGATAGCTTATCTCTCAACTTAGATTTTGAGCTATCATATGTGTAAAACTTTACACTGTGCACCGAGCACTACTCATTTCTTTGGACTCGAAATCTGCGCCTGTTTCAGAGAACAGTGAACACTCATCACATATGAATGTTCCTACACACAATTCTCCTAGCCTATTTACAATTAGACTTTGAAATTCAAGTCAAAGACTCATTAACTATCAACTTAGATATCCTCAAAAGGATTTCACAAATGATCAAACACAGACGGAGCAGACACGAAAAGATCGGGCGCAATATTTCTTCAATTACTCAGAAAAATACAGTTGAGTGATGAGAGGAAAACTCAACTAACATTTCACATGTCTCATGACATCTAACTTTTTCTTTCTTGACATCTATGCTCACTCATCTATTCTTTCATATGCTCTCATATCACGCCTCGACATTTTCAAGGTATTTATAGAGAAATTTGTACAAGTTTATGACTAATCAAAGATCTAAGTGAACTATAACTATACTAATGTACATATGTGTATATTCCTCATATCCTCTGAATGTATCTTTCCTCCAAGCTTCAATTGGTGATTGATCTGCACCAACACCTTGCACTTCTCTTTCTTGCTCCACTTAGACTATGCCTCCCTTGCTTACTTTAAGATTGGTCCAAGAATGGTCCTTGCCTTGATTTGAGTGTGTGGATCACGTACGCTCCTAACTGCAATGGTATCTTGGTGCTCCCTTTGATGTCCCAAGATTGTCTTCATAAGTGGTAGCCAACGACTCCCTATTTTGTCCTATAGTGACTTTAGACTAAAACCCAAAATTTTAATGGGGGGACCATACTTTCACCTGTGCGTACGCTGCCGCTTCACATACCTTCACATTTCCTTTTAAGTCTTTACTTTTGCACATAAGAGGGGGTTCACCTGAACCTTCCAAAACACTTTAAAACACTTTGAACCTTAGGGAAATTA
>CM035440.1:108969383-108996883 GCA_020310875.1 Ceratopteris richardii | reverse complement strand
TATAGAGTGGTAGAAAACACCAACTCTTGATCCATAGCTCACCAAGCATCACACAACTCTCAACATAAACTCTTTCCAATGATTTGAATTTATTATGTCGTTTGGGGCTTGTCCATGATTAGCAAAAAAACTCAATCCATATGCTACTAAGTGGGCATTTAAATTTGATGAAATTTTTTAAAATATTTCTCAATCTATTTTAAAAATTCTTGTTAAAAATGCCTCCTCGAATGTTCATAGGTATGGACTTGGCAAAATCATTAACTTGGAGTAGAAGGCCGTGATGATGAGGCAGTAGATGTAATAAAAAAATATAAAACGAAGGAATTGGTGACTTGATTGATGCCAATGAAATTCAACAATGTGTATTCCACATGTTTGAAAACTTTCAAAACTGTTAGGATCATGCTAAGGATTTTATTTGTCATTTTGATCGTTAGATGTAGTACATGTGCATACCTAGATAGCCAAAATTGGATCATTTTGATCATATAATCTTTCGTTGGCATATAGTTATGCGGTGGATTTGGTAATAACTGAAAATTGAGCCACTACTTATTAAGTTTGCCACTATTCTGCTCTTCCCAAAACTCTAGCCATGGTCCTCATTGTGGCACTGGGAAAAATGATGGATTGATTTGTACTAAATATGGTGCTTCTTGCCAGTGCACCCATAGTCTAGGATTCTTTTCTAGATTCCCTAGATAGGATCGGCTTCTTCAAATTCAGCCTGAGTGTAGTTGAAGGAATTTGCAGTAAAGTTCAATTAACATCTAGATCCTTCTGGGTAGTTGCCTTTATATATTGGTGGGTCTGTTCTTTCAAAATGTCATATGGTACATTGAATGGCTTCATTATTTTTATCTAAATCCTTGCTCTTGATTTTTGCTTCTTTCATGACTCTCACCACTACATCTTCAAAATTTTGTGTTAAGCAGGACATCAATAGTGCATGCTCCCTCTAACTTATTTATATAGTGTATTGCATTGGAAGTTCATCAACTTGCAACTCTTGGTGATCATGTATTGGTGAATGAAAAATGGGGGGGGGGGGGGGGGGAAGAGAATGTACCTTAGTCTCCTCTGTAGTCAGATGAGTGCTTGGAGCTATTGGTGTCCCCATGTTTATGTAATTCTGTAATTATTCATCTTTTTCTTTATTTTGATCCTTTGTAGCTTTGAGCTCTACTTCACTTTTTATTTTGCTCTCATAGACTAGAGCAAGTTGATCTACATCTCGCTTACATTGTTTTGTATATTTAGCCACTACCTCTTTACATTTATTGTTTAGCTCAATTGTGTCCAGTACATATTTTGATTCCCATTTATTATATATGTAATGTTTGCTCGTGCTTGAGCTTATTTGCATGCCTTTCTAATTGTGCTTTTATCTCCATAATGTCTTCATTCGTATTAGTTGGTGCTTCCAAAGGTTGGCTCAACAAAATTGAAGACACCAATTCTTTATTCTAGCTATGTAATGTGTCATCTTCATCCATATATACTTTAATTTGTGTTTCCAGAAGCTTGCTTCTGTTTGCTAGGTGTATTTTTTCATGCTTCACCGGGTTTGTATTTCTTCTTGATTTCCATGCCCTCTTAGTTTTTTCTCTTGTTCCTTCTTTACCTCATCTAGTTGACTTTGTAGGTCATCATTTTCTTTTTTTAACTTGCCAATCCCTTTGTGTTCCTCAAGGGACTCTTCTTCCTTTCGAGTAAGTACCAGTTGTGTCTTCATGAGTTGTGTTTGTTATTGATCTTTGGAGTTGTCCTCTCCAATCATTTAGCATAAAGAATTAACAATACATCTTTATTTTGTCAATCCTAGAAGTTTTCAAGAGACCACAGCCCCTTCTAGATGATAGAATCCAAGAAATAAGAGGTAAATGGCTGAATTTCTGAGAATAATGAAGATGAAGAGGAATTTCTAGGGTTTGGATTATCTTGAGCAAATCTCCATCATTTTTCACAATCTTGGTGTCTAAAGCATGTTATTTCTTCAGCAGAACACAATCATGAAGTCAAAACTCAAAAATGTTACCTGTACCATCCAGACGAGACAATCGCAATTCTGTACAAACAGACGATTTTCATTGACAGCACCATTTTTCATCAATTTCTCACTCAATACATCAGCAATCAGCTCTCTTCATACATATTCAATAGAAACACACAATAGAAGCTCACAAATCTCCACGGATACACAAAGAATAGACTCACAACTCAAAGAAATCACACAAAGAGGAGAAAACACGATTTTCAGCAGGAAACTCTCTCTTCACTTGGATAGCATGTAAACAAATAATCAATCAACCCCCTCATAATAGAGGAAATTGTCTTTTATACATTTTCAAGTGTCCCTTTTCACACTTGAATGTTGGTCCTTTCCTCTATTATTCTAAAAATATGCTATCTAGGAGTGTTGAAGCTCAAGATCAAGGACAAAGCATGGAAGTGCATCAAGGAAGTGGACACACAAGAAGAAGGAGCAAGTAGGGAGCTCCAAGAAGCACCTGTCAAATTTTCAGAAGAAATCCCTACAAAAATAGTGATTTTTATCACTAAAAACCATTGTAAATACCATTTTCCATTTTTGTAACTCCATTTTGTTCAAGCCGAGGAGTCCTCGAGCTTGAGGAGTATTAGAACTACCATCCTACCAATTTTCATAATTTTTAGACTTCGTTTGAGCCCCCAAATAAGCCCTGGAACCTATTTTTCAACTAGGTCAGACACTAGGTCTGGACAGGGCCAAAACCACTCAAAAACTATAAAAAGGGCTGGAGAGCTCATTTTTGAGGTTAGCTTGTTGTAGTTTTCAGCTTTGTAAGAGAGCTCTTGTGTAATCGAAGATCTTCCATTGTTCCACTCTTTGCTCTTACCTTGTGTGCGTGTGTATGTGTGTGCATGCTTGTGTGCTTTCACTCACGCACTTGTGCCATCACTTGCTCACGGTCTTCATACCGGTCCTCACGTCTCCACGGATTCACATTTATGAGGTGTATCTCCTCACGTTGGTACTTGCCATTGTGCTAGAGTGACACCAAATTTGGCGCCGTTGCCGGGGAGAGAGCTTGGAGGACAAGTGTGTGACGGTAAGACGTAGAGTAGCGACGTTGGAAGGTAAAAAATCACCATTTTCAGTTCAGTTTTTGAGTTTTTCTCCTTCTTCATCTTCATCATCATCACCATCTTCTCGCACCTTCATCTTCTCTGATTTTTTTATTTTCGAGTGTACATTCACTTCGTATTTCACTTGCGGCTTTGAGGAACATGGGCAGAGGGTGCGCAGAGCAGAAGCGCTCAAGAAACACGCGTGAAATCCTCCCAAAACTTTAGAAATCTGATTCAGTATCGCGGAGTGACAAGAACAGCGTCTGGTATCGCGCAGGTGGTATCGCCGGTTTGGAGACAAATTTTTGCATCTACAAGCTGATAGGAGTGACAAGGAGGACACAAGGTACTCATATTTGCAGAAATTTTTGAATTTGGGTGTGAAAATCTCCAAGTATCGTGTCCGGTTGAGTTTTGGTATCGCGATACCAGAACTCCTGTGTATCGCGATACTTGTTGAGGTATCGTATCGTGCATATCCACTTGAGGTATCGCGATACCATTCTGGTATCGTATCGTCAAGTGCTAGTATCGCGATCGCAGTCGCCCCGGTGGTATCGTATCGTGGTCCATCTGGTATCGTATCGTGTTAGTCTTGGTATCGTAGCGCCTCCAATTTCAGTATCGTATTGTCAGCCAAGTTGGTATCGTATCGCCTGGAAGGTATCGTATCGTCTACTGTGCTGTATCGTATCGCTTGCAAACTGGTATCGTATCGTGGGCCAACCAAGTATCGTATCGCGTAAATTTTTGGTATCGTATCGTCCAATCCCGTGGTATCGTATCGCTCAAGAACTCAATATCGTATCGTGTCATTACAGCTATCGTATCGCGAGGTTAAGTGGTATCGTATTGTGCAAATTAGAGATATCGTATCGTGACCACTTTCAGTATCGTATCGTCTAAGAGAGCAGTATCGTATCGTGGACGTTGGTATCGCCTTGGTCGTATCGTATCGTCTAAGGTGGTATCGTCTGAAGGGGTATCGTGTAAGACAAAGGTATCATATCGTGGGAAATTTGGTATCGTATCGCCTGTTCTGAGCTCCCAGAGTGATCCTGTTTCCCTGTTTTAACCCCCAGAACCCTGAACTGGCATAACTTTCTCATACGAAATCCGTTTGCAATGATTTTGAGTTTGTTGGAAAGCTCGTGGGGAGTACAACAAAAACATCGACTGGTTATGGTAAAATTAATACCAGGATTATTAGATAGGGTATTTTTAAGTTGACCCTCAGGTGGACTGAGAAACCAAGGAGTTCCAAAGAATTCTGAGCAATACAAGGGGAAATTGTGGACTTGTAGACAAAGCTTATGAACCTAAGATCTGGCAGACACTTAGGCAAGGATAGGCAAAGCATTAGATCATCTGAGGCTAGTGTCAATCATACAGCTAAGTCTTGGGCACAACAACTTAGTGGTCATCCCTACACACTAAGTTCTGACACGAGTGATTCCGAAATGTCTTTTAGCATGGAAAGACCCGCACGTACCTCAGGTACTGCCTATTTACAGACACCAGAAGGTCCCTATAAGACCCAATTGGAGTATATGAGGACCAACCAATTAGGTGCTCGCATCTATGAGGATGGTCTAAGACGATCAGTGGTTCAACTCAAACCCTTTGGACTTGAACACCCAGTGGTCAAGTTTGAAGAGGGTGCTTACATTGATAAGGAAGGAACCATGTATGTGGTTACCAACT
This sequence comes from Ceratopteris richardii, assembly GCA_020310875.1. Lineage (NCBI taxonomy): Eukaryota > Viridiplantae > Streptophyta > Polypodiopsida > Polypodiales > Pteridaceae > Ceratopteris > Ceratopteris richardii. The sequence continues at coordinate 108,992,065 of CM035440.1, read as the reverse complement.
TACCAGATAGGACAGATGAGTTTGGAAATATCATTCCTGAGAATGAGATAGGAGACCTAGAGCAAGGAGACCTAGGAGGAGAACCGAAGACCCCTAGAGGTAAGTCAGTCTTAACCAGAGTGCTCACTCCAGAATGGATTCCTCAAGATAACAAAAGCATAGAACTATACTTGAATAGAGAAACAAAGGAAGCCTTTTGGAGATTTAGGCCAGATCAACCCAGCCCAGTAGTCACCATCTATGAATTCAAGGATCCAGAGACACCAGGGAAAGTTGTCTATCTAGATCACACATCTCAGAAATTATTCTTGGTATCAGTTCCTGACAGACATGCTTACACTTGGCAAGGTGAATCAATTTTCCCTCCACCAAGATCTAATGTTTCCCAGGGCCTCCAAGGAGCCGGATCATCCAAGGCTCATGAAACCCAAAGGGAAAGAACTAGAGAGAGACCGGAGGTAAGCTTTGCAGACACTGTGGGCAGAGACAGATCAGGATATGGAACGGAAAGACCTGAAAGGGAGAGACATAGAGTTCATAGGCATCAAAGAGATGATCATGATTTCCCATTGCCTAGACCACGAGAGCACTCAAGAACCCTTAGACCCTCTCAAGTGGTTAAGACAATGAAGAACTACTTTGATGGATTTGGAGATCCTTATGATCATGTGGCCGAGTTCAAACAAGTGCTAAGAGTTGAACAGGTTGAAGACTTATTCACCCAGTTCGAGGCATTTGGTTTGACTCTTAAGGGTACTGCCTTAGCTTGGTTTCAACCTCTAAACAGTCGCAACTATAGAGAGATAGGTCAGCTTCTAGAAGAATTCATTGTAGAATTTTCCAAGAGTGGTATCAGACATAACACGTCATCCTTGATCCACAGCTTCAAGCAGACACCCCAAGAAACACTGCGACTTGCAGGAAGAAGGTTTAGACAGTACTTGGAAAGATGTCCTATGCCAGAATTACCCACAGTAGCCAAACAAGTGGCCTTGTTTTTAGACGGTTTACTCAGCACAAAGTTAAGGTCATACGTGTACTTGAAAGAGCCTAGATCCATAGAAGAGTGTGTACAGAGATATGCTTTGACATAGAAGACAACTTGGGTGAGGAGTTAGGACTATCCAAACTCTATAAGGACTCTGATAGTTCTACAAGTCATACCTCTAGAACCTCCACTGAGATAGATGAGATAGCTGAGCAAGTGGCCAAAAAGCTACGAGTTGAAAATAGACAAATGCCAAGGGTCACCTCATTGAAGCGATGTTATACATGTGGAGGAGATCACATGGCTAATGTCTGCCCAATGATGGCTCAACCCCAAGGAAACCCTAATGCTCTATATTGCACCATTGAGAGGAAATACACAAATCATACGGCCCAAGATTGTCTCTATAACAGGCAGGCTGTTAGACAAAATTATCAGCAACCTTACCAGCAGGGTAGGTATCAGAACCAGTACCAACAGCCATATTATAGGCCACAACAACAATATCAACCTCAATACCAGCAGCAATATCAGACACCAAACAGGCCACAGCCAGTCCTGGGAAACCAACCACCAACTACTGCCAATGTAATCCCAGTTAAATATACGATGGTGGAGGAGAACCCAAATAGAGCATTGGTGCCACTAACCCCATTTGTCTCAGAAAATGATTCTCATGCTCATAGTTCAGATTACTTCCATGAAGATAGTTCACAAGCTTATTACATAGAGTCACCTGAGCAAAGTGAGGCTTCTCCATATCAATATGAGACACCACCGATGGAACAAAATTGGGAGCCAGAATACTCCAATGTCATGTATACAAATCCCAATCCTAGTTCCCAATTGAGACAAGTAAGACCACAAGCCCCTAGAGGACCATGTTTTAGATGTCAGGGTGACCATTTCATTCGCGAATGTCCCCACTCACTCACTCCGGGACAAGGACAAAACATCACAATACAAGGATTTTGTCCTGAGTGCGGCAAAGAACATCTCCCGAGAGAATGTCCCAGGAACCCATCTAGTGCACCCAAGGTTACACCCATCAATGTGGTAGGCTTAGTGGCTGATTCAAGCTCAAGTAGTAGTAACGTGGCTCCTGTACAGGCAGTTACTAGGGCACAGGCTGCACAACAAGCAAAACCATCTGAGCAATCAGAGTCAAGTGAGTCAGGAGAGCCTAGTAAGAGGAAACCAAGAACATGGAAGGATACCAGAGAGAAGGCTAATCACAAGTGGAACAAAAAGATATCCGAACTAGAAGAAATCCTAAGCGATACCAAAACAAAAATAAAAGACATTGCATCTCAAAGCCCCTCTCATGTCGAACCTCCATCCACACCACCGCATTCCACCCCACCGCCCATTGTAAATAGACCACAACCAGGGTCTGTTCTTGCAGATCCAACCCCAGAAGGCTTGGACATGATGTTCAAGGCCTACCAGGCTCGACTTCAAGAAGGACCAACAACTGCAAACCTGGACAAGAGTTACCCTAAAGCAGATTTAGAGATTGAACGAACCAAAATGTGCATGAAAATGGTAGAAGTAGCCCAAGCTATGCTCGAGACTAGTCAAAAGTTCAATCAGACAAACTCTATCAAACCGGATTTGCATTTCCAAGTCTTACTAGAAAGATTAGAGCAGTTGGTAAACAACCCGCAGGTTTCTTTACCTCCACAGGCTCAACCGGTTGTTGAAAGAGAGATTTCATCACAAATGAAAACTTATGTTCCTGATTCTGAGGATGAGGGAGCACCTCTTTCAATGCAACAGTACTCTCAAGAGTTCTTGCGGGAAATACAAGAGGAAAAATGGGCCAAGGAGAAGGGTAATCCCCCTCCTATTCCTGAGATTGATGATCTTCATGACCAATTTCCCTAAGACATTCCGTCTATTTATGGAGACCAAGCAGAGCAACAAGAAGATGGAAGATTAGATTTTGAGTCTAATTCTTTACAAGAGTTGCCTCAATTCACAGGCCCATGGGAATCTGAATCTCTTCAAATCAGAGCTCCCACAATATTGGTAAGAAATGAAGACTCAGTGGTTCCAAGAAACACTGATGTTGTGAAGAACACCAAGGTTCAGTGCCATCTCACAGTAGAAGAGCTGCTCAAAGCAAAACCTGAGCTATGGAATCATGTGAAGGATCAAGTTCCAGAACTTGAGCCCACTATGCCCAAAGCAAGCTCTAAGCAAAAAGTTCCAGAGATACCTCTAGACAAGATAGGAGACATGGGTGAAGGTGAAGAAGGTAATACTTATCTTCCGATCACCTATCAAGGTTACACAACCAAAGCAATCGTAGATTCAGGTGCTGGCGTTGCTATTGCGACCACTTCTTTGTGGAAGCAATGGGGCAAACCTACATTAAGACCAACTAGAATGAAGCTTCAAATGGCATATGGTCATTTTGAAAGACCTCTAGGATTGCTCGAAGGGATAACTCTAACCACTTGTGGTGTAGAGTTTGAACACACATTTGCTATATTTGACTTTGAGAAAAATAATGTCTATGAGATGATCCTAGGAAGACCCTTCCTACGACAATTGCAAATAGTACAGGATTGGGGAACCAACTCCTTGTACTTACAGCACTTAGGGGTCACTACCAAGGTCAATTTGAAGGATTACACCTTCAGAGATGTACCACCCCTACAGTGGAATCATATCCACAAAGCGAAAGAAGATTCTATCTCCGTGCATTCTGGAAGTTCACCTGATCCATCATGGCTGCATGAAGATACTCACTTGTGGATGTGCAAGGTCGCAGAGGAAGAGGAAAAGCGCCTAAAAGCGAGAGAAGAAGGAACTCCCCCAGGAGATAGACCAATAAAAGACCCAGCCTATACACCGATGATATTTCCAGATGAGGAATTTGAGCCTCATGGTTGGGCAGAAATCTTAGCTACCATGGACATTGCAATCAATGAAGAACAATGGACACCTCATTGTGATGAGGAGGGTTATGATATTTCAGTATTCATGTGTCAGCCCCTGTTGGAAGAGTGTGATCCTAGTGAGTTCATAGGAGAAGAAGAGAATGACGATGATCTAGAATCCATTGTGATGGATACTTACATTGACTCAGAGGAACACTATTTAGAAGACATAGGAGTGTTAACCCAAAAAGAAGAAAAACCCCTCACAAGTATTAAAACGATAAATTCAAAGGAAGGAAGTGAAGGTAGTAAAAAGAAAATGAAAAGAAAAGCAGTGAAACAAGAAGAGGAGGAATCATTGTTTGAAGTACCAAAAAACTTCAAGAAATATGAAGTGGAAGACCGAAAAATTCTGGTACGAATGCCTAAGAGAGAGGCCATTATAGGAGAAGCATATGACAATAAAGAAAAGACCAAAAAAATTGTAGTGACCATTGAAGGGAACGAAGAGCGATGTACGTACATAGGAGATGACCTAAGTGCAAAAGAAGAAGCGGAGCTTGTAGCTCTATTAAGGGAATATAGGGATGTGTTTGCATGGCACTATAGAGACTTGAAGGGAGTAGATCCAAAAATTTGTTCTCATATGATCCCCATGACTGCGGATGCCAAACCCACCAAACAAAAGCCCTACACGTATAATGACACTTATGCAACTAAAATCAAAGAAGAAATTGATAGGTTGATTGAAGCTGGATTTATCTATGAGATTGAGCATACTGAATGGGTGTCCCCCATTGTAGTGGTGCCCAAAAAGAACGGAAAGTTGCGAGTGTGTATTAACCTTAAAAAAGTTAATGCCGCTACGATCAGAGATAGTTATCCACTTCCAATCACTGAACATTTATTGGAGCGTGTTGCAGGCAAGGAAGTTTATAGCTTCCTTGATGGATTTTCAGGTTACAACCAAGTGGCCATTGCTCCTGAAGATCAGCACAAAACGGCTTTTGCCACCGAGTGGGGAATCTTTGCATTCCGCGTGATGCCATTTGGGCTCACTAATGCACCTGCAACATTTCAAAGGCTCATGTGTCATGTCTTCAAGGAGTTCTTGCGAAAGATCTTAGAAGTATATGTGGATGACTTATGCACTCATTCCCAACAGAGAGGATACCACATCCCTGAGCTCAGACAGATCTTCAACAAATGTAGAGAATATCGAGTGTTTCTGAACCCAGAGAAGTGTGTGTTCATGGTACGACAAGGTAAAATCTTAGGTCACATTGTTTCTAAGAATGGAATTTCATCAGATGAGGACAAAGTAAGAGCAATAGCAGAGCTGCCCAGGCCAAGGAATGTTAAAGAGGTACAAGCCTTTATGGGCCATTGTGGATATTACCGTAGGTTTATCCACATGTATGCCATCATAGCTAAACCTCTTTATGGATTTTTGACAAATTTTGAGTGGAACGATGAATGTGAAAAATCCTTCAATGAGCTAAAAAGACGCTTGTGCTTAGCACCAATACTGACCACTCCTGATTGGAGTAAACCATTCCATGTCCATGTGAATGCATCCAATCATGCTATCGGATGTGTGCTAGCACAACCCACGGGTGAAGGAAACCTAGATTTGCCGATAGCATATGCTAGTAGGCAATTAAATGCAGCTGAACGAAATTATACCACAACGGAAAGAGAAGGTCTAGGCATGGTATATGCTGTGAAAAAGTTTAGACACTATCTATTGGCCAATAAGTTCAAGTTTTTCACTGATCATCAAGCTTTATTATATTTGGTCAATAAACCTTGCAATACAGACCGCTTAGTAAGATGGTTCCTCTTACTAATGGAATACGACTTTGAAGTTTGTCAGGAAAGGAAGGACCCATCTTAGGGCGGACCATCTTTCTCGCATCACTTCAGGAGAGCCAGTGCAAGGAGTGTCTGATGAATTATCGGATGCTTATTTTTTCAATTTAGAAGTTGTTCCTAAATGGGCAAATAAGTTAGTACCAATCCTAACCTTCGGACCTACAAACAAGAATGTAAAAACAAAGAAAGAAGACATTGTAAAATCACAAAAATATCAAATAATGGCTGGAAACATGTACAAAGAGGATACAGAGGGTGTACTAGCTTGTTGTGTCGAGGATGATGAACATACTAATTGGTTGCAACAAGCCCATGAAGGATTGCTAGAAAATCACTACTCTAAACAACGAACATTGCAAAACCTAAAACGTTTAGGAGTGTATTGGCCTAGCATGGACAAAGAAATACATGAGTGGATTAAGAATTGTCCAGTGTGCCAGAAGAGACCCCCAGTGGAGCATGACACTCTTTATCACATGTCGTTAATCCCAGATTGGAGTGCTCCATTGGTCGAATTTATGAGATCGGGAACACTACCCAGTAAGGCTAGTCTAACAAGACGACAAAGCATGGAGCAAGAGGCTCAGGACTATGCCTTAGTAGGAGACAACCTATATCGGAGAGGCAAAGATGGTTATCTAAGATTGTGCGTTCATGAATCAGATTATTTGAAGGTCTTAGAAACTGCACATAGTGGTGTTGCCGGTGGACACTTTGGGCCTGACCGAGTAATCAAGACCATTCTATTCTCAGGACTTTGGTGGCCCACTCTTCATATGGATGCACATACTTATGTGAAGAAGTGTGACACATGCCAACGTGCACAATATCCGATTAGAAAAGATGAGATGCCTTTGAGGCCTATGATGGGAGGACGTGCATTCTCGAAGTGGGGTATCGACTTTGTAGGTCCTATCAGCCCCCCAGCTAGAAACTCCCATGCAGAATACATCATTGTAGCCACAGACTACCTTACAAAGTGGGTGGAAGTAAAAGCCACAACAAAGAATGATGCTCAAACAATGGCTAAGTTCTTATTCGAAAATGTGTTCACTAGATATGGGTTACCAATAGAGTTGGTTAGTGATAGAGGTACGCACTTCTTGAATGAGGTCATTGAAAATCTCCTTCAAGAATTCATGGTGATACACAAGAAGTCTGCCCCTTATCATCCACAAGCCAATGGACAGGCCGAGAGCACAAATAAGATCTTATGTAACGTATTGACAAAACTTGTAAATAATAAACGCTCTGATTGGGACAAACAGCTTCATCATGCTATTTGGGCTTATCGAGTTGCTTACAAAACAGTACTCAATGCCACCCCATTTCAGATGGTCTTCGGACAGAATGATGTGCTACCATTGGACTTCCTAATCCCAGCCCTAAAAGTAGCACACGAGCATGAGTGGAATGGACATGAGTTGTCCTCTAGGATCTTTGATCTAGAACGCTTAGGTGAGACGAGGCTACGAGCAGCAGCGGGCATCTATGCGGCAAAGAAAAGGCAAAAGGCATACTTTGATGCCCATGTGAAGGACAAAGGGTTGAAAGAAGGAGATCTGGTGCTGGTTTATACGCCAAAGCAACATGCCCGCAAATTGGAGAAACGAGGATATGGACCCATGATCATTAATAGACTCTCCACTAGTGGTGCAGTTCAATTGGCCACTTTAGAAGGTGATATCTTACCGAACTATATAAGTGGTTGTCGAGTCAAGTTATATCAAGAACCTCTTACAGAGGAAATGCTCATGAGACTCAACACTGCTAAGAAGCGAAAAGAAGAGGAGTTAAGGGTTAGAGAAGAAGCACAAGCAGAGGCTAGAGAGCGCATCAGAAGAAATAAGTTACGGCGGCTAGGCCTACATGTCAACACAAAAGCTCCAAAATATCACATGGACATGTGCCAAAAATCGGGCATAACTACTTCTCGAATAATTGATCGACGGCCCTTTGTGACTATAGAGGTAGGACAAGGAAAGAGTGTAAAGACTGTGAGAGCATTGGTTGACTCAGGTGCAGCAACTAGTGCAGTTAGACTTTCATACTGCCAAGACCTGCAATTGGACATCAAGCCCATAGAAGCATATCTCATAAGATTGGGAGGTGTGGAAACCCCTTGTTTGGGCGAGGTGGAACTTCCCATTTACCTTCACGATGTTCCAATGAAAGTCAAAATGCTAGTGTGTCATGATGAGGACCTCACAGAGCCACTTGTCTTGGGTCAAGATTGGATTTACAACCATGTTGTCAACTTGAACCTAAGAAGTCAACTTCTTCAAGTTTTGGTACATGAACAATGCATTACATTAGAATTGGAGAATTGCATGCCCACTGACAATGACACCACACACTCTCTTCATTCCTCTAAGGCTAATCTTCTCAAACAAGATGTTGTAAATGTCAAAATCCCTATGATCCAGATGGACACAATCATGGAAAGACAGTCGCAAAGGCAAGATGAACCTTCTTCTTTTTTTTCAAAGAGTAAAGCATCCACAGTAGTTCAACCTCAGAAGCAAGCAAAACAGTGCAAGACAGCCAGTCTATCAGATAGACAAAGAGCCTTCAAGAAGAAAGAAGTTTTGGGCATGACGCAGATCTGGGTAAAGAAAGGAGTACAACCATCGATGTTGCCTCAAAGATTCCCACCCAACCAGATCGACCATGACAACAGAAGGACCAAGCACCTATGACAGGCTCAAGCACAAAGAATCCAACAAATTTGGGTACCGAAGCTATTCATGAAGGCCGACCACAATCAGGTACAAATTTGGGTGCCTTAAAAATTAGCTACAGCTCAACACGGGCGATTACAGATGTGGGTACCCAAGAAGCTCTTACACGTACAAAGGCCTATGCTCCCCACCATGCAAAAGGCCTCAACAAAGAAGCCAAGGAAAGCAAAGGGTAAGAACAGAGCACAAAGACCAAAAGAAGATAAACTCAACCCTTCTACACAAATAAGCAGGCAATCCTCTAGGATATGGGTTTGGAAGCCAAAAGCACAAGCAACATCCACAGAACCAAAGGGCCAACCACACTGGTTACCAAAGTTTGGAAAGCATCCAAAGATGAAGTGGTCTGAGGTGACCTCTACAGGGCCAAATACTATTCTGAAATGGGTTCCAATTAGGAGGATTACATCATTTCAAGATCCAATCGACACCTCCAAACAAAGAATACATCAACTATGCAAGTAACATCAGAAGCCTCGACGTGCAGCAACCATGTGCCTTTGGCATAACCTTGTCTTTCGCACCATTGGGGTCATGCATTTCCAAAGTATGCATCAACATAGGGCCACATTACATGGCCGTGCATAGACACAATTGAAATTCCCAGGCACATGAGACACACTTGACACATGTAATATATTTTATTGATCCTAACCACCTTCTTCTTGTTTTGTAATTGTTAAAAATAAAAATAAAAAAATCCATGTGCTCGACGACACTCATCGATGAACCATCAGCAAGGACGTTCATCAACCAAAAAGACAAGTCAATGGTCAAACACCATGATGGAAGTACAACACGACAAGATGAAGATCAACAGACCTTTCATCATGATCAGACATGTATGCTTCAACAACACTATAACCCTGATAGATTAGGAAACCTCTTCGTCAGAATACCCTTGAGCACTTAGCTCAAGACCCCATTTCTTGCACCATACTTCTTCCCATGCATTTTCCAAGTATGCATACATAGGGCCACATTACAAGGCCATGCACAAGGCACATATTTTGTTCAACCCATGCACTAACGCACTTACCCATCATACATTATGGGTTGCAAGTACTTGGCATGAAAACTATGAAAGCCATCTTTGGAAGAATAAGAGGACATCAGAATGACCACCACCAGAACAAGGAAGCCATCCACAACCAAGAGTTGCTCATAATCAACATTGACCACCTCCTTTGAGCATCTAGCAGTTTTGGAAAGCTCACCGATGCATCATCAAGATGGAATACAAGGAAGAAGTACATACAAAGGGACTACAAACTACAAGAGCTGCAGTGGCAAAGTGAAGAACCAGACAAACGACAAGGCTACATTGGGAAGATGGATCGCCCCTGTTGGACGTAAAGGACGCTACCTCTCAACGTACTACATGGAACGACCACTACAACAAGGGTCTGTCAGGGACGACAGACTCAAGAGGGGGGGGAGTGTTGAAGCTCAAGATCAAGGACAAAGCATGGAAGTGCATCAAGGAAGTGGACACACAAGAAGAAGGAGCAAGTAGGGAGTTCCAAGAAGCACCTGTCAAATTTTCAGAAGAAATCCCTACAAAAATAGTGATTTTTATCACTAAAAACCATTGTAAATACCATTTTCCATTTTTGTAACTCCATTTTGTTCAAGCCGAGGAGTCCTCGACCTTGAGGAGTATTAGAACTACCATCCTACCAATTTTCATAATTTTTAGACTTCGTTTGAGCCCCCAAATAAGCCCTGGAACCTATTTTTCAACTAGGTCAGACACTAGGTCTGGACAGGGCCAAAACCACTCAAAAACTATAAAAAGGGCTGGAGAGCTCATTTTTGAGGTTAGCTTGTTGTAGTTTTCAGCTTTGTAAGAGAGCTCTTGTGTAATCGAAGATCTTCCATTGTTCCACTCTTTGCTCTTACCTTGTGTGTGTGTGTGTGTATGTGTGTGCATGCTTGTGTGCTTTCACTCACGCACTTGTGCCATCACTTGCTCACAGTCTTCATACCGGTCCTCACGTCTCCACGGATTGACATTTATGAGGTGTATCTCCTCACGTTGGTACTTGCCATTGTGCTAGAGTGATAAGGAGTTTCCAAAAATTCTAGAAAAAATACATAAAACTCTATTCTACATACGGAAGACTCTTCCTTATTTCTACATCAGTTGCATAAATATTTTTACAAGTTTTTTGACATTTTACAATTGTTTCTCATCAAAAAAATACTACAAAAAATACTTCTTCTAACATTCTTCCCCTCCTAGACCTTTTGGCTCCTGACAAAAGACTTTCCTGCTCTTATATCCTGAATGCTCTCTTCACTTCTTCTTTCGTTGATAGACCTGTGACAGTAGATCATGGCTTTTTCTTTCTGTAATGTTCAGGTTATTTACCATTTCAAACAATGCTTTCCTCCACTGTACTGCAGCTTCTGGTTTATCAATTACATCCTTTTTCAAATACTCTGTGTAAGCAGCTTCATATGTAGTAAGATGAGACTTGGTGACCACTGACAAGTTTCCAAATATCTCTGATTCCCTCTCAAAAAACCCATAATCGAATGCATCTTCAAAAACTTGTAAATAATGACTGCCCAAAAATATTATTCTGTTGTAGTATGCCATTAAACAGATTCTATCAGGTGTTTCACTAAGATCAAACAATAATGCATCAGTAGGAGAATTGAAGCCAATATAGTTTAAGATTCTGACATCTGTATCTGTGTATGTCTCTATACATGCCAGAATGAGTCTCATTACTCTGATCAGTAAAATGCATGCTGGGTCATTCACATCTTTGTATGTAGCTATAACAAACTCAGCTGTATCCACCATATACTTTTTTGTAGGCCATGTTCCTGCCTTTGGACCTGCTATCTTTGGGAAATTCGACCATTTAGGTGGGATTTGTCCTTCTCTCCTTCTTTCCCAAAAAATTGTCCATTCTCTTCTTCTTGCTACTAGGCAGTAAGCTGGATTAATTTTCAATTGAAGGGGTGCTTCCTTCCAAATTTTCCTGCATTCTTTATTTGCATCCAACCATCTATTCCTCCATTTTGGATTGGCTTTCTCAAATAATTCTTTGGTCACATTGATATCCTCTTCATACTCTAGATATTTATTTGGAGGTAATCCAACTCTTGCCAGCTGATAGTTTTTTATACTTTCCATAATCATGCACAGAGGTATGCCCAGTCCATCTGCAGCCCAATGATGTTGGTCAGGATTTATTCCTTTATTTAGAGCAAATGTGACAATTTAATCTTCATATTCATCATGCATTTTTTTAATGAACTCCATTCTGGACTCTCTGTTTGTCAACAATTTCTGAACAAAATCCTCTGAATATTCTTCTTCTGGTCTTTTATTTTCTAGTTCACTGCCATGTGGATTTTTGTCATCCTTTCCCTCTTCATAATCTCCTGTATATGTAGTCTCTATCTGTGCTTCTTCCTGAGCTTGTGGCTTTTCAATTTTTTCTGTCGTTCTTCTATTGTCATCATCAAACTTATGTTCTGAGTTGCCCAAATCTCTCTTTCTTTTATCCATTCAATTTTTTCTTTTTCCATTCTTGACTGCCAATCACTCCTTTCTTTTTCCATATCCATATGCAACTTGTTATAACCCCTCATTGATGTAGCAGCATGTGTACTAGCTTGCTTCTCTGTTCCTTGGCTTCTTTCAATTCTATTTGTAATCTCTTAATCTCTTTGTGCAATTCTTCCTTTTCTTCCTCTGTCATCTGAGCAGTCTTGCTTTCATCCTTTAACTGACCTTCTTCCAATAATAGTCTGTTTATTTCCTCATTTCCTTTAGTCAAAATTTGATAAGAAGTCTGCAAGGTTCTATATCTTCCTTCAATTTTTCTCAGCTCCATTTCCAGTTTATTATTCTGCTCTGTTAGTTTTACACTCTTTTCTTCAAGATATTGGATTCTATTTTGTTTTTGTACTTCTAATTCTTCCAAAGCAATTATTCTATTTGTAAATGCCTCATTTTTCTCCTGCACCATCCTCAATTGTTCTGACATTTGTTCCTTTTCCCTTTTGTGCTCCTTAATGATCATATTGCCTTTCTCAAATTCAGACTCTGCTACCATTCCTGAAATGATCATATTCAAGGTCTGAACTGCTCTATGTTGCTCATAATGATTTGGCAAGCACATCTTATATTTTTGGGTATTCTTTCCAACCCAACTTCCATTTCTAGTTGTTTGACTTCTATTTGTTTATCTTCTTTGCACTCATTCTTCTTTTCTTCTTCTTCATACTCTACGACCTTAGTATTGTGTTCTTCATAGCTTAGATCAACTTCCAATGTTTCTCGATCTGGAACATCTTCTTCAAGTTCCAATGTCTGATCATCTTGGTCTTCATGTCTTGATCTATCTTCAACTACCTTTGCTTCTTCTACCTCATTACTCTCCAATTCTGGTTGTTCTTTTTCAGAGAACTGTGTTTCTTTCTCCTGTATCTCTTTTTTCTGAATTAGGGTTTCTTGAATTAATGTTGATTCAGTTTCCTCAGTGGATTTTATCAGATCATTACTAGTCTGCTTTTTCTGTTCCTCCTCCTGTTAATCTATGTCCATTAGGTCCAGCTCCTCCTCTTGTCCTTGATCTTTTGTGATTGTAATCTCCTCATTATTGTTCAAATCAGAAAGTACATCCTCTATGCTTTGTTTGATTTCCTTTTCTACAACTCCTTCTTCTAATTCTTCAGCATTCTTCTGTTCCATTGTTTCCTTTATTTCCTGAATTTGGTCTGCACCCTTCTGTTTTATGGCTGAACTGCTTATCTGTACCCTTTTTTCTGCTTCTACTTTTCTTCCATCAAATTTAACATAAGTTTGTTGGGAAGGTTTTGTCCACATTGACTTTAGTCCTGAATGCACCAGCCCACAACTGAATTCCTTTCTTACTTCACTTTCTCCTTCTGACATTACTGCTTTTCCTTTCATCATCCTTCTTTCTTCTTCAGGACTAAGTTGCTTTACTGCTTCTTCCTGGACTTGCTTCTCTTGAGGCTTCTCTCTCAATTCTTTAGATGTTTTATGTTTCTCAGTGGTCTGTGTAACCACATTAGGAGTACTAGGTACTGAAAAATTCAAACTTTTTAATAAGAAATTTTCAATATCACTATCAGAATCTGAGGAAAATTGTGAGGATCCTGCTATGCCTGATTTTTCTACTTTTGACTCTCCTGCAACAGTAGATTCCTTCTGCTCTTCTCCTACTGTCACTTCTTCTGTCTCCTTTAAAGTTACAGATTCAACGACTGATTTTCCCTTCCCCTTCTTGGTCAACTTCTTCTTTTGCACTAGTTTCTTTTGAACTTTCCTTTTAGCTACCACTGTGGTTCTGGTTTCTGGAGGTCCTTGCAGCTCTTTGAAGTATGCTAGCAGTTCTACTTCTTTCTTAACAAATACTTCCTCTGTCTTGGCTGCCATCATTTGATCATGAAGCTCTTCATAATGCTCTACTTCCTCCTACACCCAATCTGTTGCCTTACAAGAATAATCTTCCAGCATCTTTTGATATTGTGCCTCATATATTGCTCTTTTGTTATTACCTTGAGTCAGATAAGTATATAACTACTCTTTGCTTGTTTGAGGTGGATGAGGATCACTAGAAGATTGGACCTGTTTCTGAGCAGCTTCATGCTCCTCTTTGGTTGCTTCATCCTGCTCCAATTCAACCTTCCTTGGATCCAACCTCCTTTTCTTTACAGGGATTACTTCCTCTGAGATTACTTTCCTTTTCATTCCTGACCCCCTCATGCTGGTTTGTCCTTCTACTTCTCTCACAGACATCTTCCTAGGAGGACTCTTGATTCCTGTCATAAGACTTCTGAAATATTGTGCCTCTGGAGCCAGCTTCAATTGATCTTCCATTCCCAATACATGATATATGATCCTGGTGAGAAACTGAGCTCCATTCATATATTTTTTCTGCTCTCAGTGTTTAGCTGCTTCTTTCAATTGTTCATGTATGTAAGGGGTTACATCCATGACTCCGAAGGGCTTAGTTATGTCCTTATTGTTAAACATAAGTAGTGTAACAGATTTATGAGGCATGGTATACCTTGGTAGTTTTGGGAAACAAAAATATTGTAAAAACATCCTAATGGCATATTCCTCATTCTCTCTCCCCTTGAAATCAGGAAATTTTGAATATCCTGTATAGGTTTCCTTATTTTTCTTCACAAAGCTATAGTCAAGCTTGGTTTCCATTGGGTAGAATTGCAAAGCTGCTCTGATATGCTCTGCTTTAATAGTGATATTCACCTCCTGATTATCTTTGTTCTTGACTTTGCACCGGAAATAAGCATCATTATCTTTTCCTACTTCCAACAAACTATTCATTACTTGTGCCACTCTCTCAAAATCTATGAAAAATATGGGTTCTTCCAGCAATTTATGCAACCCTACTGCCTTCCACCTTTTATGATTGACGGCTACCCTTTGAAATCTATAGAATTCTTGACACAGCATAGTATATTTATATCCTCCTACTCCCACTGTGAATATATGTTGTCCAATTATGCTTTAGGGTTTCTTTGAGCTCCTTCACCACCTTTTCTGCCTCTGGAATCTCTGGCTCTTCATCTGACTCCAGGTCTACTTTCTCTACCACAGCTTCACTATCCAAGAACCAATGTCCCCTTGACAAGGTGACTGATTCTGCTTTGAAATCATGAATAGGCAGCTCCTTTGCATTCACCATTCTGGAGTAAATATAACACATAAAAAAGAAAAGAACTCCACCCACATGAGTCACATAAAATCAGAAACTAATAGTTATTTTGAGATGAAATGAAGAAGGAATTTAAACGCTGACTTCTTTAGAAAACTCAATTACATGTGTAGCAAGATGTCTAGTGCACTTCCCTCTTCTAACAGCTCTCATCCAAGAAGAAGATGTTTTTAGAAGAAAAAGAATGAAATGAAAAATAAACAAAATAAAAAATTACCAAAAAATAAAAAATCATAAGAAATAGAATAGACAATACAAAATAAAAATTAGGACTCTGCTACCCTTCTTCCTATATCTTGCTTTGTTCTATATTACTTATAAAAAGAAAAAAGGAAAAAATAGATTTTCTCTTTCTTTCTTTCTTTCTTCTCTCTTTTTTTTTTAATAATGTCTTCTCTCTTTTTTTTTTAATAATGATTTCTTCTATTTCTTTTCTTCCCCTCCTAATTCTCTCCTTAGAAAAAGGATAAGGTAAAAAGATTTTTTTCGGACTTTCCATATGTTATGATTTTCTTTTATTCTAACCTTTTGATTTGATTCTGACAAAACTCTAGATCAAGTACAGATGGTCTTTTTCCATTGAATCAACTCTGATTTCTTTACCCAATAATATTTAAGCTTAGTTGCCCTTGTTTCAAGAAGAAATCCATCTCCTTCTGATAAGAAGTTTTTAGAATGTTTTGGCCTCCATATCCATTTTGTTCTTGAATTTTGTTTTGATGAGCAAACCTTGGGTATGCTTTGGTTCCATATCCTTCTTGTTCTAATGCTTTGATGCTTCAGATTATACCATGGTCGCCACCTTGCTTCTTGGTGTCCATCCTCCTTTGCCTTCTCAACTTTTTGCAGATTTTGATTAAATGAGGCTTGATCATTTGGTGTTTGTATTGGTAATGTCTGTATGTCTTTTATTGGAAAGATAAATTCTTCCATGTATGGATCATGAACATCCTGATTACCTTCCTGTTCTTCATTACTCAATAAAAATATTAAAAACCTTTTGTCATTTATGATCAAGTTAAGCTTCATTTTTCCAAAATTCAAAATTACTTTACCTTGTTTGAGCCATGGTTGTCCCAAAATCAATTTTTCAGTCATCAAATAATCTGGCCATTCTTCACAATCTATTTTCATATATTCATCATTGAACCTAACTTTAATAGATAGTGAAGACATGCTTTGTATCATTTGTCCTTCTAGAGTTTTGATAAAGGTTCTGCTTTTAGTTCTTTTTAGTCTAAATTCATATACCAAAGCTGAACTAATCAGATTCACTTGAGCTCCAGAATCTATCAAAACCCTAATTTTTTCATTTTGATAATCCATTATTATCACAAGCAAATGTTCTTTTTGTCTTAGAGGTGTTTCACACAAGCAAACTTCCCTATGATTTTTGGTTTTTCTTATCCTCTCCTTTGCTTCCTCTTGAGCCTCTTTTCTCATGTTTTCTTCTTCTTTTTTCCTGTTTTGAGCTTGTTGGAATGAGGAATTCCATAGGTAGAACTGCATTTTGTCCATATACTAGATTGAATGGTGTGTTTCCTATTGCAGTCTTATAAGCCACTCTATAAGCCCATAGGACATGATTAAGTTGTAAATCCCAATCATTCCTGTTTGTGTTTACTAATTTTGACAGTACAGTACAAAGTACTTTATTAGTACTTTCTGCTAACCCATTGGCTTGTGGGTGATATGGGGCTGACTTTCTATGACTGATCAGGAAATATTCAGTTATGTTTTCTATGATTTGGTTCAGAAAATGGGTCCACCTATCACTTACCAATTCAATTGGAAGTCCAAATTTGGTGATGATATTTTCATAAAGGAATCTGGCAGTAGTATGAGCATCATTCCTTCTTGTGGCTTTGGCCTCAGCCCACTTTGTCAGGTAATCTGTAGCCACTATTATGTATTCAACATGGGATTCTTTTGTTGGAGGATGTATAGGTCCAATAAAATCTAATCCCCATTTACTAAAAGCTCTGGTTGAAATTAATGGAACTAATGGCATATTATCTCTTCTATTTGATTGACTCATCCTTTGACAGATGTTACATCTTTTTACATAGGTTCTTGCATCAGGGAATAGGGTTGGCCACCAAAAGCCAGAATATAATATGAGTTTAGTTGTTCTGTCACTTGAAAAATGTCCTCCTGCTACTCCAGAATGTGCCATTTCCAACATGTCCAGATATTTATCCTTAGGAACACAAATTCTTAAGTATCCATCCATCCCTCTTTTATACAATTGGTCTCCTATCAACTGATATTCTTCAGAGATTACCTGTAGATTTTTTGAATCTGCACCAGCTATTACTTGTTTTCCTTTCTTCTCCCTTTTCAACTCTTCAATAATATTTTCACTCCATTCTGGATTTTTCTAAAACCAATATAGAGTTATGAATTCTGAATCTTGCAATGATTGGCACTTCCAGCAATTAGCAATGTATTTTGTTACATCTTGAACCTTATTAGGCCAATGTACCCCCATCCTATTGAGATTACTTAGGGTGACTACCCTGGAAGCATGAGTGCAAGGATTCCAACAATGAGCTCTTTTCAGATATTCATGTTGCTCTTCTTCAGGAGTACAATATTCCAATATGCCTATATGGTTGAGGTGATACAAGTGCCCAACTAGCAGCATAAAATTTCTGCTTTGTAATATTAAGTGTGTATTGTTTCCAATTGTTCTGCAAGGTCCCATGGTTAATAATGGTACTAAAGTCATGGCCCACTCAGGAACACTTTCTACTTTGAACAAATAAGTATCTGGCAGGTCATCATCTAAAGGTGAACTGGGTTCTTTAGACTGGATTCTAGATAAATGATCTACTCTCAAGTGTGTTTTTCCTTGTCTGACCACCACTTCAAACTCAAATTCCATTAGTAAAAGAAACCATCTGACTATTCTACCAGTGTGACAAGGTTTATTTACCAAATATAGTAAAGCTTGATGGTCCACAAAGAACTTAAACTTGTTGGCCAAAAGGTAATGTCTATATTTCTTTACAGCAAATATCATGCCCAACCCTTCTCTCTCAGTGGTTGTGTAATTTTTCTCTGCTAGATTCAATTGCCTACTAGCATAAGCCACTGGAAAATCTAACTTGCTTCCTTCTATTGGTTGTGCTAACACACATCCTAAAGCATAATTTGAAGCATCCACATTGACATGAAAAATTTTATCCCATTGAGGTGTTTTCAGAATTGGGGCTATTACCAAACAAGTTTTTAGAGTTTCAAAGGCTTGGTCACACTCCTTGGTCCACTCAAACTTTGTAATTAGGGCATATAAGGGTTTGGCTATGTCAGCAAACTTGTGTACAAATTTCCTATAGTACCCACAATGTCCCATGAAAGTTTGAAGTTCCTTTACATTTGTTGGTCTTGGAAGTTCTATTATGGCCTTTATTTTCTTCTCATCAATTGAAATTCCATTTTTAGAGACTATGTGACCTAACATTCTTCCTTGTCTTACAAAGAATACACACTTTTCTGGATTTAAACACACTTTGTAGGTTCTGCATTTCCTGAATACATTTTCTAAATCCTGCAAGTGATCTTGTCTTTTTAGTGAAAAAGTACAAAGATCATCTACATAAATTTCCATTACATTCCTCAGGAACTCTTTGAAGATATGACACATCAACCTCTCAAACGTTGCTGGAGCATTGGTTAACCCAAAGGGCATAACCCTAAAAGCATAAATTCCCCATTCTGTGGAAAAGGCAGTTTTATGTTGGTCTTCCAATGCTATAGATACCTGATTGTATCTTGAAAAACCATCTAAAAAACTATAAACCTCCTTCTCTGCAAATCTTTCTAGAAGATGATCTGTTATAGGCAGTGGATAACTATCCCTTATAGTCGCTGCATTCACCTTTTCCAAGTTAATGCATACACTAAGTTTCCCATTCTTTTTTGGTACCACAACTATAGGAGATATCCATTCTGTATACTCAATCTCATAGATGAAATTGGCAGCCAACAGCTTGTCAATTTCTTCCTTTATTTTGGCAGAGTATTTATCATTGAAGGTGTAATGTCTCTGTTTGCTAGGTTTTGCATCAGGTGTAATAGGAATCTTATGCTCACAGATTTTAGGATCAATACCTTTCAAATCCTTGTAGCTATAAGCAAACACATCCCTATAGTTTCTTGCCAAGTTTCTTAGTGCCTCCTCTTCTTGAGTTGTCATGTCATCAGCCACTACAATATGTCTTTCTTCTCCCTCTTCCTGAGTGATCATGACCTTTTTAGTTTGTTCCTCATTATCATAAGCCTCCCCTTTCTTTTTTTTTGTCTTTGGTTTCATCTTGAGAAGTAGTTTGTCTTCTACTTCATAAATCTTGAAATTTGCTGGTACATCAAACTGTTGATCTTTGTTTGTTTCCCTTTTCTTCTTCTCATCCTCTTGGTTTTCTTCTATTTCCTTGTGTTTGTTTTTCTTGTACTTGCCTGAGATTTTATCTTTAATAGCATCTTCAGCTTTTACTTCTTCCAAAAATTGTGTTTTCCCTTTTTCTAATATCATTTCTCCTTTCTATTCCTCTTCTGTTTTTGATACTTTTATCATTTGTATTCCAATGTGAAAAACATCATACCCTTCTTCATTTTGAAATTCCATTCCTACATACTCATCACTGGCCAGATCCATGGTAGCCAATATTTGGTTCCACCCATAGGGCTCAAATTCTTCATCTTTGAATTGTTGTGGTACATAGTTCTCATCTTGTAACTTTCTTCCTGCCACACAGTCTTCTCTTCTCAATCTCCTTTTTCTATTGGTGAGGTTTCTTATCATATTGCACTTCTATATTGATGATTCAGTTTCATCCTGGTCTTCCATCTCTGATTCTTCACTTAATTCTTGATTTTGATGTATTTTATACCATTCTTGAGGAGAGATGTCACAGTAGTGCCCATTTCTTAGATTTACTCTGGTTATTCTTCCTTTGCTCTGAAGGTATAAGCAATCATTACCCCAATCTTGCACAATTTGCATTTGTCTCATAAATGGCCTTCCTAGGATAATTTCATATGAAGTAGATTGTGGGAATTCAACTATGGCGAAAGTATGTTCTATCTCTATTCCACATATGTCCACAATCACTTTTTCCCATATTCCTAGGGGTTTTTCTATGTGTCCATCTGCAAGTTGCAATCTCATTTTGGTGGGTAATAATTCATTTTTTTCCCATTTTTCCCAAGTTTGTTTAGTTATGATGGCCACTCCTGATCCACTATCCAGAATGGCTTTGGCATGGTTTTTACCAAATTGTATTTTTAGTGTTGAGTTTCCTTCTATTGCTCGTGTATCTCATTTTTTAGGATTTTAGAGTTGCACTCATTTGAAAGTGCTGCCAAAGGTGTAGGCTTCACGTGTTTGTTCTCTATTTTAAGGCACTGAATGAGCATTCTTTCTCAGCTAATTTCATGGCTGGCAGGTGGAGAGAACGACACATTTACCTATCTTGCAGCCAGAATACTTGCTACAAGAGCAACATAGTTCTAAAGTGTTTCCTTGTACTGACGGCTCATCTGGAATGACACTCTTTTGAGATTTTGTCTTTTTACTTTGAGCTTTGGCTAGTCGCTTCTCACCGTCATCCATCAGAACTACCATCCTCATCGTCTTCATCATCAATTTCAGCAATGTCCATATCAGATTCCTTGTTTTTGGACGAGAGATCAACCATGTCTAGCTCTGCAGTCTATTGCTGCTCAATGTGAGAGTTTCTAGTAGCCAATTTTTAGTGAATTCATCTAGGTATTCTAATTGCCTTGTTCTAGCATCATCCACCCTCATCTAATGATTAGAGGTTCCCTCAAGACAGCTTTTCAAAGAATAATTTGTACAATCTTTCATACCTCTTGTGATGCATTATTCCTTCGTAACTTGTTGCCTTTCTCGCTTTTGCATTATGGGCTTCACTCTGCCTTAGTAGGCCCTTAAGCTCTGAGTTTTTTTTTTCAATATGGTCCATCTAGATACCCGTCTTCATGAATCTGGATTTCCTTCATCCCATGATGAATCGTAGTACTCTTTTTTGCATTTGGCTATCATTAGATGCCTTGCTTCTATTTCTTTGGCTTGCCCATAGCATTTGCTTGCATCAAAGCAACGGCTCCAACATTTTCAATCCTGCACTTTTAGCTCAGAGTCATCCTTGTCCCCCTTGGCACAACTTGCTTTGGCCTTTTCCTCCATTGTTAGAGCCCTCTTGATGTCTCAGCCTTCATTCCAATACTTCAAGCACTAGCCTTAGTGCAACTATGTGAATTAGGCACAAGAATCCTTCCACCTTCCCTCCCTTGACTTGAGCACATAGGACCTTCCTATAATTCTTGAAGGTGGAGAAATTCTTGAGGCACGAACAGACAATAGGGGGATTCTCATAGTCCTTCCCCACAGCACATGCTCCTTAGTTCCCTACAAATTCCTTAGCTAATGCTTCTCAACATAGACACACAATCTATTAGATCCCTCAAAGTATGGATATCGCTTAAGAGTTCGTGAATCAAAAAAATCTTAGTTATTGACTAGACGTTACTCAAATATTTACTCAACTATTGGAGCTACAGCTGCTAGCCATAGAAGCTTCCATCCTCGTAATGACAGTAACTTGGATAGCTCATAATTTCAAAAGGATGTAATATTCTATCTGTGGGAGAAGTTCTCTAAAACATTGTGTAGACATAACAAGCATAGCCATGCACTACTCGCAGGATGACATCTTTGAGAATACTCTTGCTTCTATCATTGCATCATAGTTTGCATACATAGTTGACATCTCCTTTAGTCTGTGAAATTACATCATCTTCATATGAAGTTTTATTCTATTCCTATACTTCTCCCCCTCTTTTTTTTTTCATTCTCCATCTCTCATAGGCCTGCTTATATGGAACTTCTTCAAGAAGATTGGTTAAAAAGAGAGGATAGTTGTTGTGTGCATGAAAAAGAAGGCCTATTTAGTTTTGTACATGGAAGGAGAGTATCTCCTCACCTTCCAAGCCTCCAATGGTGCAACATATGTGCATCAAAACCACAAGATCATCTCTTATTTTTCCTAGCTTATTGATGAAGATGATGAGCCAAATAATCCATTAATTTTTGTAGAAGAACCCCAATATAAGCTTATTTACACATGATTAGGGAAAAAACAACTAAATTATTGAAAATAAATCAACAAAAATAGCTAAAAAGGCTCCTATTCTACTCGTCACTTGAAGAATCACCAAAGATGGTCGATTAATCACCCAAAAGGGGATTCTAATCACATAAAAAATGGATCATCTCAACAAGTTTTGTAAATCTTGCAAGCCGCAAATACTCACAGAAGCATAATGAAATGAAGAACTCAAAAATCATCATGGAAATCTTGCACACACATCTCTTTCATGCCAAAAACCATCACGTAAGTGACAAGAGAATGCTCCCCGGCAATGATGC
>CM035440.1:108916883-108964383 GCA_020310875.1 Ceratopteris richardii | reverse complement strand
AAAATAAGGTAATCAATCATATAGTCCAAACACGTGACAACACAAAACATAAGGTAAATTCTATTGGATCAGTGAAGGCTAAAGATGGAAGTACTCTTTTGCGTAAGGTTCTGTATGTTCCTACAATTCCAAAGAATTTGATCAGTGTAGGACAAAGTATAGAAAAAGGATATGAAGTGAGGTCTACTAATGATGGAGTTTATGTTGAAGACCCTAGCCAAGGATATAAGAAAATTGTTACAAGGAAGAAAGGAGGAGGGCTCTTCACATTGAAGGTACAAGGTAATGTTGGACATGCCTTGTTCACATATGGTGAGAAAAAGATATCAGAGTTGGATCTTTGGCACAAGAGGCTTGTACACTTCAATGAAAGAGGTATTAAAGAGATGATTAATAATGGTTTAGTGCTTGGATTACCTAATGCCGCAGGTCAACATATGACATACATATGTGAAGCATGTCAATTAGGTAAGGCTCACAAGCAATCATACAATAAGAAAGGTTTCATGTATTCAAAGAAACTTGAATTGGTGCATATAGATGTATGGGGTCCCTCAAAAGACTTTAGTATAAATGGTTCCATATATTATGTGATTTACGTTGATGATGCTACCATGTGGATCACTATTTATGTGATCAAAGACAAATTAGAAGTGCTTAGCACATTTAAACACTATCATGTATATGCAGAGAGGGTTACATGAAAAAAATTGAAGAGGGTAAGGTCAGATGGAGGGGGAGAGTATTTCTCAAATGAATTGAGTGATATTTTTGGAATGAAGGTATAAAAAGAGAAGTTACTTGCAGGTACTCTCCTCAACAAAATGGTGTAGTAGAAAGGAGAAATAGAACTCTTGTTGAGTTTGCAAGATCAATGATGAAAGATAAGAATTTTCCTAATTATTTGTGGGCTGAGGCTATAAATACATCCACATACTTGGTTAATAGGCTACCATGTAAAGCTTTGCAAGGTATGACACCATATGAAGCATGGTGGGGTAAGAGACCTACATTAGACCATTGCAAAGTATTTGGTTGCTTAGCCTATGCTTATGTTCCCTCTCAATTAAGGCATAAATTAGAACCAAAAGCTGAAAAGTATTTGTTCATTGGTTATGATGATAAACAAATGGGATACAAGTTGTGGAGTCCATCTACAAAGCAATTCCTTGTATCAAAGGATGTCACATTTGATGAGCAAGGTACTTGGTACTCAGGTACAAATAGTGCTTATGAAGGTCTTGAAGAAACATTGAATCAAAAGAAAGGTAAATCAAAGGTTCAAATTTTTGAGGAAGAAGAGAATGACAAAGTGCTAGTTGAAAATGAAGAATTGCCAAGGTTTGATAACTCTAAGAAGTGGAGAACTTAGAAGGTCATCAAGGACCAAAGAAAACCTATAAGGTATAGCTATGACACATCTTTCTTGACAACTAAAGATTATGCTTATATGGTGAAAGCAGACGAAGTCCCATCCACACATGAAGAAGCCAAAGGAAAGGAGAATTGGGAAAAGGCTATGAAGGAAGAGTATGATGCACTCATTGAGAATGAGGCTTGGGACTTGGTACACAAATCAAGTAATCAGAAGGTAATTGGATGTAAGTGGGTTTACAAAATAAAAAGATTTGCAGATGGAAGTGTGTCTAGGTACAAAGCTAGACTTGTTGTGATACAACTAAGTTTTTATTCGAAAACATATTCTCTAGATTGAGAGTACCTATTGAGATTGTAAGTGATAGAGGTACGCACTTCCTTAACGAATTCATTGAGTCACTAATGAATGAATTTCTAGTGATTCATAAAAAATCAGCACCCTATCACCGATAGGCTAAAGGACAAGCCAAGAGTTCAAATAAATTATTTTATATCTTCTAAATAAGATAATCAACAATAGAAGGTCAGATTGGGAAAACAATTACATCATGCAATATAGGCCTTCTAAGTTGCTTATAAAACAACTATCAAAACAATACCTTTTAATCTAATCTATGGACAAAATGCAATACTGCCAATTGATTTCTTATTTCCTACTCTACAAGTCTTCGAGAAGTATGAGTGGACTTGACACGAACTATCAGAACAATTGGACCAAATAGAGAAATTGTGTGAGACTAGATTACAAGCTATAACTGGCATCTATGCTACAAAGAGAAGACAAAAGGCTTATTATGATGCTCATGTCAAGGATAAAGGACTTAAAGTGGGAGATTTAATGTTGGTCTATACACTCAAACAACATGCAAAAAACTCCAACAACAAAGATATGGACCATTACAATTTAATGAAATCTCCACAAGTGGAGCCATCAACCTAGCCACTCTCGATGAAGACATCTTACCCAACTACATAAGTGGTTGTAGGATCGAAAAATTATATGGAGCCATTGATAGAACAAATGTTAGTAAGACTCTTAGGAGCACAAAATAGAAAGAAAGAAGAGGAAATAATATGAGAAGAAGCTAGACTACAAGCCCAAGAGCGGATATGAAAATGAAAGTAAAGGATACAAGAACATGATGAAAGGTACTTGCGAGGAGAAGAGCCTATCCCCATGGCAAACTATCACACCAACCAGATAAAAACCCTGGGGAGTCTAATACAACAAACATACTCAAACGTAGGGGTTGGTAAAGAAAAGTAATAATTAGTGGATTCATTAATTGACACGAGAGCAACTCTAAGTAGTATACATGCTTCTTTAGCTGAGAGGCTAAAGTTACAACTCATTCCAAGCAAGGCTCAAATGATAGGAATTGAAGGTAATATCATTGAGTGTCTAAGAGAAGTATCCATATCTTTACACTTAGGAAACAATACTATGCAGCAAAGGTTATTTGTCTGCAAAGAGTCGCACCTTCTAAAAGAACTGATCCTAGGTCAAGACTGGATTTTTTGAGTTCAAAGTCACTATCCACCTAGTGCAAGGATATATATTAGCAAAAATAGGCCATAGAGAGGTTTTTAGTCTACTAAAAAAAACCACTAAAATCAACATGCATGGAAAACCCTAATGTCACAAATCAAAGTGAACAGACAAATGAATACCCATCAAAACCCTCATCCACATATTATACTCTTCTATCTAACCACAAAATCAAGGAAATACCTTGTTCTATTTTGTGTGATCCACCCATCCCTCCTTTTGCAAGAGAATAATCTTGAGCAGCTTGGTGAGATAATTCATTCTAGAGAGAACTATGAGAGATTAACCACTTATCCCTCCTCAAGACCAACTCAAAAGGAATATGGCAAAGGCATCAAACGAGTGTGGATTCACAAGGATCAACTTCAGCAATACAAATGCAAGGGGGATCTGGAACCAAACAAAAACATTAAGAGACAAGGAGTTAGCAAGGATCGAAGCTTACAACAACATGGCTCAAAGATACTACAAGTGTGGATACCCAAATTATTAATGGATGCTCAAAGGTCACAAAAGTAGGTGTGGATCCCAAGGAAGACAATGGAGAGAGCAAGGAAGAAAATATAGACTCAAGACAAAGTAAGTCACACCGATATCCATTTCACCAAAGCATCCTATCAAGACAAGAGATGAAGAGGACCAGCAAGGAAAAGGAAGCTCCAGAAGCAAGGCAAATATATAAGGAAAATTAAAGCCAAGGATGCAATATCAGAACCAAAACAAAAAACAACAAGGAAAGAACAGAGTACAAACTTTGTATGGAGACCAAAAGATCATCAAGGAATGCACAAAATGAGACTGGCACTCTTGTTGAGTTGAATGCATCAAGAGTAGGCACTATAGAGCCACATTACAAGGCCTCACATTCATCACACAACTTCTTCAACTGGTTTAGTGGTGCACATTTCCTTCCAAGGAATAGGATTTGATTTGTACAATAGTAATCTAGAAAATTTTACTCACACATACTAACAATTGCTTTGGCTATGACTACGTTTTATGTTTTCTTTCATAAGTAGAAAAAAATTAGAAAATAAGGAAATAAAAAAATATATCATTAGGTATCATGCTCTACACAAACCTACAAGAAGGGACCAGGTTAACGAGGAGTGACAATTGAATGTGCACATAAGGATGAAGTCTAGTTCTTCAAACCTTGGATTAATTACAAATTCTATTTCAATTGGAGATGGCTTTTGATTACTCTAAATCAATGCAATAAGAGGAAATCCAAGAATCCCCCTTGGAAAGTGCACTAAAAGCAAGAGCTCATTGGTTCCGCAAAGACCAACTAGCAGATGATCACTTCTTTCTTATCACAATCAGAATTATGGACTGGATCACAAATTTTGAGTAATGACTGAAGACTATAGAGTGCTACATGAATTACCAAGGATGATAGATACATGGAGAAAAGCTCATACTGAAGGGTATTTACAACTTGCAATTTACAATATAGTTACTCTCTTATGCGGTGAAGCAAGTCGACAATCACATAAATTTGACACCATATGTGCAAGAATGTTTATTCAAAGCTAAGAAACAATGGGGAAATAAGAAATTTTGAATGGGAACAATGCATTAACCATTCTAATATATCAAGCCCTAAACATGTGTGACTACTTATGGAAAATGTTGTCCACATTAGAAATGGCCAAGTATGTCAAATTTGGCATAAGAAATAATGGGGAAATAAGAAATTTTGAATGGGAGTACTGTGAAGAGATGGATAGGTATGTGCTTGAAGATGAAGAGGTGTTGCAAAATCCTTGATCTACACCAGCCAAATGAACTCCAGAAGTATATGGTGGGCCCTTTTAGCTTGCCAATGGATGTATTAGACACCCTATGTACCTTGGAAGATCACTCTCAAAAAGATAGATCAAAACAGATAAGTTGGAGTTAGCTCAGAGGTGAAAACTTGCTATTCTTGGTTCATACACCTGTCTAGTGTTTTACATAATTATCTGAGCACAGCAGCAATTAGCTTAATTCCTCTTGGGGAAGTCTATGTAGCTATAAGAGCTAACCTTCAAGAGTAATCTCATCAAAAATAATGAACCACACACTGAGAATGAGTTTTAACAACTGATGACATCATCCCGATTTTCACGGGCTGCTACAGTTTGAGACCAGTGAGCCGCAAAATCAACATAACTCAAAATGTAGGAATCCAATGATTATGAAAAATTTGTATGGTTATAATAGACAGTAAGCTGAATCCAACAAGCTTTAAATCACTGAATTTGGATAAGTAACCACTGAGAAAAACCTTTGACAAGATGAGTGAAAAAGTCGGGTACCTGACAGAGAAGTGAAAATGCACAGACACTGTTGACTTCAACTGAACATAACTGAAGATTGCAACATCCAAATGACATGAAAATTTGTGAGCATATAGTAGACTTATAGAGCTAACTTTACCAAGTTAAATCACGGAAAATGATGCACCAAGCGCAGAGAAAACATCTCTGCAAGCTGACTGAGAAAACTGAGAGTAATGGCAGTGAGTAGTACACTTCACAAGAACATGGAAAGATGAACTCAAATAATCATGAAAATGAAAGTATATTGCTTGTACAATACAATGACTTACTGATACATATGTGTGCCTTGTAATCACACCTTGATATGGCATAAAGCTCAGCTCTTGGAGGTCTTCACATAGGTCTCTCTAATCACGACTAAAACTGCCATCTATTTATAGTTGAGTTTGGGAGGCTAACTTCCCTCAGTCACTCTCCAATCAATCAATGATTGATTTGATTCTCTACCTACCACAAATCACGAATTCGTGGCTCCTCTTTCCATTCTTGATCAAGTGGACTCAACCACTTAAGATTCTTTCACTTTTACATTAAGTAAACTCTTCAAAAGTTACAAGAGGTAGTTCACAAGTGAACTTTACATAGTCTTCATTTTAAGGCTTTTTCTATGACTTTGTGGGACTCAAGCCAATACTTAGGCTTGTCATAGACTTGCTCCAACAGCTCCCCCTCAAGCCAAGTATGCTTGAGGTCTTCAATCTTCCAAGATTACCTGCAAACCAATCATAGCCTTGAATTTGCAAAGCTTTGTACCATCCAATGCTTTGGTTAGAATATCTGCACATTGTTGATGAGTGGACACATATGATATTTGAATCTCTTTGCTTAGAACCTTTTCTCGTACATAGTGATAATGAACTTCAATATGTTTAGTCCTTGCATGAAAAATAGGATTAGCAGCCAAATGAATAGAACTCATATTGTCACCAAAAATAGTTGGAGTTCCAAACTCCAATCCAAGATCTTTGAATAATGTCTTCATCCACATAGCTTCTTGTGTAGCTTGGCAAGACCTCTATATTCAACTTCAGTAGAAGAGAGAGCAACTGTGGGTTGCTTCTTGCATGACCATGAAATAAGCTTTGAACCTGCAAAGGTAAGATAACCTGAAGTGCTCCTTCTATCTTCCTTGAAGCCAGCCCAATTTGCATCAGAAAATAGCTTCAAACCTAAATCAGATACATAAGGATAATAAAGTCCTTCATTTATGGTTCCTTTGAGATACTTGAGAATCCTTTTGGCAGCATCCATATGTGGTTTCCTTGGTGTGTGCATAAATTGACTTAGCACACTCACACTGTAACATATATCTACTCTTGTCAATGTGGCATAGTTGAGACTACCCACTAGACTTTGATATGATGTGATGTCCTCTATGAGTTCACCTTCATGTGAGCTCAATTTGTGATTGACCTCCATTGGAGTACCTGCAATCTTACAATCTTGCATCTTGAATTTTGCCAACATGTCCTTAATGTACTTCCTTTGAGTGAGAAACAAACCATGATCTTTGTAGACAACTTCCAAACCTAGGAAGTAGGTAAGTGAACCCAAATCACTTATCTTGAACTCTTTTCTCATTTGATCTTTGATCTTCTTCATACCATCTGCATCATTTCTTGTCAATATAATATCATCTACATATACACATAAGTAGATGACCTCAGAATTACTCTTTTTAATAAAGAGTGAAGGATCTCCCTTGCTTGGTTGAAAGCCTTTGTCCTGCAAGAATGAAACAAGCCTGAAATTCCAAGCTCTTGGAGCTTGCTTGAGACCATACAATGCTTTGTTAAGTTTACACACATAATCAGGATAAACTTGATTCTCAAAACTAGGTGGTTGTGCCATATATACCTCTTCTGTTATCCAACCATTCAAGAATGCATTCTTTACATCTAGTTGAAGTATCTTCCAATTCTTGGAAGAGGCAATACTAAGCAAAACCCTAATAGTAGGCATCTTTGCCACAGGAGAGAAAGTCTCTTCATAATCAATTCCCTGAGTTTGTGCAAAGACTTTTGCCACAAGCCTTGCCTTATACCTGTTAATTGAACCATCAGAATTCTTCTTGAGTTTATAGACCCATCTTGAGCCTATTACCTTCATGGATGAAGTCTTGGGCACCAAATCCCAAGTGTTGTTTTCCTCAAGTGCTTCGATCTCTTATTTCATTGCATGCTTCCATTCTGTTTTTGCTTTGGCCTCTTCAAATGATGATGGCTCCTCTTGGTTTATGTCCTGTGCTATGTAGATAGAATGTTTAGTTACTAATGAGGTGTCAAACCCATACCTTTCTGGTTTTTTCTTTTCCCTCATAGATCTTCTTAGGCCATGATGTGATGATTCTGCCTCATGTCCAAGTTCCTGCAATTTTGCTTTACCTTTAGACTTCCATGATTTGATCTTTTCCATGTGAGATTCTTCATCATCCTCTGAGGTGTCTTGTTCTTCAATCTTCGGTTGTTCTCTACCAAGCTTTGGAAAATCTTCTTCAAGATTATATGGTAAATTGACCTTCCTGCATGAATCTTCATACCATGAATTGTTCTCATAAAAAACTACATCTCTGCTTACCAAGAATCCTTTGTTGGTAGGGTTGTATAACCTATAGCCCTTTTGATTGTTGTCATATCCAATAAATACACACCTTTCTGCCTTTGGATCCATCTTGCCTCTAACCTGTGAAGGAACATGAGCAAAAGCAATACATCCAAAAATTTTACAATGATCTAAGCTTGGTCTTCTTCCATTCCAAGCCTCATATGGAGTCATCCCATCAAAGGATTTTGAAGGCAACCTGTTAATCAAGTAAGTGGCTGTAGATACAGCCTCAGCCCATAAGTAATTAGGTAAATGCTTTTCATTTAACATAGACCTTGCAGCTTCAACAATTGTCCTATTCCTCCTTTCTGCCACTCCATTTTGCTCAGGAGTGTACCTTGTAGTTACCTCTCTTTTGATTCCTCTTTCTTGAAGAAAAGAATCAAACTCATGGGAGAAGTATTCTCCCCCTCCATCTAACCTTAGCCTTTTTAGTGATTTACCTGTTTGATTCTCCACAAGAGCCAAATATCTTTTGAAACATGAAAAAACTTCATCTTTGTGTTTCATAAAGAATAGGATAGTCCATCTGCTACAATCATCAATAAAGGAAACATAATACCTTGATCCAGATATTGAAGCTTCCTTGCTAGGTCCCCATACATTTGTATGAACCAACTCCAAGAGATCTCCATGCATATAACCTTTCTTCATGAATGGTAACCTGTGAGACTTTCCAAATTGACATGCACTACACTTATAAATCATATGTTGTTTTGATAAATTAGGAAGTCCAAGTACACTTTTGTCCCTACAGATTTGCTTTAATGACCTTTCACCAATATGTGCTAACCTTTTGTGCCATACTTCCAATTTTGTGAGTGTCTGACTACCATAATTAAAGAGAGCAATGTTTCTAGTGTCCTGTAATTCAAATGTGAACAATCTACCTGTCTTTTCACCTTTTGCAATTCTTCTGAATCCTTCACTTGGATCTTCAACAAATGCTCCTGCTTTTGTGAACCTCACTTGCAACCCTTTCTCTACTATCTGCCCAACACTTATCAAATTCTTTGTAATGGTAGGGACATAGAGTACCTTACTGAGTAGGTTGATGTTTCCATCAGGTGCTTTGACATTGCCTATTTTCTCCACAGGATGTTTTGTATCATCTCCTGTTTGTACCTCATGCTTATTCCTTGGATCTTCTAAATCTGATAGGAGTGCCACATTTCCTGCCACATGATTTGAACAACCTGAATCTATGTAGAAAACATGCTCATCAGATTTACCTTGTGGCATAGCCATGTTCATGATCAATAATGAATCCTCTTTGTTTGAGTCTTCTGTGTAGTTATTGTAGTCTCTCCTTCCTTTGTAGCCTCCTTGATAGTTTGAATGATTGTAGTTGTTGTAGTTGCCATGATAATTGTTGAACCTTCCTCTTGAGTAGCCATAACTTCCTCTATTGTATCCTCTGCCTCTTTGATTCCTGGAATTCCTAAAGCAATTTTCAGTTGTATGATTAGTTAATCCACAAATAGAACATGGGTTGGAGTCTTGGGATCTCCCCCTGCCTTGTCTACCTCCTCTTCCTCTACCTCTGCCATGTCTTCCTCTACATGCATAGTTAGCTTGATATGTACCTGCTTCATCATCCACTTTCTTTGTCTTTCCTTTGTTATCTTTGGACTTGCTTTTATCAGTGTATAAAGCTGAAGATTGATTACCTTTAGAGCTTTCTCCATTTTTGATAAGCTTTGCCTCTTGAGTAAATAGTTGTCCAATGAGTGTATTGAAATCAGGTACATGCATGTCCATGTACAAATCCATAGCTGATCTACACCAGCCAAATGAACTCTAGAAGTATATGGTGGGCCCTTTTAGCTTGCCAATGGATGTATTAGACACCCTATGTACCTTGGAAGATCACTCTCAAAAAGATAGATCAAAACAGATAAGTTGGAGTTAGCTCAGAGGTGAAAACTTGCTATTCTTGGTTCATACACCTGTCCAGTGTTTTACATAATTCTCTGAGAACAGCAGCAATTAGCTTAATTCTTCTTGGGGAAGTCTAGGTCGCTTAAAGAGCTAACTTTCAAGAGTAATCTCATAAAAAATAATGAACCACACACTGAGAATGAGTTTTAACAACTGATGACATCATCCCGATTTTCACGGGCTGCTACAGTTTGAGACCAGTGAGCAGCAAAATCAACAGAACTCAAAATGTAGGAATCCAATGATTATGCAAATTTGTATGGTTATAATAGACAGTAAGTTGAATCCAACAAGCTTTAAATCACTGAATTTGGATAAGTAACCACTGAGAAAAACCTCTGACAAGATGAGTGAAAAAGTCGGGTACCTTACAGAGGAGTGAAAATGCACAGACACTGTTGACTTCAACTGAACATAACTGAAGATTGCAACATCCAAATGACATGAAAATTTGTGAGCATATAGTAGACTTATAGAGCTAACTTTACCAAGTCAAATCACTGAAAATGATGCACCAAGCGCAGAGAAAACATCTCTGCAAGCTGACTGAGAAAACTGAGAGTAATGGCAGTGAGTAGTACACTTCACAAGAACATGGAAAGATGAACTCAAATAATCATGAAAATGAAAGTATATTGCTTGTACAATACAATGACTTACTGATACATATGTGTGCCTTGTAATCACACCTTGATATGGCATAAAGCTCAGCTCTTGGAGGTCTTCACATAGGTCTCTCTAACCACGACTAAAACTGCCATCTATTTATAGTTGAGTTTGGGAGGCTAACTTCCCTCAATCACTCTCCAATCAATCAATGATTGATTTGATTCTCTACCTACCACAAATCATGAATTCGTGGCTCCTCTTTCCATTCTTGATCAAGTGGACTCAACCACTTAAGATTCTTTCACTTTTACATTAAGTAAACTCTTCAAAAGTTACAAGAGGTAGTTCACAAGTGAACTTTACATAGTCTTCATTTTAAGGCTTTTTCTATGGCTTTGTGGGACTCAAGCCAATACTTAGGCTTGTCATAGACTTGCTCCAACAAGTACTACATTAACCATCCTAATAGATTATGCCCCAAAACATGCATGACTACTTATGACAAATGCCATCCACATTAGAAATGGCCAAATATGACAAATCTGCCACGATTCGAAAGAAGAAATGGGGAGTAGTACTAGTAGAAGAAGCGGGAACAAACTCAAGGCCTATGATGAGAGGCTTAAAGAATGAGAGAAGAAACATTAATACATACTAATCCATAATGAAAAAGAGTGCGCACAATTCCAAAGGCAACTTGGGGCAAGGGCTACCCATCATAGAAGAAGAATTCTTGCAAGAAGCCCTCCAAACAACACACACATATATGGAAGGGCAAGTGAGCCCTCCAAACCACACACACATATATGAAGGGCAAGTGAACCTAACAGTACAAGGTAACCACTATTGCCAAATGATTGATGTAAAGAAGAATCAAACGGGTAAACGACTATCCCAAATGGAACAATATAAGGAGTTGGGATTAACTAATTCTAGTTCCTCTTCAAATTCCCATGCACATCAAGAACAATCTACTATGAATGTGGATCTCAACACAAAAGGCAATGACGATGGAAGGTGGGAATGGGCTAGAGCAAATAGTCGACTAGTAGGAGGCGGCCATTGACCAAAAAGATGAAACATATAATGCAGCTAAAGAAGAATAGATAAGAACACATGCCAAAGATCAGACTTACACACTTTGCATGAATGAAAACACAAGGTTACAATTCAAGGAGATTACAACAAAAGGGCCAAAGATTATGGTACATTCGAAAGAAGAAGTTCAAGAAGAAGAAGAAGAGCTAGAAATGAAAGCATCTTTCGAACCAATAAGGATAATAGCGGAGCCCATGGATGCGGCTTATAAAGGAAGTTGTTCCAAGGTGGCAGAAGGTAAAGAGAGTCATCTACAAATACAACTTCAAATCAGGCAGCCATTTAATGAGACCTTACATATAAATAAAGGTAAAGATGTGCTAATAGGAGATGAGCCTGTCATACCGCAAACTTGGCTCAATTTGGACGTGGCCCAATTGAATCCTATAGTAAAGCACATGATCCAGATGTCCATGGACACACAACAACATCTCATGCATGTAAATAAAGAATATGAACACGCATATGTAGAAAAAGTCCATTTCAAAGCATTAAATGAACAACTCTCCAAACAACTTGTTAGAAGAAGTATTTTTTGTAGTATTTTTTTGATGAGAAACAATTGTAAAATGTCAAAAAACTTGTAAAAATATTTATGCAACTAATGTAGAAATAAGGAAGAGTCTTCTTTATGTAGAATAGAATCTTATGTAATTTTTCTAGAATTTTTGGAAACTCCTAGATAGCATATTTTTAGAATAATAGAGGAAAGGAACAAAATTCAAGTGTAAAAAGGGACACTTGAAAATGTATAAAAGACAATTTCCTCTATTATGAGGGGGTTGGTTGATTATTTGTTTACATGCTATCCAAGTGAAGAGAGAGTTTCCTGCTGAAAATCGTGTTTTTTCCTCTTTGTGTGATTTCTTTGAGTTGTGAGTCTATTCTTTGTGTATCCATGGAGATTTGTGAGCTTCTATTGTGTGTTTCTATTGAATATGTATGAAGAGAGCCGATTGCTGATGTATTGAGTGAGAAATTGATGAAAAATGGTGCTAGAGATGAAAATCGTCTGTTTGTACAGAATCGCGATTGTCTCATCTGGATGGTACAGGTAACATTTTTGAGTTTTGACTTCATGATTGTGTTCTGCTGAAGAAATAACATGCTTTAGACACCAAGATTGTGGAAAATGATGGAGATTTGCTCAAGATAATCAAAACTCTAGAAATTCCTCTTCATCTTCATTATTCTTAGAAATTCAGCCATTTACCTCTTATTTCTTGGATTCTATCATCTAGAAGGGGCTATGGTCTCTTGAATACTTCCAGGATTGACAAAATAAAGATGTATTGTTAATTCTTTATGCTAAATGATTGGAGAGGACAACTCCAAAGATCAATAACAAACATTTTTTGGCGTCGTTGTCGGGGAGTATATCAAAAGCTTCATTGAAGTTGGACCTTGTTGGATCTTCTATTGTTGATGGTATTGCACACATGGAAAAGGTAATACTCCAGGGAAAACATTAAGGGCGATTTATAGCCCAATGGCGAATTTTCAAGACTTTTTCAAAAAAATGGCTAATCTAAATAATTGGTATGATAAAAAAATAGCCCAATAAACTATATAAAAGAAGGGGAAAAAGTGAGTAGATTCGCCTACTCACATAAATTAGCAATAATTTTTATGATATATTTTTGCCAAATATCGTGTGCATACATGTGCACTTCTAGGATAATTCTTCTCTTCCCTCCCTCTCCCTTTTTCTCCATTTGTGGAGCTCGTGGGATGGCTGCTCCATTTATCCCACATACTATGCAATTTCAAGGTCACCTACAAAAAGGCGCCTCCCCATCTCTCCTTCACAAAGCAAGGGAGATCTCTTACGAGAGAGCTCCTCCCTCCCTCTTGCGCAAGGCGCCTCCCCATCTCTTCTTCACGAAGCAAGGGAGATCTCTTACGAGAGAGCTCCTCCCTCCCTCTTGCTCACGCAAGAAGAGAAGGAAATTTAGAAAATCATCTCTATGCTTCTGTTATTTCAGTGATTTTAATTCACTGAAGTTGGAGTTTTCATTTGCATTGTTGCATTGACATCCATCTAGGTTGTCTGATTCACTTGCTACCATGCATATGGGATTGAGAAGCAAGCATTTTTGCACCTTTGAGAGAGGAATCTATACACGCTATCTCAATGCTTTGCATATGGGATAAAAAGCAGCCATATATGTCCCCTCATTTTCTTATAAATTTGATAGTGCAAAGGTGCACAATAAGTAGAGCTTGAGTCTAAAAAGGCCTAAGATTCTATATTTTTTATGAGAACTATCATAAAGATTCGCCATATATTCTATATTTTTTATGAAATATATGTTGGCGTTTCGCCCAGATTTATATACTCTCAAGTTAAGGAGGGGTTCTTATTTTTTTCCCTATAATACTCCTTAATCAAGAAATGTAAAACATGAAAAGGTAGATTTTCTTTGTTTGTCTTTTGGGAAAAGAAAGCATTAGATAATCTTTTGAGAATAAGAAGTGTTGAAATTTTTGCAAATTGATAGTTGCTCATGACACTTTCTTGAAGTAAAGTGCAGGTGTGTGAAAAACTGAATCAAGAAAGCTGATGATAAGGTAAAATGTGTCTATTCTTGCATTTGTAGATTGCTTTTTGATCAAGTACTAAGCAAAATTGTTGATCTTGGGAAGATGACAAGATTGCATTATGGAAAAGTCAAGTTAAGTAGCTAGATGCAAGTAGATAAGATCCATTTGCAGCCAAGTCAAAGTTATAATCTTGAGAAAAGTTGAATTGCATCTTGAAAAGAGAAATGTTTGAGTTTATCTTTGCAAAAATTGACATTTGCATTTCTTAACATAATTTTCTTTGGGAAATTTTTCTCATTAACTGTTTTGATAGCCAAAGCATAGGAGAGTATAACCAATCAAGGAACACAAGATCAATAGATCACCAAACAAGAAACCCTAAGTGAAGTGTTTACCTTAATTTAGGGCAAAATACTAAAAAAAATTCATAAATTCATCAAAATTAATCAAACAAATTTCTTTTCTCCTTAGGAAGTTGGATTGAAGCTTTGTTGACAAGAGTAATAGGGACCAAGTGAAAGGAAAACAAAAATTTGTCAAAAAACTAGAAAACTTAAAAAACACGATTCTCTGCACAGGATCGCGATTTTCTGAATAATTCTATGGTTATGATGTAAAATTACAGGTGACTGTTGAATTGGAATTGGTAAAGGGTACTGAAGGGAAACAAGAGAAAAGAATACTCAAATTTGCACAAAATAGGAAGTATAGAAAAAACACGATTCTCTGCACAAAATCGTGATTTTTTGTAAGAGAAAAATTTTTCTGGAATTTTCAACATATTTGGGTTTTTGGAGAAGGGTAATTGCAAGAGATTTCATTAATATTGAGAAAGTGAGGGAAGTTAAATTTTAAAGAATCAGGAAAGACTGAGTATCAAGTGGGGGAAGTGGAAAAGTACAAAATCGCGATTTTCACCAATAGCTAATGAG
Organism: Ceratopteris richardii; assembly: GCA_020310875.1. Taxonomy (NCBI): domain Eukaryota; kingdom Viridiplantae; phylum Streptophyta; class Polypodiopsida; order Polypodiales; family Pteridaceae; genus Ceratopteris; species Ceratopteris richardii. Next base: position 108,949,402 of record CM035440.1, on the reverse strand, counting down.
AAGTGATTAATCATGAAAAATTAAGAATTGAGTATTCAAACCATAAAGTTGTTGAAGAATGAAATTGGTCAAGTGAAAAAGTGGAAATCAGTGGAAATTGCACAAGATCGCAATTTTCTGGAAACTATAAAATCTTGGAATTGCAAGAGAAACTCATTTGAGTGAGCGAGAGAGAGAGAGCAGGCAAAAAATCGCGACTTTCTGCAGCAATGCATTTTGGAGAGTGTTTGAATCAAACAAGCAAGGTAAGGGGCTCAATACCATATTTTTTGTATTTCCTTAAATTCACATGATGTTTAAGCACAAAAAATACACAAAATAACCAAAATCACCAAATCGCGATGTTCTGAATCTTTTCAATTTTCAGTGGAAAAAATATTATTTTGAGCTAGTTTTTTCATTGCATGTTAAAAACTAGATAAGGCGATTCTATAGAAGAAAGAAAATTCTAAAAATCAATACCAGGAAAATTTTCAAAAAATTGGACAGAATCGCGATTCTGTAGTCAGACACAAAATCGCGATTCTATGAAACTACTAACAAAATTGCGATTCCCAGAACACGATTTTCATAAGAAAATCGTGTTATTTACGATTGTGAGCAATCACGATCATCTGGGAACAAAATCGTGAAAAACACGATTTTGAACACAAAATCGTGTTAAACACGATTTTGAACACAAAATCGTGGAAAACATGATCTTGAGCACAGAATCGTGGAAAACACGATTTTGACAAGAAAATCGTGGAAAACACGATTTTAGCCACAAAATCGTGGAAAAACACGATTTTGACTAGAAAATTGTGGAAAACACGATTTTAGCCTCAGAATCGTGAAAAACACGATTTTGACAAGAAAATCGTGGAAAACACGATTTTAGCCAGAAAATTGTGGAAAACACTATTTTGACAAGAAAATCGTGGAAAACATGATTTTAGCCTCAGAATCATGAAAAACACGATTTTGACAAGAAAATCGTGGAAAACAGGATTTTAACCACAAAATCGTGGAAAACACGATTTTGACAAGAAAATCGTGGAAAACACGATTTTAGCCAGAAAATCGTGGAAAACACGATTTTGGAAAGAAAATCGTAGAAAACACGATTTTAGCCACAAAATCGTGGAAAACACGATTTTGACAAGAAAATCGTGGAAAACACTATTTTATCCATAAAATCGTGAAAAAACACGATTTTGACTAGAAAATCGTGGAAAACACAATTTTAGCCTCAGAATCATGTGAAAAACACGATTTTGACAAGAAAATCGTGGAAAATATGATTTTGATAAGAAAATCGTGGAAAACACGATTTTAGCCACAAAATCGTGAAAAACACGATTTTGACTAGAAAATCGTGGAAAACACGATTTTAGCCTCAGAATCGTGAAAAACACGATTTTGACAAGAAAATCGTGGAAAACACAATTTTAGCCACAAAATCGTGAAAAAACACGATTTTGACTAGAAAATCGTGAAAAACACGATTTTAGCCTCAGAATCGTGAAAATTAATTGAATGATCCTTAGGTCTGGAAACAAATTATACACACATCCCAAGCAAGACTTGGGAAGGAAGGAAATAGAGCAAGAGGAAGGGGAAGTGCAAGAAAGAAATTTAGGGCAAGAAAATAACATGGAAAATTTAAATGAAACAAATGAGCCCATTGAAACTGGGGATTATAGAAATATCCTCAAATATATGTACACAAATAGGTTTGGAACCTATGTGTATCAGGATGGAATGCATAAGTTTCTCATTAGACTGAGAAACTTAGAAGTTCCCCTGAACATAACACCAGTAGCTCAATTCAAAGATGGTAGATATGAGGATAGACAAGGATGTGTATACATCTTCTCACAAGACCCAGAAAATTCAATGACTTAGGGCAATGTGCTGACAAGAGACCTTGGGAACAGAACCTAGGGCAATCAGACTTGCCAAGGCCACATGAAATTCATAGTAATGGTGAGCAACAACAAGGTAGAAGAACATATACTTCTCCAAATCCTTTTGAAAAGGAACCAGAAGCATTTAATGATTTTCCTCTAAGGAGAAGACATCATTGGCAAAATCAGGGTAGAATGCTTAGACCATATCAGGTAGCCAAATGTATGAAAAATCAGTATGAAGGATATTATGATCCTCATGCTCATGTTGCAAAATTTAGGCAATTGATTAGAGCTGAAGAGGTGGAGGATTATAAAGTCCAATTTGAGGCATTTGGTTTAACCCTAACAGGACCTGCATTATCTTGGTTCATTCCTTTGAGAAAGGAAATGTACCTAGATATTGAATCCTTGCTAGAAGCCTTCATTGGGGAATTTTCAAAGACTGGAATAAAACATAGCACAGCCACATTGATACATAGCTTTAAACAACAAAAAGATGAAAATGGTAGGGAGGCAGCTACGAGATTCAAGCAGTACATTGACAGATGTCCCAGAGAGGAAGTACCTTCCATGGCAAGACAGGTATCCCTATTCATAGAAGGATTAAGAAGTGCCCAATTAAGAACCCTAGTGTATTATAGGAGGTGCTCTGACCTAGGAGCTTGTGTAAAAGAAGCAATTGATTTGGAAGATAATAGAGGCCAAGACCTGTTAGCATTTGATCAACCTAGAACAAATGAAGATAAAATCCCACCAGCAGAGGAATTGGCTCAAGCCATTGCTAAAGCCCTAGAAGTAAGCACCAAAACCAATTTGATAAACTCTATGTTGATACAGGGCAATCTCGAACAAGCAAACTGATGGAAGGTAATACAATACCAGTAGTGGATAGTGATGAGCAAGCATTAAGATGTTATTGGAAGGAAAAGAAAAGGAAATATAGAGATACAATAACATCAAGGTCAAGCACTAATGGGGAGGGTAATGCTAATTGCAGTTCAAGCAACTTGGATGGCATTGTGGATAAGATCATCAAGTATTTTAAAAATCAAACTAGACACTTATGTTGTGAAGATAAAATCAAGGAACTATATAGGATGTTGTAGAGTCCATGTATTGGGCAACTTTTTGATGCAATGGGCAGTAACAAAGATCATGTAACATGTGCCCTTTTCATCCATCTTTGGAATACACTGCAAAGTATGAGAAAAAATTATGATCACCTTGTGTTGAAGAGATCGACATTGATGATGGCTCCTAATAGTGATGCATATTCATCAACAAATCAGATAAATATTTCAAGACTTTCTAGGGTATTGTGAGTAAGTAGGAAATTCATCTATGATACGATTGGATGGTTAAGTACAGCTGAGTCTGATCATACTTTTTTGAAGGCAACTGGTACGACAACACGTACCACATGTATCACACAAGAGGTCAAGCATCTGATTATCACGTTTTGGACAATAGAGAGCAGGGTATCACCAAATAAGAACGATATAAGGACCTGACTTGGCAGAAATGATTATTTGGAGCATCTTGTTCACCTTCTTGATGTATCTCAGGTAATCCTATTTTCAATCATCAATTCACGGTTTTAGCTAATTATACAAGAACCAGTAACAAGTAACTTATAGAAACATTAATCTAATAGTAATAGCTAACTAGTCACAAGCTAATAGTAATAGCTAACTAGTAACAAGCTATTTAGAAATAGCTTATTATAAGTAACTAACCAAGAAACTGGCTCTTAAGTAATAGCCAATTAGAAACAAGCTAATTAGTAATAGCTAATTACTAATAACCATCCAAGAACCAACTACTTAGTAATAGCTAATTGCTAACAAGATAATTAGTGATAACTAATTACTAACAACTAACCAAGAAGTAGCTACTTAATAATAACAAACTCTTAACAAGCTAAATAGTATTAGCTAATTACTAACAACTAAGAACCAGCTACTTAGTAATAGGTAACTAGTAACAAGCTAATTAGTAATAGCTAATTACAAACAACTAACCAAGAACCAGCTACTTAGTGATAGCTAATTAGTAGAAGCTAATTAGTAATAGCTAATTACAAACAGCTAACCAAGAACTAGCTGCTTAGTAATATTTAATTACTAACAAGCTAATTAGTAGTAGATAATTAGTAACGACTAACTAAGAACTAGCTACTTAGTAATAGCTAATTAGTAGTAGATAATTAGTAACGACTAACTAAGAACTAGCTACTTAGTAATAGCTAATTGGTAACAAGCTAATTAGTAATAGATTATTAGTAATAATTAATTACAAACAATTAGCCAATGACTAGGTACTTAATAATAACTAACTATTAACAAGCTAAATAGTAGTCGCTAATTACTAGGAACTAACTAAGAACCAGCTACTTAGTAATAGGTTACTAGTAGCAATCTAATTAGTAATAGCTATTTACAAATGACTATCCAAGAACTAGCTACTTGGTAATACATAATTAGTAACAAGCTACTTATTAATAGCTAATTAGTAACAAGCTAATTAGCAATAGCTAATTACAAACAACTAACCAAGAACCAACTACTTAGTAATAGCTAGTTACTAATAAGCTAATTAGTAATAGCTAATTACAAACAACTAACCAATAACCATCTACTTAGTAATAGTTAATTAATATCAAGCTACTTACTAATATCTAATTATTAGAGGCTAATTAGTAATAGCTAATTACTAACAAGCTAATTAGTAACAAGCTAATTAGTAACAAGCTAATGAGTAACAAGCTGATTACTAACAAGCTAATTAGTAATAGCTAATTAATACAAATAGCTAACCAAGAACCAACTACTTAGTAATAGCTAATTACTAACAAGCTAATTAGTAATAGCTAATTAGTAACAAGATAATGAGTAATAAGCTAGTTAGTAACAAGATAATTAGTAACAAGCTAATTAGTAATAGCTAATTAGTAACAAGCTAGTTAGTAACAAGCTAATTAGTAACAAGCTAATTAGTAATAGCTAATTAGTAACAAGCTAATTAGTAATAGTTAACTACAAACAACTAACCAAGAACAAGCTACTTATTAATAGCTAATTACTAGCAAGTTAACTAGTAATAGATAATTAGTAACAAGCTAATTAGTACTAGCTAATTAGTAACAAGTTAATTAGTAATTGCTTTAGGTCTTTGCCCCTAGCTTGTATATGTGCCTATAGCCCTAATAGTTCATTTATCTTTCTGCATTCACTTGGTAATTCATTAAGTTTTGTGTTGTGCCCCAAGGTTCTTCTTCTTCTTTGTGTTGTTTGCATTCTTCTGCAGACCTCAAACTCCAACATTTTCTAAGGAATCATTTGATAACGCATATAGTCTCTCAAGATGGAATCCACATGGATCCTAAAAGATTACAGCCACGTCCTAGGAACTTAGAAGAGCTTTAAATCATCCTAGGTTTATAGAGATTCTATCGAATATTCATTAAGACTTATGCCAAAATTGATGTCCCAATGATGGAATAGCTTAAAGGGAAAGGAAAAACCTTTTATTCGAAAGATGAACAGAAGCAAGTATGGAAAATTTAAAAGTAGCAATTGCTATAGCTCCACTTTTACATATAGTTGATTCCAATAAACCCTTTGCAGTTGAGATTGAGACAAGTGATTTTGCTATAGGAGCACTTCTAGTTCAAGATGGCCAACCACTAGCTTTTCAGAGCAAAAAGATAGAACTGACGAAGAAGAATTACTTATTCTATGAGAAGGAGTTGTACGAAATTATCCATGCTTTGAAGAAGTGGCATCTATATTTATATCGAGCCAAAGTTACCATAGTGTTTGATCAAGAGAGCATAAATTGAATCTCTAATCAAAGACACCTTAAAGGTCATAAGGTTGGTTGGGAAGAGACCCTTCAAGAGTTTGATTATGAGCTTAAGTATATGAAGGGAAAGTTTAATGTTATTGCTGACTGGTTTAGTCGCATGCTCAATGGACTATGTTTTACTCAAATCACTAGTGAGCTACTTGAGTTCATTAGAGGGAAACTAGGCTTGATCCTACATATACTGAGATTGGGGAAGCAATAAAGAAGGGGATCTTGATACATGATTTCCAATGATAATGGAGTATCAATGGGTACTCAAGAAGCATTCAAGTTGAAGAATTAGAGTATCCATGATCGATATGTGTTGTATAAAGGTAAGGTGTGTTGCCTATAGATTTTGACATGAGTCAATACATATTGTATGAGATTCATGAAACACCAAGTGTAGGCAAACTAGGAGTTAACAAGACTCATGATCTTGTTAAGAAGCATGTCTACTTGCATGGACCATATGGGCATCCTAGATTATGTGCTCGTGCACCAAATTCCAAGCCAATAAAGCTAAGATATTGAAGATTGGAACCCATTGGATATTCCCAATGGGAAATGGGAGAGTATCTTCATGGATTTTATAGTGGGATTGCCTAAATCACTAAGAGGGAACCACTCATTTGGTCAAATTTGGATAGGCTAACCAAAATTTATATGCCTAGTATGACACCTAATATAATGAAGATGCCTAAGTTGACTAGGGTTTTCATTGAGAAACTATACTAGTTATATGGTCTTCCGTTAAACATTATTTTGGATCAAGATAGGAAATTCACTAGCCACTTTTGGAGACCAGTCTTCAAGAGGTTGGATATTAAACTTAGCATAAGTATAGTTAAGCATCAAAAGATGGATGGGCAAACACAGATGGTTGACCAAATCCTAGAGGATATGGTTCAAGTATACATGGATGAAAGGAAAAATAATTGGGAAGAGTACTATCTATAGTATAGTTTGCATATAATAGTGCCAAGCACTCTTCCACTAGCCATAGTCCATTTATTCTTATGTATAGGTGATTTCAACCAAGAGTTCCTTATGCATTGGGATTGTAGCATGAGAAAACCCCAGCTATAAAGGACTTCTTGGAAGAGATGAATGATATGCTTAGGCTTGCTAAGGACAACATTAGGAGAGGTTAGCACAGGGCTAGAGCCTATGCTAACCCTCAAAGGAGATAGATCAATTTTGAGGTCGGAGGGCAACTCTATGATAACATAGAGTTCCCTTTAGTTCTAAAATCATGAAGATGGTACCTTATCTCAAACTATCTCCTACATATTTTTTACCATCCCAATACTAAAGAGAATAGGAAAGATGGCTTTCCAGTTCCAACTTCCAAAGAAGAGCTACATACATCCATTATTTCATGTAATTGGACTTAAGAAAAGGTTGGGTGAAACTAACAACCTCATTCTAGATAGTGAGGTAGTAGAACCTATCTTTGTTCAATCTATTCCACATGAGCCTGAGAGCATACTATGCACTCAAGAGAAATGGACAAAGATTCATCCATATAAAAAATGCCTAATAAAGTGGAAAGATAGTTATGAAGATAGTGTTACATAGAGACGCGTGAGCACCTTTTAATTACATTGTACCTTCTAAATTGCATGACATTTGAAAGGCTGAATAAAGCAAAAAATGAAAATCTCTCTGGTCATTGTGTAGGGAAGTCTCTTTGGAAAATTGTTGCAGGTGTGCAGAAGCTTGGGTGTTTCTCTTCATTCAATTGTCCAAATGATGTGAATTTTGGATCTATTATGGGGGACAATGTTGTATTCACATGTATAAATTTCACATGATTTGCATAATTTCTAAAGGTTATAATGTCTATGTTAGCTCTCTGGTCCCTCTCGTAAGGACTCACTAGAGAACTGCACAGAGGTCTGGAGATTATTGTTGGTTCAAGTCAATCACCAATTGATGTTTTGAATAAAGACTTGAAGTCAAAGAATGAAGAAAAGATCAACAATTGAAGATTAAAGATAGTGCACATTCAGGAAATGAAGACTTGTATACATATGTACATTGAACTTATAATTAGCACACATATACCTTTAGTTTTGAGCATGAACTTGTACATATGCACCTATATATACAAGAAGCATGTTGGGATATGTATGAGAGAGTATGAAAGTTGATGTATTAGTCATTTAGATGATTGAGAAGTGAAGTAGATATCTCTCATCAACAGATGTAAATTTTTCTGGAATAGAAGAAAAGTTGCACCCGATATTTCTTTGAGTTCTCCTTCTATGCTTGATCATTTCAAGAATCCTTTTGTAGATATCTAATTCCATAGTTAATCTATCTATGGCTAAGATTCGAGAGTCTAATTGTAAATAGGCTGAGAGAATTATGAGTAGGAACATTTGTATGTCTAAAAGTGTTGAGTCTCTTCTGAAACAAGTGCAATTTCGATGATCAAAGAATTGATCAGTTCTCAGTGCACATTGTAAATTTTTGCACAAATGAGGAGTCAAAATCTAAGTTGGAAGGTAATCCATCTATAGCTAAAAGCATTTGCTTAAACGGGTTCTAATTTGGGAGAACTGTGTGTTAGAAGTTGCAAGTGTCAAAATCGATTATACTAAAGAAGAGTTTCAGACATAGGTGAACTATTTGATTCATTTCTCAAGATTCACTGAGTATTTTGAAGTTATTTAACTTGGAGAAGATCCCAAACATTAGCTGACATCTTTTGCAAAGTTTTATCAAAAACTTTACACATTTGATCAGTGAATGAGTGAGTTATGTGTAGCAAACTTTCTAATTATTAACTCTCTTCAGAGTTTGTTCAAGATTTTGATAATCTAGTATTGATCCTCCAAATGGGTAAAGGTTTTGAGTTGATCTTGATATAGAGGTTCTCTAACATCAAGGATAGCTTTTTCTTTTGGAGATTAACGCTCTCCATCAGTGGTATCAGAGTAGGAATCATCAAAATTGAAGAAAGGAGGACCCTGACTACTGCAATCATATAGAAATCAACACCTGAAGGTTCAAAAGGTGAAAGTTTGAAGAGAAAGCTTGAGAAGGAGGTTTGAAGTTATCAAGAAGATCAAAAGGAACTTCATTCAAAGTAAATATACACTTACTACTCATAAAGTTTGAAGAATTCAATACACAGGTGAAGAAAGGATGGGAGATTCTCTTCAGATAGAGAATAGAGAAAACTATCTAGCTTGGTCAATGAGAATGGAAGCTCATATCATGAGCAAAGATTTGATAGGTTACATTACAGGAGAAGAAGAAAAACCACAACTCGGAGATCCTAGTGTTCCAACTAGGGATGAACTTTCAGATTTGAAGACTTGGATGAAGAAGGATGCTCAAGCAAGGAGCATTATATATATGGGAGTCAATGACTACTTGCTACCTCATGTTAGAGGTCTTGAAAGTGCAAGTGATATATGGAATGCTTTGGAGGAGCATTTCCAAAACACTACAAAGTCAAGGAAAGCATCTTTGTGGGCAGAGTTTACCACATTCAAGAAGAAGGCCTCTCAATCCATTTCTGATTATGTAACAAGGATGAAGGACATTACAGATGCATTAGGAGCAGTTGATGAAGATCTAGAGGAGGATAAATTAGTAAGGCAAATTCTCATAAGCTTGAGAGGAGATGAGAAATGGAAGCCATTCATTTTGTCTACTGAATTGTCACTAGATCATTTTGCTCCTTATTTAAATCAGTTGTTATGACACATGCTAACTTTTGAGCAGGATGTTAAAGGTGATGCTGATAAGAGTGTAGGTCAAGCAATGTATTCAAAGGATAAGAAGAAGAATAGCAAAGGCAAGCAACAAGCAAATGAAGATGAAGGTACAACTAGCCAAGGCAACTTCCGAAGAGGAAGAGGAGGTGGCAAAGGTAGAGGAAGAGGCAGAAGCAATCAAGATGGAGCCAAAGCTTGTGGGATTTGTGGTAAGAGAAATCACTTAGCTCATGATTTTTGGCATAATAATCAGAATAATGGAGGATATAATCAGAACTTTAATTCAAGAGGAAGAGGTGGCACAAATCAAAGCGGTAATTTTAGAGGTAGAGGTAGTAGAGGTTATTTTGGAAGAAATGCAGGTAGAGTTTTCCAAAGTCAATCCTACAACAATACCTACTACAATTATGCTTCAGATCAAAAGGAGGATTCAACCTTGATTATGAATGCAACTTGTGAAAGACAAAGTGAAGATCAAAGAGTCTTCTACATTGACTTAGGGTGTAGCAATCATCTGGATGGTAACATAGCCTTGATGACTGATTTGGATAATAAGGTAACTAATCATGTAGTTCAAATAGGTGATAATACAAAGCAAATGTGAAGTCAATTGGATCAATGAAGGCCAAGGATGGAAGTACCCTTCTGAGTAAGGTCTTGTATGTTCCTACAATCCCAAAGAATCTGATAAGTGTAGGACAAATTGTTGAAAAAGGTTATGAAGTAAGGCTCACTAATGATGGAGTTTTTGTGGAAGACCCTAGCAATGGGTATAAACAAATTGTTTCAGGGAAGAAAGAAGGAAGAATTTTCACATTGAGGATTCAAGGTAATGTTGGTCATGCCTTATTCACTTATGGAGGACATAAGATCTCTGAGTTAGATCTTTGGCATAAGAGGCTTGGACATTTCAATGAAAGAGGTATTAAAGATATGGTCAATAATGGTTCAGTGCTTGGATTGCCTAATGTTGCAGGTCAACATATGACATACAGATGTGAGGCATGTCAATTAGAAAGAATCACATGTCAAAAGTTGAAGAGACTAAGGTCAGATGGAGGGGGAGAGTATTTCTCAAATGAGTTTAGTGATTACTTATGGAATGCAAGTATAAAAAGGGAAGTTACTTGCAGATATTCTCCTCAACAAAATGGTGTAGTAGAAAGAATGAATAGAGCTCTTGTTGAGTTTGCAAGATCCATGATGAAGGAGAAAATTGTCCAAATTATTTGTGGGTTGAGGCTGTAAATACAGCTACATATTTTGTCAATAGATTACCATGTAAAGCTTTGCAGGGTATCACACCATATGAGGCATGGTGGGGTAAGAGACCTACCTTAGATCATTGCAAAGTATTTGGATGTTTGGCTTATGCATATGTGCCATCTCAGTTGAGGCATAAATTGGAACCTAAAGCTGAAAAGTATGTGTTTATTGGATATGATAACAAGCAGATGGGTTATAGGTTGTGGAGTCCATCCACAAAGCAATTCCTTGTATCAAAGGATGTTACATTTGATGAGCAAGGTACTTGGTTTGCAGGTACAATCAATAGTCATGCAGGTGATGAAGAAATTGTGCATCAAAAGAAAGGTAAATCAAAGGTTTAGATATTTGATGAAGAAGAGAAGAATGAGGTACAAGTTGAAGTTGAAGAAGTGCCAAGATTTGATCCAAAATGTGATGAACCAGAAACTTCAAGAAGTGGAGAATTTAGAAGGTCATCAAGACACAAATGGCAACCTACAAGGTATAGCTATGACACTTCTTTTTTGACTACTAAAGACTATGCTTACATGCTGAAACCAGATGAAGACCCTTCTACATATGAAGAGGCAAAAGGTAAGGAAAATTGGGGGAAAGCTAAGCAGGAAGAGTATGATGCATTAATAGAAAATGAGACTTGGGATTTGGTTCCTAAACCAAATAGTCAGAAGATTATTGGATGCAAATGGGTCTACAAAACCAAGAGATATGCAGATGGAAGTGTGCCTAGGTATAAAGCAAGACTTGCTGTGAAAGGGTATGCTCAAACATATGGTATAGATTATGATGAGACTTATAGTCTTGTGGCAAAGATGACAACCATCAGAACACTCATAGCCATTGTTGCATGTAAAGGTTGGAGATTATGTCAATTAGATGTGAAAATTGCCTTTCTAAATGGTTATATTTCAGATGATGTTTTCATGGAGCAACCAGAAGGATTCAGAGATAAAAGGTATTTAGAATATGTGTGTAAGCTCAAGAGAGCTTTGTATGGTTTGAAGCAAGCCCGAAGAGCATGGAATTATAGACTTGTGAAGTTCTTGAAGGAACTTGGTTTTCAAGTATCTAAAGCAGATAGTAGCTTGCTTGTCAAAGCAAGTGATTATGGGTTCATTTACATGTGCATATATGTTGATGACATAATTCTTACAGGTACAGATGAAAAGGGCATACAAAGCCTCAAGAAGAAAATGGAGAAAGAGTTCAAGATGAGTGACTTGGGAGACTTGTCATATTTCTTGGGCATGGAGATCTCATATACTCAACATGGAGTGTATTTTACTCTATCAAAGTCTGGTTGGTAGTCTTATCTATGCTACATTAACTAGGCCTGATTTGTCATATGCAGTTGGAGTGTTGTCTCAATTCATGCATTGTCCTAGGAAAGAACATTGGGTTGCAGGACAAAGAGTGTTGAGGTACATTAAGGGTACACTCAAAGAAGGTTTGTATTATGGTTTTACATCAAATACAAACATCAAGATATATAGTGATACAAATTGGGCAGGTAATCCTGATGATAGAAGATCAACATATGGATACTTGTGTTATGTGGGAGATAAGTTAATCTCTTGGTGTTCTAAAAAGCAACACACAGTTGTTTTATCATCTACAGAGGCAAAGTATAAAGGTATGGTTGAAGTTGAAAAGGAAGTCATATGGCTAAAGACTCTTATGAAGAGTTTTGACATCATTCAGAGTACACCCACTATTCATGGAGATAACATGAGCTCATTGTATCTAGCTGCTAACCTTGTTTTTCATGCCACGACTAAACACATTGAGATTCAATATCACTTTCTAAGAGACAAGGTGATTGATAAGGAGATTGAAGTCATACATACTTCAACAAAAGATCATATTGCACATATGCTAACCAATAGCTTCGATGGACCAAAGCTACAAAGATTTAAAGACATGGAAAGTATAAAGAAGATAGAGAAAACCTCAATTGATGATTGAAGGGGAGTTTTTGGTTCAAGTCAATCACCAATTGATGTTTTGAATAAAGACTTGAAGTCAAAGAATGAAGAAAAGATCAACAATTGAAGATTAAAGATAGTGCACATTCAAAAAATGAAGACTTATATACATATGTACATTGAAATTATAATTAGCACACATATACCTTTAGTTTTGATCATGAACTTGTACATATGTGCCTATATATACAAGAAGAATGTCGGGATATGTATGAGAGAGTATGAAAGGTGATGTATTAGTCATTTAGATGATTGAGAAGTGAAGTAGATATCTCTCATCAACAGATGTAAATTTTTCTGGAATAGAAGAAAATTTGCACCCGATATTTCTCTGAGTTCTCCTTCTATGCTTGATCATTTCAAGACTTATCTAAGTCCATAGTTAATCTATCTATGGCTACGATTTGAGAGTCTAATTGTAAACAGCCTGAGAGAATTATGAGTAGGAACATTTGTATGTGTAAAAGTGTTGAGTCTCTTCTGAAACAGGTGCAATTTTGATGATCAAAGAATTGATCAGTTCTCAGTGCAAAGTGTAAAGTTTTGCACAAATGAGGAGTCAAAATCTAAGTTGGAAGGTAAGCCATCTATGGCTAAAAGCATTTGCTTAAATGGGTTCTAGTTTGGGAGAACTGTGTGCTAGAAGTTGCAGGTGTCAAAATTGATTATACTCAAGAACAGTTTCAGACATAGGTGAACTATTTGATTCATTTCTCAAGATTCACTGAGTCTTTTGAAGTTATTTAACTTGGAGAAGATGTGCAAACACTAGGCGACATCTTCTGCAAAGTTTTATAAAAAACTTTACACATTTGATCAGTCGATGAGTGAGTTATGTGTAGCAAACTTTCTAAGTATTAACTCTCTTCAGAGTTTGTTCAAGATTTTGATAATCTAGTATTGATCCTCCAAATTGGTAAAGGTTTTGAGTTGTTCTTGATATAGAGGTGCTCTAACATCAAGGATAGCTTGTTCTTTTGGAGATTAACACTCTCCATCAATTATGCCATTTTTCTTTGTTGAAATGTTTACATAGAATGAATTCTTTTGTACAGGTTTTCTAGCTAGTGCATAGTGTTGGACACCAATTTAAGTGATTTGGAGCTCATTTGGGGAGTCTATGGATGAATTCTTTCCTTTCATCTAGTTTCTGAGTCATGAAAAATGTGTAGGTATTGGAGAAACTATTTTGAATGTTTCTCTCATTTGAAGTGTGAGTTTTAAACAAAAATTTGTCTAGTGATAGAAGTCCATCTAACCTATCAAATGCATTAACTTTCATTAAAAGTGGATTTTATTTGATTAGTCTACTGAGTGGCCCTTGAGAGTTATGTGTCACTCCAAGGACCTCTTGCACATAGGTATAAGTTTGTAGAGTTTTGGACATAAGTTCATGGTCTTAGATCCAATTGAGTTGATTACACTTGGAGGTGAAGGATAATTATTAGGATTATTCGGATACCAAAAATCATTATTTTTAAAGATGTTTAAGTATTGTTAATTCTCTGGCCTTTTTGTTGGTAATACATTTTTTACATGAAAAGCTAGTGGAAGCCATTGAAGACTTTGAATTGTAGATTTTTAGGTAAAATTGTTGATACATTTTGATAGTGATGTGTGTAAAAAAACTAGGAACGTCAAGGCACTTTTTTTTCCCTCTTTAGGAGGTTTTTTCCCTTGGCTTGTATATACGCCTATAGCCCTAACAAGTTACTTATCTTTGTACATTCTAGTAGTGGTAATACATTCAGTATTATGTGTTGTGCTCCAAGCTTCTTCTTCTTCCTTGTGTTGTTCATGTGCTTCCACATACTTCAAACTCCAACAATTGATATCGAAGCAGGTTGTCGCTTCATCTAGGGCATCATCAACATCTCTCTAGACATAGTCTTAGAATCGCATGAAATTTGGTGAGCATACTCAGGGCAATTAGGAGATCAAAACCGCTTCGCTTTATGGTGTCGAAATCGTGATATGAGCTCATTTTGGCATCCAAACGCACTATCGCACTGCTTGTGCAAGCTATTTTGTCTTTTTGTGCCAAATATATAAAATTTTCTGCTCGCCAATATAAGAATCTTAACGTCTACTACAAGTTTAGCAAAACTCATCTGGGTAATTCTGTTCAACTTTTTCAGATACAACCATTTTTCTAAATCAAGGTATTTTAGTGAGTGGCCATGGCTAAAAACAGTGATGTATTTTGTATGTTGGTTGTTGAAGATAAGTTGGATGGTACGAATTACCGATTGTGGGCTTATATGATGTGTCATGTATTGGTTGCAAAAGGACTATGAAACATTGTGGAGGGTGTTGAAAAACGTCCTATTACACCTACAAATATAGGTATTGATGCTGATGTAGATGGCATCAAAGATGGTGATATTTTTTAGATTACTATTCATGTTGTGGTTCCTTTTGCACCTACTATAGAGAAAATTCATTGGCATGGTAGAGATGCTAAGGCACATGCCTTGATAGCATTGTCTATCAAACATGCCATTATTCCTCACATTCGCTCTTGCAAAACCACTAAGGATGTTGGGGATACATTTACCACATTATACCAGGCAAGGAATGAGGCTCATGTTGCTTACCTCCAAAAATAATTGCAGAATGAGCACATAAATGAAGATGACTCTGTTGGAACAAACCAATCACAAATTGGTGATTATAAAGATCTTGAATCAAGCTTATGATCAGATTGAAGTGGAAGAAGACACTTGAGAGAGTGAAGAGATCTCAGAAGTGAAGTATGTATACATATGTACATTATAGGTGGAAATTCTTGTAATCTGAGTATAGATAATCCTTAGGATGATAAGGAGTAATGTAATAGACGCGGGATAAGTCTACAAATATATGTATATAAGTCAATGATGAAAAGAAATATGAGAGAGAGTCATTAGAAGATAAGTTTTTGAGAGATAGATGTGAAGAGAGTTTTTTCCTCGAAAAATAGCGACGGGTTTTTCTCTGAGTTCTCTCAGTCTGATCACGTGGATCAGAAATCCTTTTGTACACATCTATTTTAGAAGTTAATGAAGCTATGTTCAAAGTTTCATAAACTAACTCCTTTCCTACTGTGAGAATGATCAATAGGAACATTTGTGTGTAAAATCTGTAGACAGACTTCTCAGAGTCGCGCACTTTTCCATGTCAATGTTTTGCTTAGATCTCAGTGCATAGTGTAAAGTTTTGGATGAGTGAGCATTCAAAATCTAAGTTAGAAGGTAAGGAATCTATGGCTAAAAGCATTTAGCAAAATGGGATTTGTGCTATGAGAAATCAACTTAAGAAGTTGACCATGTCAAAGTCGTCATTCCTGGAAGACAGTTTTTGACATATCTTTGATTGTAAGAATCAAAACAAAAGTTTAATGATTCTTTTGGAGAATCAATGGCTGATACGATTGTGGAAAGGTAGTCTGAAGACTTGCGCATCATTAGTTTGAAGATATCTGAAGACATATGCAGGTATTGAAGTCAATTTCTGAAGCAGACTTCTTGAAGAAGGAAAATTCTCACTCAGAGAATTGTTCATGAATGATTTGGTAAATCAAAGTAATATTTGTGTAAAGTTTGGTCTATAATTGATATAGATGTGTTCTTAGATCATTATAGATCAAGCATTTGGAGATTAAGAGGTCTCCAACAGTGGTATCAGAGCTGAAGGTGCAATACGAGGGAAGTAAAGTCAGTGGAAGTCGCGACTGTTGCAGATATTGAAGTTCTTTCTAATCGAAGGTGGACAAGGATAAATTTGTGAAGATAATCTGCAGAAGTACAAAGAACAAGTTTGAAGGATCAAGAAGGATCAAAGCTTCATATCAAAGGTACACTCTATTTTCATAAACCATAGTAATTGCAGACACAAAAGATCAAGGATGGGAGAAAGCTTGCAAATTGACAAGCTAGATAGGGAGAACTATCCAGCTTGGTCTATGAGGATGGAGGCACACCTCATGAGCAAAGACTTGATGGCATTCATTACAGGAGAAGAAGAAAAGCCTGAGTTTACAGATCCTAGTATTCCAACTAGGGAAGAGCTTGCAGATTTGAAGACTTGGATGAGAAAGGATGCTCAAGCTAGGAGCATCATTTACATGGCTGTAAATGATTATCTTCTACCTCACATTAGAGGATTGGAAAGTGCAACAGATGTTTGGAATTCTTTGGAAGAGCATTTCCAAAATACAACCGAGTCAAGGAAGTCTTCATTATGGGCTGAGTTCACAACTTTCAAGAAGAAGAGCTCACAATCAATTTCTGATTATGTGGCAAGGATGAAGGATATTGCAGATAGCTTGGGAGCAGTAGATGAAGACATTGAAGAGGATAAGTTGGTAAGGCAAATACTTACAGGTCTGAGAGGAGATGAGAAGTGGAAGCCTTTCATATTGTCCATAGAATTGTCACTTGATCATTTTACTCCTGATCTTAATCAATTGCTAGGACACATGCTCACTTTTGAGGAGGACATTAAGATAGATAATGATAGGAGTGCAAGTCAAGCTATGTACTCAAAGGACAAGAAAAAAAATGGCAAAGGGAAGCAGTCAACTGATGATGAAGGATCTTCAAGCCAAGCTAACTTTACAAAAGGAAAGATGAATTTCAGAGGTAAAGGAAGAGGAGGTAAGAACAAAGATAATACTAAAGCTTGTTGGATTTGTGGCAGAACCAATCATTTGAAATATGATTGTTGGTATAACAATCAAAATGGTGGAAGTAATAATCAGAATTTTAATCAGAGAGGTAGAGGAGGTAGAAACCAAAGAGGCAATTTCAGAGGAAGAGGTGGTAGGACATCATATGCTAGAGGAGGTGGAAGAAGTTTTCAACCTCAGTCCTAAAACAACAATTATTATAACTATGCATCAGATTAGAAGGATGATATGACTCTTATCTTGAATGCACTCATGAATCAGTAGGAGAAGATCAAAGGGTGTTTTATATTGACTCAGGATGTAGCAATCATCTGAGTGGCAATATATCTTTGATGACTGATATGGAAGCAAAGGTGAATGGACATACAGTTCAAACAGGTGACAATACCAAACATAAAGTGGAGAGCATTGGATCAGTGAAGACAAAGAGTGGAAGTACACTCTTGAGCAAGGTACCTTATGTTCCTACTATTCCTAAAAATTTGATAAGTGTAGGGCAAATTGTGGAGAAGGGATATGAAGTCAGATTCACAAATGATGGTGTCTATGTGCAAGATCCAAATCAGGGATATAGAAACATAATTGCAGGTAAAAAGGAAGGAAGGTTGTTTACTCTCAAAGTCCAAGGTAATGTGGGACATGCTTTATTTACTTATGGAAGTCAAAAGATGTCTGAGTTAGACCTATGGCATAAAAGGCTAGGTCATTTCAATGAGAGATCTATAAAGGAAATGTCAAAGAATCAAGTGGTGCTTGGTTTGCCAAAAATTGAAGGGCAACACATGGTGTACAAGTGTGAAGCTTGTCAATTAGGTAAAGCACACAAAAGCTCATACAATAAATCAGGGTACAAGTATTCAAATATGCTTGAATTGGTTCATACAGATGTGTGGGGTCCCTCAAGGGACTATAGCATAAATGGATCCAGATATTATGTGTTGTTTGTTGATGATGCAACCAGATGGATTACTTTATATGTAATCAAGGATAAATCAGAAGTCTTCAAGACATTCAAACATTATCATGCTTATGCAGAAAGGATTACAGGACAAAAGTTTAAGAGGTTGAGATCAGATGGAGGGGGAGAGTATTTCTCTAAAGAGTTTAATGATTATTTGTGGAATGCAGGTATAAATAGAGAAGTAACTTGCAGGTACTCTCCTCAACAGAATGGAGTTGCAGAAAGAAGAAAGAGAACTCTTGTAGAATTTGCAAGAGCAATGATGAAGGAAAAGAATTGTCCAAATTACTTATGGGCAGAAGCTATCAACACTGCAACATACCTTGTGAATAGGTTACCTTGTAAAGCTTTGGATGGAAGAACTCCTTATGAAGCATGGTGGGGTAAGAAACCTACTCTTGATCATTGTAAGGTATTTGGATGCTTATCATATGCTTATGTTCCTTCACAATTGAGACATAAGCTAGAACCCAAAGCAGAGAAGTATGTGTTTATTGGGTATGATGATAGACAGATGGGTTACAGGCTATGGAGTCCATCCACAAAGCAATTTTTGGATGAGTGAGCATTCAAAATCTAAGTTAGAAGGTAAGGAAGCTATGGCTAAAAGCATTTAGCAAAACGGGATTTGTGCTGTGAGAAATCAACTTAAGAAGTTGACCATGTCAAAGTCGTCATTCCTGGAAGACAGTTTTTGACATATCTTTGATTGTAAGAATCAAAACAAAAGTTTAATGATTCTTTTGGAGAATCAATGGCTGATATGATTATGCAAAGGTAGTGTGAAGACTTGCGCATCATTAGTTTGAAGATATCTGAAGACGTATGCAAGTATTGAAGTCAATTTCTGAAGCAGACTTCTTGAAGAAGGAAAATTCTCACTCAGAGAATTGTTCATGAATGATTTGGTAAATCAAAGTAATATTTGTGTAAAGTTTGGTCTATAATTGATATAGATGTGTTCTTAGATCAATATAGATCAAGCATTTGGAGATTAAGAGGTCTCCAACAAACTGTATGGACAATTTTCTGAAAAAGATCAAAGACTTGAAGGAACAATTGATTTTTGTTGATGAAGTTATACTAGATAGCTCACTTGTGCAGACCATTCTGAATGGTCTTCCTGATTCATATCAGAGTTTTACTTCTACTCTTCATTTGATGATGAAAGGCATTCCAAATGCCTTTTCATTTGAGGAGTTAGTCTCTATTATGTTGTAGGAAGATCAGTCTAGGCAGAACATGTTCATTATGCATGTTGCAGATCAAGCTTTCCTGGCTAGTCAGAATGGCAAAGGTAAATGAAGCTCATCTACTAGTAAGCAAAAATATGCAAATGTTGCACATTCGAAGAAGGAAGACAAAGATGAGAAGAAATTAGAAAAGTAGAAATTCTTTTGTAAGTACTGTAAAGAAATTAATTTTTTTATATATTTAGGTAGTGATGTGTGTGAACACTCTAGGACCGTCAGGGCACTATTTTCCCTCTTTTGGAGGTTTTTTCCCCCGGCTTGTATATACACCTATTGCCCTAATGGGCTACTTATCTTTGTACATTGTAGTGGTAATACATTCAGTATTGTGTGTTGTGCTCCAAGCTTCTTCTTCATCCTTGTGTTGTTCGCATGCTTCCGCAGATGTCTGACTCCAACAATTGGTATCAGAGCAGGTCGCCGCTTCATCTAAGGCATCGTCGACACCTCTCCGGTTGCAGTCTCAAAATTGCACAAATTTTGGTGAGCATACTATAGCTAAGGATGTTTGGAATACACTTACCACATTGTACCAGGCTAGGAATGAGGCTTGTGTTGCTTACCTCTGAAAACAGTTGGAGAGTGAGAACATGAATGAAGGTGATTCTATGGACATTTTTTTTGACAAAGATCAAGGATTTAAAGGAACAATTGATTTCTTTTGATGAAGTCCTTCCTGATAGTTCACTTGTACAGACTGTTCTGAATGGTCTTCTTGACTCATATCAGAGTTTTGCTTCTACTCTTCGGTTGATGATGAAAGGCAATCCAAATGCCTTAACATTTGAAGAGTTAATTTCTGTTCTATTGCAGGAAGATCAGTCTAGGCAGAACAAGTCTATTATGTGTGTTGCAGATCAATCTTTCTTGGCTAGTCAGAAGGGCAAAGGAAAATGGAGCTCTTCAATTAATAAGCAAAAATCTGCTAATTCTGCACAATCGAAGAAGGAAGACAAAGATGAGAAGAAATCAGAAAAGCAGAAGTTGTTTTGCAAATACTATAAAGCAAATGATCATGTCATTAAGAATTGTCCAAAACTGGGGCAAAGAAGAAAGAGGCCAGAATGGTTGTTGCATAGGCCTCTACACCGAAAATAGAGTCTGCTAATCTTGTGCAGGATGAAGAATGGGTGTTTACTACTATTTGCAGTTTTGACCCATCTTCTCATGAGCAGTGCATGTCTGCAGTAGACTCAGATGTTTGGTACTTTGATAGTGGAGTGACCAAACATATTACCCTGCAGCGCAGTTTCTTCTCTTCACTAGAGCTTGCCCCTACAAGGAGTACTGTCATGTGCACCAACAACTCCTCTTATCCGGTCATGGGAGTTGGTAAGATCATTTTCACTACCGCTGATCGTAGTTCTTTCACTTTTTCAAATGCTTTATTTGTGCCAGAGATCAAGAAGAATTTGTTATTAGTTTTAGATTTAGCCAAGAATGGCTTGGTTGTGAAATTTGTTGATGACAAATGTACAGTTCACAATCTGTCAAATGGCAATGTCATTATTGCTTCTAGCATTTTATCTTGTGGGTTGTATAAGCTCATAGATTATGAAAAAATGGTGAATGATTTAGCATGTGTAGTACATGATTCTCAGGCTATGTCAGATACAAAGCTTTGGCATGCATGCTTTGATCATATGAGTTTTACTAGTTGGCTACACGTGCACAAATCTGAAATGGTATCCTCTTTGCCCAAACTTGAGGCACCTGGTAAACATGTATGTGAAGGTTGTATTTTGGGCAAAATGCAGTGTTCCTCATTTCCAAAAGTGTTTATCCATCGAAAGCAAAGTCCAAAGTGTTTATGTGCTTCAAACAGTTTCTGGTTTTGGCTGAAAATCTGTTAGCATGTAAAATGGGCACCCTCCATTTTGATCGGGGGGGGGGGGGGGGGGCGGGATATATGTCTTCTGACTTTAGAGCATTTTTGGATGAACGTGGGATAAAACATCAGTGTACAGTGCCATATACACCTCAACATAATGGAGTTGTTGAATGGAAGAATAGGTCACTCATGGAGATGGCAAGGTGTATGGTTAAGAGTCAAGCTTTACCATAGAGTTTTTGGACTGAGGCTGTTATGTGTGCAGCATATGTACTTAATAGGTGTCCCACTAAAGCACTGCAGTCTATCACTCCATATGAGGCTTGGCATGGTTGCAAGTCATCTGTCACTCATCTGCATGTTTTTGGTTGTCTGGCATATGGATTAGTGCCTAAACAACATCGTAGAAAATTGGATGATAAATCAATAACATCTATTTTTGTTGGGTACAGTTGTGAAAGTAAAGGCTATCGTCTATATCATCCACAAACTAAACACATTTTGAATAGTTGTGATGTTGTTTTTGTGGAAGATTCTATTCAGCCATTGCTTTCATGTACTAAGGAGACATCTGTTAGCTCCAAAGACATGTATGATACTCTGTTGCCTCTTTCTATAGGTGGACAGTCTAGTGCAGGTCCTAATGAGGCAACTTCTCAACCTTTGTAGGTTTCATGTGATGATGTAGATCATTCCATTTTTTATGTAGATTTACATGATGCACTTGTTGATGAGAGAGCCGATATTGAGCAAGAAAAAACTATGCCAAAATGGCTCATGCAGAATTTGCATGACAGCAAATTAGATGCACCTCTATCATATCATACTCGATCAAGCTCTCATAGTGCCTCTTTTACATCTGATTGCTATGTTATGGCTGCCTCTAGTCTCTATGATGAGACTGAACCTATTTCGTTTGATGAAGCACAAAATTCTAAACATTGGATGGCTACAATGCAATCTGAATATGATACTATCATGAAAAATGGTACCTTGTCTTTATGTGACTTGGCTCTTGGCAAGAAGGACATTGGCACTAAATGGGTATACAAGCTGAAGCATAAACCTGATGGAATAGTTGACAGGTATAAGGCTAGGCTTGTTGCAAAGGGTTATGTGTAGGAAAGAGGCATTGATTTTGATGAAACCTTTGCTCCTACTTTCCGAATGACTACTCTTCATAGCATTTGTGCACTTGCAGCTCATCATGGTTGGAATGTATATCAGTTGAACATTAAAATAGCATTTCTGAATGGTGACTTGCATGAAGAAGTGTATGTTTTTCAGCCCCATGGCTTTGTGGAGAAAGGTCATGAAAACCAAGTGTGCACATCAAAGAAGGCATTATATGGTTTAAAGCAAGCACCACGTGCTTGGTATGAAAAGACACATGCCTATCTCATTGCACATGGTTTTGAGAACAGTCCAACTGAAAGCACCTTATATGTTAAGTGTGCTAATGATGTGCTTCTGATCATTCTAGTGTATGTTGATGACATGCTACTCACTCATCCTCATGACATGCATATTGTTGATTCTAAGGTTGATTTGTATGACTCATTTGAGATGTCGAATTTGGGGCATTTACATCACTATTTGGGCATTTACTTTATGCAAGTTGATGGTGGAATGGCTTTGTGTCAAACAGAATATATTGACACATTATTGCAGTGTTTTGGCCTTGAACATTGTAATCCTATTGCCACTCCTATGGACACAGGTTTATGATTGATTCTTCATGATGCTTGAGATGCATTTGATGTTGTTCTCTATCAACAGGCTTTTGGATACTTGATTTACTTATGCATTACTCGGCCAGATATTCAGTTTGCTATCTCATAGATGAGTAGGTTTATGCATTGCCTAGGTGTCAAGTATTGGCAGGCGGTTAAGCGCACCTTTTGCTACTTGAGTGGTACCCGGCTACTTGGATTGTTTTATCCTAAGGGGGGATCACTACCGCCAAATTTGCATGCTTTTTCTGAGAGTGATTGGATTGGTTGCTATGACACTCGTGTGTCCACTAGTGGCTTTTGCTTCATGCTTGGTAGCTCATGTATATCTTGGTTGAGCAAGAAGCAGCCTAATGTGGCCACTTCTAGTTGTGAGGTTGAGTATAGGGCAGCTTTCACAATGATTGTTGAGTGTGTGTGGCTCAGATGCCTTATGGATGATTTGGGTGTTGATCAGTCTTCTACCACCACCATCTTCACTGACAGTTAGAGCACATTGGCAGTTGCAGTGAACCCTGTGTTCCATGCTCGCACTAAGCACATTGAGGTGCATTATCATTATCGCAGGGAGATGTTCTCTGTTGAGGAGATCAGCTTGGCATATGTGCCCACGCACGAGAACATTGCAGACCTTTTTACAAAGGCTCTGCTTGGGGAGAAGTTTGAAGCTTTCAGCAAAGCTTTGGGCTTACTTCCTTTTGTGGATTGATTCCATATAGCGTGGCACTTCCTTATACATGAGTGCCAACTCCTTGTTCACATCACTCCCAAGGGGGATTTGTTGATATATTTAGGTAGTGATGTGTGTGAACACTCTAGGACCACGAGGGCACTTTTTTCCCTCTTTAGGAGGTTTTTTTCCCCCGGCTTGTATATATGCCTATTGCCCTAACTAGCTACTTATCTTTGTACATTCTAGTGGTAATACATTCAATGTGTGTTGTGCTCCAAGCTTCTTCTTCTTCCTTCTGTTGTTTGAGTGCTTTTGCAGATGTCTAACTCCAACACAATCATGTCATAAATAACTGTCCAAAACTGGTTGCAAAAGAGGCAAAGAAAAAAGAGGTTGGAATGGTCATTGTAGAGGCCTCTACACCAAAAAGAGACTCTACTAATCATTTGTAGAATGAAGAATGGGTGTTTACTACTGCTTGCAGTTTTTACCCATCTTCTCCTGAATAATGTATGTCTGCAGTAGACTCAGATGTTTGGTACTTTGATAGTGGGGCAACCAAACATATTGCCTCATATTGCAGTTTCTTCACTTCACTAGAGCCTGCCCCTACAAGGAATATTGTCACATGTGCCAACAACTCCTCTTATCCAATCATGGGAGTTGGTCAGATCATTCTTACTATTGCTGATGGTAGTTCTTTTACATTGTCGAATGCTTTATTTGTGCCAGGGATCAAGAAGAATTTGTTATCAGTTTTTGCATTAGCCAAGCTCGGCTTTGTTGTGAAATTTGTTGATGATAGATGTATAGTTCATGATCTGTCAAATGGCAACATGATTATTACTTCTAGAATTTTATGTCATGGGTTGTATGAGCTCATAGACTATGAAAAATTTGTGAATGATTCAGGATGTGTAGTACATGATTCTCAAGCTATGTCAGATGCAAAGCTTTGGCATGCATGCTTTGGTCATCTGAATTTTACTATTTTGCTATGCCCGCAAAAATTTGAAATGGTGTCCTCTCTACCCAAACTTGAGGCACCTAGAAAACATGTCTATGAGGGTTGTATTTTGGGCAAAATGTAGCATTCCTCCTTTCCAAAGGATGGTTCAGTTCGAGCTACTCAAAAATTGCAGCTTGTTCACAGTGATGTTTGTGGCCCTATGTAGACACCCTCTTTTGGAAACTATCTATACTTTGTGACTTTCATTGATGATTTTTCCAAGCATGCATGGTTATATACACTCAAAGAAAAGTTCAAAGTGTTTATGTGCTTCAAACAGGTTTTGTTTTGGCTAAAAATCTGTTAGCATGTAAAATGGGCACCCTCCATTTTGATCGAGGGGGGGAATATATGTCTTCTAAATTCAATGCATTTCTCATTGAATATGGGACAAAACATCAGTGTATAGTGTCATATGCACCTCAGCAGAATGGAGTTGCTCGATGGAAGAATAGGTCACTCATGGAGATGGCCAGATGTATGGTCAAGACTCAAGCTTTACCACATGGTTTCTGGCTTGAGGTTGTCATGTGTGTAGCATATGTACTTAACACATGCCCCACTAAAGCACTACAGTCTATCACTCCATATGAGGCTTGGCATGGTCACAAGCCATCCCTTGCTCATCTACCTATTTTTGGTTGTCTGGCATATGCATTAGTTCTTGAGCAACATCGTAGGAAATTGGATGATAAAGTAGTGAAATGTATTTTTGTTGGGTACAGTTCAGAAAGCAAAGGCTATCATCTATATCATCTACAGACTAAATGCATTCTGGTTGGCTATGACGTTATTTTTGTAGAAGATGCTATTCAGCCATTACTTTCATGTACTAAGTGGACATTTGTTAGCTCCAAAGCCATGTATGATACTTTTTTTCCTCTTTTTATAGGTGGATAGTCTATTATTGGTCCTAATGAGGCAACTTCTCAGCCTTTATAGGTTTCAAGTGATGATGTAGATCATTCTATTTCTATTTCAGATTTACATGATGCACTTGTTGATGAGAGAGCAAATATTGAGGAGGCAAAAACTATGCCAAAACGACTCATGCAGACTTTACATGACAACAATATAGATGCATCTCTATCATAATGCACTTGTTTAGGCTCTCATAGTGCCTCTTTTGCATCAAATTGCTATGCTATGGCTACCTCCAGTCTCTGTGATGAGACTGAACCTATTTTGTTTAATGAAGCACAAAATTCTAAACATTGGATGGCTACAATGCAATATGAATATGATGCTATCATGAAAAATGGTACTTGGTCTTTATGTGACTTACCTCCTAGCAAGAAGGCCATTGGCACTAAGTGGGTATACAAGCTGAAGTGTAACCTTGATGGAACAGGTTACAGGTATAAGGCTAGGCTTGTTGCAAAGGGTTATGCACAGGAAAGAGGCATTGATTTTGATGAAACCTTTGCACCTGCATGCCAAATGACTACTGTTTTGTAGCATTTGTGCACTTACAGCTCATCATGGTTGGAATGTGCATCACTTGGACATTAAAACAGCATTTTTGAATGGTGAATTGCATGAAGAAGTGTATGTTTTTCAGCCCGTTGGATGTATTTTAGGATTTTCATAGATGTACAATAGGCTTCGTCTCAAAGATACTTTTTTTATTAGTATTATTTTTCTCAATATCATTCTCATACTTGTGCTTAATAGAATTAAACATGTCATCATCATCATCAAAGAAATCATCGTATCGATGTTCCTTAACATATTATTCTTTTAATCTTACATATCCTGCAACATCGCTCTTGCATAGGATCCTCATGGACTCCTATGACAAATGACTTTGTGTGGCATATTATGAATGATGAGCTCGCACATCATCAATAACATAATTTGAAACTTAAATAGGAAATCATTACATCATTAGCATTCGTATATTCAAAAATTGGAAACATTAAAGTGAAACTAACTTCAAACACACTTAGATCAATTAATTTATAGAACATAATTATCAAAATAAACCAATGAAATCAAAATAGAGATAACGTATTAGATAAATGTAATAGATTTACTTATTAGAATCAAAAAAGAGAATGTGATGTGTGTGAAAATGGATTATGTATATTTGAATTTTGTTTTTGGTCGAGGATTCCATAGTGTATGACTATACTTATTGTCTCTCATTCATTAGGTCCATAATCCTTATTCATAGTCACTTCTTCTTTTCTTATGACATGAATGCATAATAAGTGGAATGGTAGCGCATAAACTTTATAGAAAGAACTTAGTTTATACATCAAAAATGGATTTTTGAGGCTCAAAAGAGTTTTTTTTTTCATTTTCTATATATTTTTTGTTCCTCTACAAGCATAAGGTAATACATGAGTTAGGTTCAATGATAAAGAATATGTTTATTCTATAGTTTCGGTTCAAAAGTTTGTATTTTTTGTATCTTATTCATTAATAATGTGCAAAGTTTTGTGCATGTACATCTATGTTTGTATGTTAGGGTATAAATGCACAAAATCATGTGTGTATTTTTCTATGTGTATTGTGTGTCTATGTTTTTGTGCTTTAGATAGGTTTGTACCATAGTTTTTGTGAGGCAATTTGTGCAAAAAACATAAAGTATGTAGGAGTTTCAAAAAAATACAGTGAGACTTTCCAATCAATTCCATGCATTATCTTAGAGGTCTACTACATCCATAATTCACTAAAGATTCAATATTTGCGCGTAGTGATCTAGTAACGTCGATCAGTATGTTTCATCGTACATCTCTAATGATGTGTTCTATGATTTATCACTCTCTTTCTTTACAACTGTGAAATCGGTTCTATGATTTATTTTATGAATACTGTGAAATCGGTTCTTTACAACTGTGAAATCGGTTCTATGATCTACCTTCCTTTGAGAGTAAGGTCTTCCATCAACATAGACTCTTTGGACCTTCTCATGCCTAACCCCTCTACTAGAAAGAGAAGCTTCATGAGACATATTCCATAAGCATGTCTTCTCTAAATGTACCATGAGACTTCATGCAAAGCTCCCGATCAATATACATATGCTCACAACTTGAAATATTGGTGACGTTGCACTCACTAGGAAAATGCAAATCCTCCACAATAAATAGGCTCTAACATGCCCCAAAACCTAGAAACCTTTCAATCACTTCGAAGTGGCATTCCTTGCCATCCTCCATAACTTCCTCAATAATGCCTCTAGACTAAAGGTTGCAAATGACTTGGCGATAAAAACCCCACGGCCAAATTAGCCATTAACCTACAAGACATAGGTTGTTGAGGAACCCTAAGTTGTAATTGATAAATGATGTGTGTTTGAAATATGCAAGGGACATTTACATGACTTGTGAAATCATAATCTCTTGTGTCAAGCACAATCATTGTAGTATCCGATGTGCACCAACATATAATATGACTCTCATAGTAGAAATCATCATATTTAAGCTCATTTTCCTATAGAGTAGGACGTGCTCCTATAACCTCTATCAATACAAATCTCATTAAAAAATACAAAAACCAGAAATAGATATTAAGTTAATATAAAGTTGAAAACTATTCATACAAATACTACCTCATTGAAGTTTCATAAGTCATGAGAGAAAAAGCAAGGACATCTTATTTATATATATATATATATATATATATATATATATATATATATATATATATATATATATATATATATATATATATATATATATATATATATATAGTGTGTGTGTGTGTGTCTATGTAAGAATATATCTATATTTGCACATCTGTATGTATGTATGTATGTATGTTTGTTTGTTTGTATGTATGTATGTATGTATGTATGTATGTATGTATTTATTTATTTATGTACGTATGTATCTATGTATGTATGTATGTATGTATCTATGTATGTATGTGTGTATGTATGTATGTATTTATGTATGTATGTATGTATGTATGTGTATGTATGTATGCATGCATGTATGTATGTATGTACATACGTATGTATGTACGTACATACCTGCGTACATATGTACATACGTATGTATGTACGTACGTACCTGCGTACATATGTACATACTTACGTATGTATGTATGTACGTATGTGTACGCTTGTGAATATATTTATGTATGCATGTTTGAATGTATGTTTGTGTGTGCATGTATGTATATATGTATGTATGAATTTATGTGACATTTATCTACGTATGGATGTTTGTATGTTTTCATGTATGTATGTATGCTTGTAAGTACGTATCTATGTATGTATGTATATATATGTATCTATGTATATATATGTATGTATGTAGTATGTATGTATGTATGTATGTAGTATGTATGTATGTATATATATGTATGTATGTATATATATGTATGTATGTAGTATGTATGTATTTACGTATGAATGTATGTCTATATGAATGTATTTATGTATGCATGTATATACGTATGTATGTATGTATGTATGTATGTATGTATGTATGTATGTATGTATTTATGTATGTATGTATGTATGTATGTATGTATGTATGCATGCATGTATGTATGTATCTATATGTTTGTATGTATGTATGTGCATATGTACGTATGTATATGTGTACGTATGTATGTTCAAATGTATGTATGGATCAAATGTATCATGCTTTATTGTTATAATTTTCATGTATGTATGTACGTATGTATGTATGTATGTATGTATGTATGCATGCATGTGTGTATTTATGAATGTATGTATGTATGTAGGTATGTACATATGTATAAAACAGTGAGTCATAACAAACGAGAACTATGTCATAAAAAGAGAAACCTTACGCACTAAAATAGCCTTTTTTTGCATGATTTTAAAAACTATGTCATAAAAAGAGAAACCCTATGCACTAAAATAGCCTTTTTTTGCATGATTTTAAAAAATTCTTTACACGGGTATACAAGGTTTTCTAAAACCCCCCAAAAATATGCAAATTTTGACAATATTTTCAAAATTTTGACTACTTTAGGGTAGCAGAATTTTGCTAATTTTAGAGTACCTGATCTAAAATGTTTAAGAGAGAATTATGAAATGGATAAAAAAAGCCTTATTTTATGAGAATACTCATTTAGCTTGGATCGAACAAAAAGGAAATGAGCTAGAAAAGGCTAAAAATTGACCTTTTTTTATTCTCTGAGTGTTATGTACTGCTAGAACTTCTTAAAAACATGAGGTTTGTGGAGTAAATCGATGCCTGGCATCAAATTTCAGATAAAGTCGATGTCTGGCATCGACTTCCCACATAAAAGTGGTTTTCATCATATGTGTGTTAAACGCGCCTATTTCAGGAACAAAAAAGTGGCCAAAAAAGCTCAAAGTCGATGCCTGGCATCGACT
The DNA here is from genome assembly GCA_020310875.1 of Ceratopteris richardii. Taxonomy (NCBI): domain Eukaryota; kingdom Viridiplantae; phylum Streptophyta; class Polypodiopsida; order Polypodiales; family Pteridaceae; genus Ceratopteris; species Ceratopteris richardii. The sequence continues at coordinate 108,919,227 of CM035440.1, read as the reverse complement.
TTTGGTTGTAAGTCGATGCTAGGCATCGAATTTTCATTTTTGGACAGTCAGACTTACTAAAACAGGCAAAAATTCCACTTTTGGAAGTCATACAGGGTCATCTTGTGAAGGCTATATCTTGAGTTCTAGAGATCCGTTTCTTGCATATGATAGCTTGTTGGAAAGCTCTACTCTTCTACTTTCATCCATCCAAAGATCTTGGGGAAATAATACTTGAGCTAAGAGAAATTATCAAAATACTGAAGGTATGTCATTTTAGTGACTAGAAAAATCTGAAGAAGTAAACTTCTTGGTTTTGGCTATCATTTCTCAATGTTTTGAGTGGAAATGAGTTAATGGTGACCATAGAGGTTGCCTAGTGTCACATTAGTTCTTTTTTTTGATGTTTCACACATCAACACTTACATCATACTCTTCCTTCTAGATTTTTTTAATGGAAATATATATTCCATACTTTCTTAGAGCAACAAATATAGATTTTGGAAAGATGTCCATGCGAGACATTGGAATCTCACTAAAAATTAGAGTAAAACAAATGAGGCTATGTTGTTCATTATTGCACAAATAGATAGTATGTGGCAAGGCTTTGATTATGGATAATATAATCACACCTCTTTGTGCATGCAAAAGGGAATCAAAGTGCAGTAATGAGGATTGAGAGAGACTATCTCCACTTCTGTGATTCTTGCCAAACACCTTCTATGTGCATATATCTTTGGTATGGAAGTATAGAGGGAAGCTCATCACTCATTAGCGTGTGTGGATTGTGTAACTTGTAGGTGGCATAGATAGGCTCTCTTCTCTCTTTATTTGGAGCATCGATGTTCGTGAGTGGATCAATTCTCACTAACGATGACTAAAATTCAAACAATAAAGCATACTCAAAATCCAGAGGGAGGCACAACTAATAGAGTGCGTTAGAAGATAATTTTACCTCATGTTGTCTTTCCATGCCCACAAAGTATAGATGATCATTAACACCTTGGTGCAGACTTCTCAGCGAGAAAAAAGTGAATTTTACATTTTTTCTTTCATTTTCAGCAAGAAGTCGATGCCTGGCATCGACTTCTCGCGGAAAACTATACTTTTCAGCAAGAAGTCGATGCCAGGCATCGACTTCAGCCAGAAGTCGATGCCACGCATCGACTTCTTGCTGAAAGGTATAGTTTTCAGCGAGAAGTCAATGCCAGGCATCGACTTCTCGCTGAAAAGTATAGTTTTCACTTTATCAAAGTAAAAAAGACTACACATTTCGCTTTCAATGCATGCAATATGTTTTCACAAAGTAATATCAAATGTGATATATTGTCTTGCTTTTTAACTTTGACCATGATAATGCTCAGAGAGAGGAGAAATGCGATTTTTCAAAGGATAAAGACTCGGGGCAAGGAAAAAAGCAATGTCTTAGAGTATTTGATTAACGTAACTTGAACAAAGTTTTATTGAAGTCTCTTAGCATGTAAAAACTAATAGATTTATTTCATAGAATGTGCAACGATGAAGAATAAAGTCTCTTTCATTTGGATTATTAGACATCAAAGAATCATGTATGATGATATGCATGGTGTTTTCTCTCAATATGTATAGTCAATTTAATCTCATCTATTTCATTTTGATCTCATGGTGTTTTTTTGGCATAATTGGCTATTATTACTAGTACACATATATGACCACCTAATTGTTGTATGATTATGCTTTGTATTGTCAAGAGCGAGCGTTGACTTCCTTATATGATTCACTCTTATTTTTCACATAAAAGTCTTAAAACATCATGGAAAATGCATCCTTCGTAGACGTATTCTAATCCCTTTTTAAAATGGCATAAAATTATGCTTTATGTGGGCTTGAAATAAAATGAATTACTTTTCAAGTTCCATTTTCATGAAATCATGTACTTTTAATCATCTAAGATTCGTTAAAGTTCTAATTGGAATTTGTAATGTTGAATATAGCATGTTTTTATAAACAAAAATTGAAATAAAGATTGAGACAAAGTATCATGAAATAAAATAAAAGCATATGATTTTCATGCCCTAATTAAAAAGGACCTTATCATTTCTATGGAACAATTGAAAATAGGCTAATTTCTGCTTGTTTTTAGCATACTTTTGCAATTTCTAAAGGAGAACATGTCTTTGTTCTCGTTTGTTATGACTCAGTATTATAACATGAATGTTTAAATATCCAATAATGTGCATCTTGGAGGCATAATAAGTGGAATGGTAGCACATAAACTTTATAGAAAGAACTTAGTTTATACATCAAAAATGGATTTTTGAGGCTCAAAAGAGTTTATTTTTTTCCCATTTTCTATATACTTTTTGTTTATTCTATAGTTTCGGTT
>CM035440.1:108894383-108899383 GCA_020310875.1 Ceratopteris richardii | reverse complement strand
CAGTGGAAGAAGAAAAGAAAGCTTCCACTCTATCATCAGACAAAGAAGTAATCCACTATGAGCCTGACCTAAGAGCTAGCCCTTCTATGGAAGAGAAGGAAGTGTCATATCTCGGATTATGAGACTGTAAGTCACCAACCTGTTGTTACTCAAGTGGAAAAGCCATTGCCACGGTGGGTGAGGCAGCTCAATGATTCCGCAAATCCCATTCCACAGTCAATTGAACAGATTGCGGATGGTCCCAAGGCGATAAAAAAGAATAGAGGAACAGAAACGGATAGAGGCCCATATTGTAAACTCGGCATTGATGGCTGAGATTATCGGCAAACAGAAAAAAGACCCGACAAGTGTGGAAGTAGCACTTTGAAATCCGGACTGGAGAATTGTTAATATAATAAAGAATGGAACTCTGGAGTTAGTGGAACGACCTCCAAAGTGGAAGGTTATATGAACCAAGTGGAATTGGAAGCTAAAATACAAGGCAGATGGTACTTTAGAGAAGTTTAAAGCTAGACTTGTTGCACAAGGTTATTCCCAAGTCGAAGGCATTGAATTCAATGAATCGTTTGCCCCAATAGCAAGGATGATTACTATTCCGCTAGTACTAGCTGTGGTTGCACATAAACAATGGGAAGTATATCACATGGATGTCAAATCAGCGTTCTTGAATGGAGACCTCAAGGAGGAGGTATATGTGTCTCAGTCACGAGGGTTTGAGGCTTCCCACTCAAAGAAAAAAGTATATAAGTTGAAGAAGGCATTGTACGGGCTGAACAAGCCCCGAGAGCATGGTACCAACAAATAGATAGATATGTTTTGGATATAGGATTCAGAAGATGTGGTTCTTATGCTAATTTGTATGTTCTAAAGAAAGGAGGGAAGACAATTGTGCTTGTACTCTATGTAGACGATCTTGCAATCTCCGAAAATGATAGTGCACTTCTCAAACAAATAAACATGCCTTCAGTTCATAATTTGAGATGAAGGATTTGGGCTTAATGCATTACTACTTAGGTCATGAAGCCCGACACAAACTAGAGAAGATCTTTATTTCGCAACAAAAGTATGCGAAGCAGGTGTTGAAGGCATTTGACATGGAGGATTGCAAAGAAATCTCTACACCAATGGAAGTCAGCACAAAATTATCTATTGAGGATACTTCACCTCTAGTAGATATTGGAAGATTTAAGAGATTAGTTGGAAGCCTCATTTACGTGTGTAATAGCAGACCAAATATCTCTTATGTTGTTGGCATAGTAAGCATGTTCTCTAATAAGCCTTGCCTAACACATTAGAAGGCATGCACACGGATATTCAAGTATGTCAAAGGAACCATTGAGTATGGTATTCTTTATGGTGAAGGATCATCTCTGAGTGGATACTGTGACTTAGATTGGGCAGGGGATATTGATACCAGAAAATCAGTTTTTGGATATTACTTCTCTTTGGGTTCCGATATTGTTTCTTGGATCAGTAAGAAGCAACCTACCAAAGCACTATCTTCTACCAAAGCTGAGTACAAAGGAGTATGCTTTGTTGCATGTGAAGCAGTATGGTTAAGGAGGGTCCTATGGCATATAGGAATTCAAGGACAGGAGGCTACAAGGTTGAGATGCAACAACCAGAGTTGCATAGCCATCACCAAGAATCCTATTTGTGATGCACATACTAAGCACATAGAATTCCAGTACCACTATGTGCGAGAGTAGATAGAAGACATAATTGTGGAGCTATGCTATTTTCAAACAGAGGAAAATGGAGCAGACATTTTCACCAAGGCTCTAGGAAGAGAGCATCTGTATCGGCATCTTTGAAGCTTGGCATTGGACCAAGAAAGTAGTTCACTGTAGGTGGACATTGAGGGCGGGTGTAAGATATACTCAATATTCCACGTGCAAGTGACCACAAATGATTCATGATACTCTAAGTTGTATGGCCCCCCTTTATGAGGAGAAGCCAATATGAGAGTCAAGACATTTGTGATGAGGAGAAGCCAATATGAGAGTTCGGACATTTGTGCTGAGGTCTACATGAGACCAGCAATAGCTCTAGATGATCTATGTGAGTCTATTCAAAAGGCTAGCCAAGGCATATACTTCGGTCACACTCAAATTTTGGAGGTATGAAAGTGCGGTAGTCAACTAATCTGGAATTACGGTGTTGGGTCTGGAATTGCAGAGGAAGTTCGAAGGTATGACAATGCGGTAGTCAACCAATTCAGAATTACGGTGTTGGGTCTAGAATTTTGGAGGACGTCCGAAGGTATGAAAGCTCCATAGTCCAACCAATCCGGAATTGCGGTGACCAGTTTGGTAGTCCAAAATTACGAAAAGTCCAGTCCGGTGGGTGTTCAGTTCGAAGATTTACTCAGTCTGGTAATTATGTAATTTGGGTTGTTCCAAAATTACAAGTGATCCCGACGATTACGCCTAAAACATAACATCAAGCGGTCCCATAGATCATGCCTAAATTATAGGGTTAGGTAGGACTTGCCACAAAGGAGAAAACACGAATACACACACTATAAAGCCCTTCATCTAGATTATATCTGAATCACCATTCAAGCCCCATAGTGGACGTGCATAGGTGGATAGTATCATCATTGTATATTACAGTTGGCAATTTGAGATTCTGAGTTTTTTGTATCTCTATCTGTGTACAGTTTCTATTACTCTATTCTGCTTCTCATTACTCTACCTGACGATCCAATTCCACTGCATTATTCTTGATCGTCATATTTTTCTAAGATTATCAACATTCAACTGCTGAAGCTTGTCTTTGAGTAAAACTTACTAACAAAAGTCATGAGACTCTTCTAAAAAAGTGCATGACTAGAGGATTTGGATTAACAAATCCATGAAGGCTTTATCACGTCTACCCCCTCAGTAGGACTTCATAACAAATGAATGTGGTGTAATGGTATGTTTTGAATGTTGTGGGGTATATTGAACTCTTCTAAAAAGTGCATGACTAGAGGATTTGGATTAACAAATCCATGAAGGCTTTATCACGTCTACCCCCTTAGTAGGACTTCATAACAAATGAATGTGGTGTAATGGTATGTTTTGAATGTTGTGGGGTAGAGTGCTTGAGTTCAAGTCCCATTCATTAGACATTTCAACTTTTTTATACTCTAAAAAAAAATAGGTTTGGAATCTTGAATGGAGCACCGTAGAAAGGCTTCACATATGAATTTATTTACATGTGTGTATTTTCCACACACTCATGTATGTCTTCATATGCATGAGTGTGTGTATGTATGTACACACACACATATATATATATATATATATATATATATATATATATATATATATATATATATATATATGTGTGTGTGTGTGTGTTTGTGTGAATGTGCGCATGTATGGATCTATGCATGCATGCCCGTATGCACATATGTATGCATGTATCTATTTGTATGCATGTGTGTACGTATGTGCAGCTCATCGTTTGAAGGTTTGCAAGATCTTCATCATGTCTACTGTAACGTAGATATCAAACTCGTGAGTTCTATGAATGAGTGTGTGGCCTAATCATTAAATTGCATTTTGCACACTCTACACCTTAAGATGCTATTATACCTCCAAGAGCTCACGTAACCGAAAGAGTGAGGACTTAAACTCTGATGAAAACCTAAAAACCTAACAACTCTATTAATCCACTACACATACACACTCAAGCTTGAACACCATCTATATACATATCATATACAAATTCATAGTTTATTAATATCTGTTGCCTTTTGTGTTCCTCTTGTTCGCCCCTCAACGTGGAAAAGAAAGAGGATTTTCAAGGTATGTGAGTTGTTCTTTCAAATTTTAACCTTTGGAAAAGTAACTCAAAAACCAAACTTCAAAAAAAAAAAAAAAACTTTCATGGCAAAATTTATTCTTAGAGATAAATTCTCTCTTATCTTTAAGGGAGTCCTTAAGTGGAAGGATATTGATATGCTCACCTTAATGTTTGTAAGTTAATGAATATTTGAAATAGATGGCTGAGATTAGGGAAAATGATTCTATTTGGTTTCTTATTAAGAGAATCATAAGAAGTTGAATACAAAAACTTTGAGCATACGAAGGCAAATCAACTAGAAACAAGCATTACTTGGAGAAACAATTAGCTCTCTTTTGCATTGTGGAACGCCATTAGAGGGAAAGCACTCTAGAAGATATGAAAAGAAAGATGTGTGATCAACTTTGATGCCCATCCGAAAGAGTAGTCGATTGAAAAATCCTTCAGCCTTTTAAGTAGAAGAATATGTAATTGTAAAAAGTATCTGCCTTTCAAACACCATAGGAAGTTTGCCTTGGAAAACAACAAGATTAAAAAGGGTCTCTCATGAGAGCAATGAAAAAATCATTAATATTCTCAGTAACTCTCTTTGAAACATTTGTCACGCGTTGAATATTAAGTTTTCTACCAGTTTTGAATATTCTTAAATCTTACTAGTACTTTCATTAATCCTAGTATATATATATATATATATATATATATAATATCTATCATTAATTTTAATTTGCAACGAATGCTGATTGCAAGTAGAGAAAAAGTTATTTTGCTTGCCCAAAAGATTTTATTATTGTTTATGGATAGCGAAGTCTTTCAGCTCATGCCATGTATGTGAGTCTCACCACGTGACAAAATATACATGGTAAGCTTCAAAATTGGACACTTTTATCATTAAGCTTGCAAAAACGCGGGAGTCTCTCTCTCTCTCTCTCTCTCTCTCTCTCTCGCGTCGGCCGAGACAAACCATGCGCCCCCCCTATCGCCTGCGGGGATCTGAGTTTTGGAGTCGAAGGCACTAAGCGCGATCTGCCAGGTGTGCTTCAATGCAGCTATCAAGCGTCCCTCTCGATCTTCATCATTCTCTAACGCAGTATTACCGCCTAGGGTCTGTTGTGGCGAAATGCGTGTTCCTTCTTCTGGTCGCATGCTTGTTATTTACCTTGGGTTTCTCTAGTACTCACTCCATTGAGGGTTTCCTATGAGGATTT
>CM035440.1:108876883-108889383 GCA_020310875.1 Ceratopteris richardii | reverse complement strand
AAGCTATAGATGTAAAATGGATCTTCAAAATCAAAAGGAAAGCAGTTGGTACTATTGACAGGTACAAAGCAAGGTTGGTTGTCAAAGAATATGCACAACAAAAAGGTATTTGATTATGATGAGACATTCGCTCCTACATCCAGGATGACTGTTATTAGGTCAATACTTGCTTTAGAAGCACATTTTGGTTGGCATATATATCAACTTGACATAAAGACTGCATTTCTAAATGGTGATTTACATGAGGATGTGTATATTCAGCAGCCAGAAGGTTTTGAAGAGAAAGGTAAAGAACATTTGGTATGTAAGCTTATAAAAGCTTTGTATGGTTTAAAACAGGCACCTAGAGCATGGTATGAAAAGATACACACATATTTGTTATCCATTGATTTCCATAACTCAGATGAAGCTCCAACTCTTTATGTCAAAGCTGAACCAGGTATGATGATTATAACAATCATTTATGTGGATGATATTATAATCACATGTCCCAGAGATGAAGATTTACAAATGTTCAAAGAACATTTGAAGCAAACATTTGATGTGAATGATTTGGGAATCTTGCATTATTATTTTGGGATTCAGTTTCTGTTTAAGGATGACTGTGTATCTATATGACACAGCAGAAGTACATTGAGAAACTTTTAGAAAGGTTTCATATGAGTGATTCTAAACCTATGCAAACATCTATGGATCAAAACGTATCTTTATAGATGGTAGCAGATGCACAGTCATTTGATACTACTTTATATAGTCAAGCAATTGGGTGCTTGATATATCTTTGTAATACACGTCATGATATACAGTTTGCAGTTTCTCAAGTATCAAGGTTCATGCAGAATCCGACAGTGTTACATTGGAAAGCAGTAAAGCGGATCTTCCGATATTTGAAGGGAACTTCAAATTATGCTATGGTATTTTCGAAATCTATACATTTGTTACTAAAAGGATTTTCCGATTCTGATTGGGCAGGTGATAGAGACACAAGAAGTACTAGTGGATTTTGTTTTTATCTTGGAGATTGTCTTATCTCGTGGCTTTCAAAGAGACAACCCACTATTGCAACTTCATCGTGCGAAGCTGAATATCGTGCAACATTTACAGCTACTCTAGAGTTAGTTTGGTTACAGAAGATTTTCAGTTATCTAGATGTGAGAGTACATGAACCCATTTTGATATTTTCAGATAGCCAGAGTGCAATAGCCATAGCAAAGAATCCAGTGCATCATGCAAGGACAAAGCATATAGAGGTACACTACCACTATATTCGAGAGTAGATAGCAAAGAAGCACATTGAGCTAGTTTATGTTCCTTCTAGTGAGAATGTTGCAGATATATTTACCAAAGCATTGACTAGAGATAGTCATGAGAAGATTTGCATGTTACTGAAGCTTGTACCAATATGACATTGAAGGAGGGATTGTTGGAAGTCAATTTACATATGGTCCACATTCCAACAATTCTATATTTCGGACTTAGCATTTTTTATACAGTTTGGGTAAAACTTTTTTAGGCTAGATAGATAGAGCTTGGCAAGAGCTATCTAGTGGTATGCTTCATTTCTTCATCATAGGTCAGAACAGGGAGATAATCCAAACCCTAATTCAGCTCAAAATGAAGGAAAAGCAGTCTATGAAGTCAAACTTTAAAAAGCTGAGTCATATTATCATTAGGCCAAAAAGCAACTAAATTTGAGCGATCAAATTTTAAAATAAAGCTATTTTCAGCGATGAGTTTTTTATAAATCACGAAAAGCAATTAAAATAGCGATTGCAAATTTATGAGCCACTAAAGCTCTTTTTTCGCCCAAATTTTCGCATGGCTTTATTGGGAGGCTTATAACCTATATAAGGAGCATGTGGGCACACTTCTTGATAATTCACAAGCTAGAGTTTTGGAGTTTTGAAGCTTAGGAGGTGAAGATTTGGTGAAGGAGAGGCTACTCTCTTGGAGCAAGAAGTCTTCTACGAGGTGGTGGAAGCTATCTTTTGTAAGTTAGCCTTATATTCTGTTTTTAGGGTTTTTGTACCCTAACTTCAGAATTAGGGTTTACTGATTTTCAGATTTGTTGCACTTTCTTGTGAGGTTAGGTTCACTTCGTTGCTCATTCGCTTCACACATACTTAGATTATAACAGCATAATCTGAATTTTGTATCATCATCTTCTTGGCTATTCTTCCATTAGTGAGTGCACCACATTATATGGTTGAGTAGTACTCCCATGTTGTAATTTGGACATCTATTTTTTAGTGAATAAGCATCTTGCTTACGTTCCCTATCCTTGTCTCAAGATCTCTTTCTTTCTATCTCTCACATATCATCTTGATTAATTAAGTGTATATGCTCAAAGGTTTTTAGTATTGGAACGATCCTAGGCCCCAAATTCAAACACTTTGGAGTCTTCGAAAAGGCTTCTCCCGTGGCATAATTTCGAAGGCTTTGTAGAAATCCACAAAGCAGCAATATAATCTCTTCTTCTGCACCTTTGCCTCGTCAATGAGGCAACGCAGAATGAAGATGTGAGCAAAAGTGGAGAAAGCCCATCGGAAATCTACGTGACCACATGCTCGTAGCCCCTCCATCTCTGCATATGAACTGAGCTTTGTCTTGAGAACTGTCTCATAAAGCTTTGCCATGGTGTGACCAATCATGATAGTCTTGTAGTTCCCTGGATCCAAGGTATCCCCAGATTTGTGAATGGGTACAATGGAGTTCCTCGTCCATTCCTCTAGGAGCCCTCCCCTATAGCTCGATTGAAGATATGTGCAATCAGTGGGGAGAGAGAGAGAGAGAGAGAGAGAGAGAGAGAGAGAGAGAGAGAGAGAGAGAGAGAGAGAGAGAGAGAGAGAGAGAGAGAGAGAGACTCCGTATCTCCATGTCATGGCGTGCGTGAATCGCCTGAATCTCTCTCTGGTGGGGACGGGCTCTTCGGAGTGGGGGTCTCGGTCGTCGGCGCTGTCGTGTAAGCTCCTCTACTCTCTGTAATGTGACACCCTGCATCGAGCTTGGTCCCCGTGTGGCTGTGGGTCTGAAAAAATCTGTAATAGAAGTCTGGGGGGTCAAGTGTATGTCCATCCGCTGTTGGAGAAGTGATGCACGGCGACGCTGGAGCTCTACTAGAAAGCGACCTAGAGGGTGCTGGTCCTCTGTCTCCAATAAAGCCATGATCTCTCTGGGCCCTTTGAAGAGCTGTGGGTAGCGGTCTCTGATGTCCTCGTATGCCTGGCATCTACATGTGTAGTGCTCCTCGTCCTCCACCTCCTCTCTGCATATCCTGCATAATCTCTCATCCCTGGGGGTATGTGTCGCTCGCCCAACCTTAATCTCGAGCTTGTGTGATGATACTCTGAGCTTCCCAATGGCCACTCTCTCTGTTGGAGCCATGTATGTATCCATGTATCGTGGTCTCTGGATGAAACTATCCACTTTCACAGTCAGGAAGTGCTCTCTGTAGTGTTGCCTCTTTGTGGGAAGAGGCTCCCGTGGTGCTATCCATGTCTCCCTTACGTGTATCTGTAGTAGGTCCTGACGGATGATCCTGTTCCTCTCCGAACGAGAGAGGGTAATGTAGGGGGAAGAGAGGTCATACTGAAAAGGGGGAAGATCGGTAATGCTCATGCCATGGTCTGCTAACCATCGGTAGGTCTGTGCATACCATACTCTCATGCCCTGTCTCTGCCAAATGTCTAGAGCTCTCAAATGCAAGCCTGGTGAGTCAGCTGGTGGGGAGCTCTCCGACTCTTAGAATAAAGGTCACTAGCTGAAAGAGGGCCTCCATTAGCATCAGTGGCATGCCAAGCTCAGCTCGTGTAATGTCGTGTGGAACGGAGGACTCGCTACGGAGCAAGCGTGAGATCATTGTGAGCTAGGGCCTCTCAATCCGCGTCCACATCGCCTTCGTGATCCCTGGTGCCCATACTGCCGCTGCGTACATCAATGCGGGTGTCACTAGAGTATCAAAGAGCCACCCCTTAGTCCGGGGTTCCTTGAAATGTGCCTGAAAGCAGCGTCTCTCCAATCTTGCAAGTGCCGCATAGCCTCGCATCAATCCCTCTCGCTGCGTGTGCCATGGAGAATACCTCTGTGCTTCTCGAGAAGGTGACACCTAAGTAGACATAGGAGTCCACTACCTCTATCTGTCCTCCAGTTGCGGTGAAAGAGGCGCGATGGCGTACTGTCTTGGAGGTATGGAAGATCATGAACTTGGTCTTGCCAAGTTTCACTGTGCATCCTCTCTCCATGCAGAAGGTATCGAGCGCCTCTAAATGTGATTGTAGCCCCTCCTATGACTCTGAAAGAAGGACAATGTCATCAGCATATAATAATATGTGTACTGACGTACCTCCGAGGTCTCCTCCTAGCCCCCTTGCTCGCTGTATATAGTCTGTGATCTCGTCGATGTAGAGACCAAAGAGAGTGAGTGAGAGAGGGCAACCTTGTTTCACACCAATGCTGCTAACAAGGTTGTCTGATAGGCCGCCGGGGCAACGCACCCTTCCTGTGACTCGTGCATACAAAGCATGGATGGCCCATAACATGTCTGATAGTATCTCTAACTCCTTGAGTCTCCGTAGTAGTCTCTCGTGAGGGACCATGTCGAAGGCTTTGCGGAAATCCACAAAGCAACAGTATAGTCTCCGCTTCCTCGCCTTCGCGCTCTCAATCAAGCAACGAAGTACGAAGATATGGTCGATAGTGGAAAAAGTGCGACGGAAGCTTGCCTGATCGGGTGCTCTGATCCCAACTGCCTCAGCGTGCGTACTGAGCTCTGCCTCTAGTACTGCCCCATAGATCTTGGCCAGGATGTGGCCTATCATAATAGTCTTGTAGTTCCCTGGGTCCATCATATCGCCGGACTTATGGATGGGCGCAATGGTATGCATAGTCCACGAGTCAGGTAATCCCTCAACCAAAGCACGGTTGAAGAGATGGGCGATCAGGTGGGAAACTACATCAACTGCGTATATAAAGTGCTCGCCTTGTAGTCCTGTGTGGTCTGTTGAACGGTCATGCTGTAGCCTATGGATAGCTTGTCGTACCATGCCTGCCGTGAATAGGGTGGATATCAGAGGACGCGGGAGGGATCGGCTATAGTGGCTGTCTTGGGACGTCATATAACCTCTGAGCATAGGTGTGCCAGGTCCGAGGATCTGTTATGGAGTGACTCGCATAGGGCCCTCCACGTAGTGGCACAATCCCTACTCATGAGAAGATCAAACAGCTCTGCCTCCTGTCGCTCCTCGAAAGCTCGCCTCTTCCGGCGTGAGGGCTCGCATCTGTTGTCGTGCCTCCCTCTCTGTGATGGATCCCAAAATACTCTGTGCTCTCAGATGTCGGTATAGTCGTCTACAATCCTCATCGTTGGGTGCAATATAGCAGACGACGAAACACGCTGCTCTCTCCTCTGATAGCCGGAGGCGTATCCACATGAATCGTGCCTCTTGGTCTCTGGCTACCACCTGTACCGTGTGCTGTAGGGACTGTCTATAGAGCACGGCTACTCCTCCTTATCCTCGTGTGGTGTGCTGTCTCATCTGTCGGCGGTGAACTGACTCCCACATATAGCCCTCAATCCTCGGTAGGCTCCAGAAAGAAAGACTTTTTAACGTCTATTAGAGGCCAAAATCGGCCTATGAAACAAAACATATACGTCAGCATGATCCAATCCACTGTGATCCCAAAAGGAAAATAAAGTGTGAGTACAAAAAAAACGGATATAAAAGGAGTGGATAATAACTTGCATCAAGGGTGTGGGCTGCTATGGGCATGCACTCTATATGCTCAATGGGTGAGATACAAATATGATATGCATAGGGAGGGGAGGCTCGATGGTATCACAACCCTCTAAATGCCTGAAGTGGGTGTAGGATATAATGCATCGGTGGGTAAGGCATCATGGCGATCCTCAAAATGCTCTGAACATCCAAATCGACAGGGGTGCGCTGCTTACGTCTTCGTATCTCCATGTCATGTCGTTTGTGAATTGCCTGAATCTCTCTCTGGTGTGGATGGGCTCACCGGAGTGGGGGTCTCGGTCGTTGACGTTGTTGTCTAAGCTCCTCTGCTCTTTGTAATGTGACACCTCGCATGGAGCTGGGTCCTCGAGTGGCTGTGGGTTTGAAAAAATCTGTAATATAACTCTGAGAGGGTGGGGAGGTGTATCTCCATCTACTGCCGGAGAAGTGATGCACGACGGTGCTGGAGCTCTACTAGGAAACGACCTAGAGGGCGCTGGTCCTCTGTCCCCAATAAAGCCATGATCTCTCTGGCCCCCCTGAAGAGCTGTGGGTAGCGGTCTCTGATGTCCTCATATGCCTTGCATCTACATGTGTAGTGCTCCTCGTCCTCCACCTCCTCTCGGCATATCCCTCATAATCTCTCGCCCCTCCGGATATGTGTCGCTCGCCCAACTTCAATCTCGAGCTGGTGTGATGATACTCTGAGCTGCCCAATGGCCACTCTCTCAGCTGGTGCCATGTATGTATCCATGTATCGTGGTCTCTGAATGAAACCATCCGCTGTCACAGTCAGGAAGTGCTCTCTGTAGTGTTGCCCCTTTGTGGGAAGAGGCTCCTGTGGTGCTACCCATGTCTCCTTGACGTGTATCTGTAGTAGGTCCTGACGGATGATCCTATTCCTCTCCGAACGAGAGAGGGTAATGTGGGGGGAAGAGAGGTCATATTGAAAAGGGGGGAGATCGGTAATGCTCATGCCATGGTCTACCAACCATCGGTAGGTCTGTGCATACCATACTCTCTCATGCCTTGTCTCTGCCAAATGTCTAGAGCTCTCAAATGCAAGCCTGGTGAGTCGGCTTGTGGGGAGCTCTCTGACTCTCAAAATAAAGGTCACCAACTCGAAGAGGGCCTCCACTAGCATCAATGGTGTGGCAAGCTCAGCTCGTATAATGTCATGTGGAACAGAGGGCTTGCTCCGCAGCAAGCATGAGATCATGGTGAGCAGGGGCCTCTTAATCCACGTCCACATCGCCTCCATGATCCTTGGTGCCCATACTGCTGCTGTGTACATCAATGCGGGTGTCACTAGAGTGTCAAAGAGCCACCCCTTAGTCCGGGGCCCTTGGAAATGTGTCTGAAAGCAGAGTCTCTCCAATCCTGCAAGTGCCGCATAGCCTCGCGTCAATCTACCTACCTCTATCTGTCCTCCGGCTGCAGTGAACGAGGTGCAATGGCATACTGTCCTGGAGGTATGGAAGATCATGACCTTGGTCTTGCCAAGGTTCACTATGAGTCCTCTCTCCGCGCAGAAGGTATCGAGCGCATGTAAATGTGACTGCAACCCCTCCTGTGACTCTGAAAGCAAGACAATGTCATCAGCATATAATAGGATGTGTACTGGTGTACGTCCGAGATCTCCTCCTAGCCCTCCTGCTCGCTGTATATACTCCGTAATCTTGTCGATGTAGAGACCGAACTTCGAAGAGAGTGGGTGAGAGAGGGCAACCTTGTTTCACACCAATGGTGCTAACAAGACTGTCTGATAGGCTGCCGGGGCAGCGTACCCTGCCTGTGACTCATGCATACAAAGCATGGATGGCCCATAGCATGTCTGATGGTAGCTGTAACTCCTGGAGCCTCCGTAGTAGTCTCTCTCTCGAGACCATGTCGAAGGCTTTGCGGAAATCCACAAAGCAACAGTATAGTCTTTGCTTCCTAGCCTTCCCTCTCTCAATCAAGCAACGAAGCACGAAGATGCGGTTGATATTGGAGAAAGTGCGGTGGAAGCTTGCCTGGCCGGGTGCTCTGATCCTAGCCGCCTCAGCATGTGTACTGAGCTCTGCCTTTAGTACTGCCCCATAGATCTTGGCCAGGATATGGCCTATCATAATAGTCCTGTAGTTCCCTGGGTCCATCATATCGCCGGACTTATGGATAGGCGTAATGGTATGCATAGTCCACGAGTCAGGTAATCCCTCAACCAAAGCACGGTTGAAGAGATGGGCGATCAGGTGGGAAACTACATCTTCTACGTATATAAAGTGCTCGCCTTGTAGCCCGGTGTGGTTTGCTGAACGGCCATGCTGTAGCCTATGGATGGCCTGTCGTACCATGCCTTCCGTGAATAGGGTGGATATCACAGGACGCAGTGTGGGAGGGATCGACAATGGTGGTTGTCCTGGGATGTCATATAACGTCTGTGCGTAGGTGTGCCAAGTCTGAGGATCTGCTATAGGTGTAGGTGGGTGTGGCTCACGTAAGGCCCTCCACACGGTGGCACAATCCCTACTCATGAGAAGGTTGAACCACTTTGCCTCCTGTCTCTCCTCGAAAGCTCGCCGCTTTCGATGTGCGAGGGCTCGCATCTGTCGTCGTGCCTCCCTCTTTGTGATGGATCCCAAGATACTCTGTGCTCTGAGATGTCGGTATAGTCGCCTACACTCCTCATCGTACCATCTATTTTGGGGTGTTTGCCCTGGCCGTGTCGAATGTGCGGTGCTTTGGGTGGTGTATGGGAAGCTGAGAGTAGTGGATGTGTGGAGGATCGAGGAGAAGTGGGCGGTGAGGGAGAGGGGGAGAGAGAGAGAGAGAGAGAGAGAGAGAGAGAGAGAGAGAGAGAGAGAGAGAGAGAGAGAGAGAGAGAGAGAGAGAGAGAGAGAGAGAGAGAGAGAGAGAGAGAGAGAGAGAGAGAGAGAGAGAGAGAGAGAGAGGCTCATGAGACAAGATACAACCATGTGGGCAGCAAATCATCATGAAAAGGAAAGGAAAATGAGCAAATTTGAAATGATAATGTATGCGATAGTGTTCACTGTAACGTTGTCTTTGATGCAAGAGGAAAGTTGGCCAGGGTCTATATTAATAAGATGGATCAATGGTGAAGTACACACTATAAAGAGTACAATCATGACAATGTAGATGGATTGTACACTCTTAGTGATAGAATGCATGTATAGGTTCTTCATTTTATGTACATATGGTCATGTATTGCAATGTGAGATTTGTGGATTGCAATATAGTTGAAAGTTGTTGCAAACGAAATGATAGTGCCTAAAGTAGATGAAGTAGCTATATGCTATGAGAAAGTAGATGTGGTGTTGAGAACATGTAAAAGATAGCAAATTGTTGCTATAACTCATAGAGAGTTGGTACATGATTTTAGCAAGAGACCCAAGGTAGAGAGAGAATATGTTACGAAAAGTTGGAGACATGTGATGTAGAGGATTCACAGAAAAACTAATGATTGTATTAGATACTAGAAAAATGGGTTACAAGGTGTTGTACACAGTAAGGAGAAGATAAATGTTGAGTTGCTTCCCACAAGAAGGAAAAGCAAAATCCTAACTTCAAATTTAGAGAAATGCCCTAAAAAGTTGTCTCAATGATAAAAAAAGCTTGTTGGTTTTTTCAGAAGTGTTCTAGAGTCACTCTATGAGAGCTTGCACCTACTTTTCGACATGGATAATGTGAGTACAGATGTCATGACTTGTCCTAGCTATGCATAATAAAGTCTGAAAATTAAATTAAAGATGTGCTTTTTTTTCACTTATTCAAAGTCATATTGTCTTTTAACTTTTATTATTGTATTTGTCCTTTTTATCTTTTTAAACATAATATTTGCTTTTGAATTAAATAATTTTAGAAATTTGTTATTGCATGTACTATATATGTTTATTTATGTTTAAGATGATCCTCATATTCAATTGTCCTCTAATTTTACATTTATAATGTTTTATCTTAATCCTTTTCTCTGAACAATGTGATGTTCCTTTTGTTTTGTTTTTATGTAATTGCGATTGTGTTTCCACTATCCAAATTATTAAGTCGAAATAAGTTCGGATGGATGAAGGTATCTTTGGAACTTGCTTTTTGGTGGCCTTATTAAAAAATCTCATTTTTCTTTCTTGTCACATAACAATAAGGCATCTTAATGTGCTTAGTACGTGCATGAAAAACTAAGTTTTTGTGGCAACAATAGCTCTATGAAAAACTAGGTTCTTCATGCATGCACTAAGCAACAATATGCTTCTTGCTTAGTACGTGCATGAAAAACTAAGTTTTTGTAGCAACTCAAACAATATCCATTAATAAATTCTTGATTCAAGACCATTAGTCCATTTTGAATATGTAGAAGTTACGTCTTTGCTTACAAGCTTTACCCAAAATCAAACAATATCCATTAATAGATTCTTGAGTCAAGATCATTAGTCCAATTTGAATTTGTAGATGTTATAAGCTCAAAATCACTTCCCTTAGGAAAGAAGAGTGCATTATCATAAGTACTCTGTATATATTAAAAAATGCAATTCAGAACATTGCAATGTTCTGTACTTGGATTTTGCATAGATTTGCTAACTTATGAATTATATTGAATACCATGTGTATTGCACAAATACATAAGGCATCCATGGATCGATATAGAAAAAAACATGGAAATGAGATGCAAAATTATGGTGCCTTACTGAAGAGTTTATTATAGTTATGAACACATGAAATATATCATGAAAACTAGAAGTTCAACTTTCAGAAGCTAAGTCATAGAATTTCTTTGCAATGAGCTGGATTTTCTAATCTTATTTTGATCAGAAATTTGGAGAAATGCAATATACATGTACCCTATTGGATCAGAACATTTGAATGTTGAAAGCAGATGATTTTATCACCATGGTTGATTGTGATTTTTTATTCAGCTAGTGATTTGTCAACACCCTCATGAAACCATGATAATGCATATGGAAGTCAAATGTATAATAAAAAATAATACCGTGTTTCTAGACTTGGGTTCAGAAGTGCGATAAAGAGAGTAAGCATTTGGATCCGGCACATGTGTAAGTAGTGTTATGAACGAAAGCAGGGAGAAATATTTGGATATGAGAGATGAATACAGGACCAAATATGGGTTGAATGCAATTTGGACCTTGATGAATGCTGAAGCATATTGCAGGATAAATTCAATCATTTATAGCAAAGTCACCAATCAGTAGGGGAGCTTGCAAACCTTAGTGTTATTTATGTCATATTATTTCTCATAATGGCTTGGGGCGTATCCAGACGGTTGTATGATTTGTCTCATGGGCCAATTTGGTCCTTTGAACATGTTAATGTCGTAGAATCCTTTCTTTGTTTCAACTTATGGACTTTTCACTGGCTCCCATTAATTCTTGAATGTTTTCTTTATCCAGTGGCAGAAATGGAAGAGGCCTTTTCCTGCAGTATTTATGTTTTTCTCTGAAAGGCTGGAGACCAGTTTTGAGAGAAGAGGTCTTTTCACGTGGTATTTATGTTTTTGCTGACGGGACTGGAGACCAATTTTAAGGGAGAAAGCTGCAAAGAAAATGCCAGGGTTGGCTTCTGCTGATCCCCACACTCTTTCTACCCTGTAAGTAGTCAAAGCCATTTCTTATTTCTACACGGGTTATTGGCATTATAAAAAGAAGTGAGATTTTGTCATGATTCCTTCTGCTTTGATCTTCATAATTCTTCACAAGTGAGATGCTACATCATGATCTTTTAGCTTTGGGCTTCACAAAGTTCAAAGAATTACACCTCTTTTTCTAGTGTCTTTTGAAGTAGTGAGAATCCAAGTAAGAATTCATTGAGAACAGAAAATTACTATTTGGTTTTAAGGTCAAAGGAGTTTTGGATATATAGGGAATAGTTATATGCTTTTATTATTGACTGTCTATTTAATAACAGACCATTATGATCACTAATTCCCTCTATGACACCATTGTAATGAAGCTGTTGATTCGTTTCCTCCTTAAAGCAACTTAAATGTCTTAGAAATTCATTCACTACGAAGTCGATCGAGGACTTAAATGTATGCAGTATATAAACACCCAGAATGTGATGTAAAATCACGAGCATGTGCTGCAAAGCTCAAGCAAAAAATGTAGAGTCCGGAGCTATTTCCATTATGCAAAGACTCAGCGATCTTTAATCATCTCAATCAGAGACTCTGGTCTACAATGCTCTTAGAGTATTATTTTTGAAGAACATACACTAGCCAAAATGATGAATAGTTGAAGGCAGAATATCTGTAATCAAAGACCTTCACTTAATCATGAGGACCTGGAACTACACTAAGCTGACAACATATGAATATTATGTAGACTCTAACAACAAATTTAGTCATAATAATGGGGTGTACCTTTTAAAGACATGGCACAAATAAAAAATAACATTGATTATAAAAAATATCATTGCAGTGATTTACAATATAATCAATTACTATTGGAGTAGCTTGTATGCCATTCTTTCACTCAAGCACCTTCACAAAAAGACCATTGTGGATGCTCGAAAACATATTGTGATCAAGTACCCCTTGCGGTCATGGAAATTTGATGTGGGGTTCTAAGCTTTTAGGTTCCTTTTTATGAGTAGTTGTTTCAACCATTTCCAAATTGGAACCGACTTCTCTCACTTTTCTCAATTTCCCCTCGAAATCTTCGATAGATCCATAGGTGTCACAATATTTTTCTGGCTCAGCATATGCTTTAAAGTAGTATATCATGTAAATACATTGTACAAGTTCCATGAGGTCAT
>CM035440.1:108861883-108871883 GCA_020310875.1 Ceratopteris richardii | reverse complement strand
TAATGTGGGGGGAAGAGAGGTCATACTGAAAGGGGGGGAGATCGGTAATGCTCATGCTATGGTCTGCTAACCATCGGTAAGTCTGTGCATACCATACCCTCTCATGCCCTATCTCTGCTAAAAGTCTGGAGCTCTCAAATGCAAGCCTGGTGAGTCTGCAGGTGGGGAGCTCTCTGATCCTCAGAATAAAGGTCACCAACTGGAAGAGGTCCTCCACTAGCATCGGTGGTGTGCCAAGCTCAGCTCGTATAATGTCATGTGGAACGGAGGGCTTGTTGCGCAGCAAGCGTGAGATCATGATGACCCGGGGCCTCTCAATCTCCGTCCACATCGCCTCGGTGATCCCGGGTGCCCAAACGTCTGCTGCATAGATCAATGCAGGTGTCACTAGAGTATCAAAGAGCCACCCCTTAGTTCGGCGCTCTTGAAAATGTGTTTGAAAGCAACGTCTCCAATCCTGCAAGTGCCGCATAGCCTCGCATCAATCTATCTCTCGCTGCCTGTGCCATGGAGAATACCCCTGTGCTGCCTGAGAAGGTGACACCTAGGTAGACGTAGGAGTCCACTACCTCTATCTGTCCTCCAGCTGCAGTGAAAGAGGCACGATGGCGTACTGTCATGGAGGTATGGAAAATTATGACCTTGGTCCATCCAAGGTTCATTGTGAGTCCTCTCTCCGTGCAGAAGGTATCGAGTGCCTGTAGATGTGACTGCAACCCCTCCTGTGACTCTGAGAGCAAGACAATGTCATCAGCATATAATAGGATGTGTACTGGCGTACCTCCGAGGTCTCCTCCTAGCCCTCCTGCTCGCTGTATATACTCAGTGATCTCGTCGATGTAGAGACCGAAGAGAGTGGGTGAGAGAGGGCAACCTTGTTTCACACCAATGGTGCTAACAAGGCTGTCTGATAGGCCGCCGGGGCAGCGTACCTTGCCTCTGACTCGTGCATATAGAGCATGGATGGCCCATAGCATGTCTGATGGTATTTGTAACTCCTGGAGCCTCCGTAGTAGTCTCTCTTGAGGAACCATGCCGAAGGCTTTGCGGAAATCCACAAAGCAACAATATAGTCTCTGCTTCCTCGCCTTCGCGCTCTCAATCAAGCAACGAAGCACGAAGATGTGGTCGATGTTGGAGAAAGTGCGGGGGAAGCCTTCCTGGCCGGGTGCTCTGATCCCAGCTGCCTCAGCGTGTGTACTGAGCTCTGCCTCTAGTACTGCCCCATAGATCTTGGCCAAGATATGGCCTATTATAATAGTCTTGTAGTTCCTTGGATCCATCCTATCGCCGGACTTATGGATAGGCGTAATAGTATGCATAGTCCACGAGTCAGGTAATCCCTCAACCAAAGCACGGTTGAAGAGATTGGGGATCAGGTGGGAGACTACATCTGCTACGTATATAAAGTGCTCACCCTGTAGCCCCATGTGGTCTGCTGAACGGCCATGCTGTAGCCTATGGATGGCCTGTCGTACCATGCCTGCCGTGAAGAGGGTGGATATCACAGGACGCGGTGTGGGAGGGATCGGCAATGGTGGCTGTCCTGGGATGTCATATAACCTCCGGGCGTAGGTGTGCCAAGTCTGAGGATCTGCTATGGGTGTAGGTGGGCGTGGCTCCCGTAGTGCCCTCCACGCGGTGGCACAATCCCTACTCATGAGAAGGTCGAACAACTTTGCCTCCTGTCTCTCCTCGAAAGCTCGTCGCTTCCGGCGTGTGAGGGCTCGCATCTGTCGTCGTGCCTCCCTCTCTGTGATGGATCCCAAGATACTCTGTGCTCTGAGATGTCGGTATAGTCGCCTACACTCGAGAGAGAGAGAGAGAGAGAGAGAGAGAGAGAGAGAGAGAGAGAGAGAGAGAGAGAGAGAGAGAGAGAGAGAGAGAGAGAGAGAGAGAGAGAGAGAGAGAGAGAGAGAGAGAGAGAGAGAGAGAGAAAGAAAGAAAGAAAGTCATATTAACGTCTTTTGGAGGCCAAACTTGGCCTATGAGACAAAAACCATGTACAAGTGTAGTAACCCTGTGTAGAAGATAAAATGAAATAAAAAGTATATCGCTACACAAAGCTATATAGGGCTGGAAAAGGCTGGGGAGACGTGGCTCTGACTCTGCAGATAGTGGCCACCTAATACATGGGGGGATCCAAAATGTGAGTGAAACGCCCTAGCTACTGGTGATGGGTGGAGGTGGGTGTAGTATGTGGTACATCGGTGGTGGTCTGAGTGCCTCTTGAAGGAAGGCAACCCAGGGGGTGGTGGTACGCCTATGTTCCATCATGTGGTCGTAGGCAATCCTGATGCATGAGATATCCTCCTGATATAGTCGTTGTCGACGATATCCGCCCATGCGTGGTCGGCGCCGTGCTCTCTGTGCTGCTGCCTGGTGTAGCGTGAGCCCTATAGATGGACCTCTCTGATGTAGCTCAACTCGCTGAAAGAACTGCGTGATGGT
This sequence comes from Ceratopteris richardii, assembly GCA_020310875.1. NCBI lineage: Eukaryota > Viridiplantae > Streptophyta > Polypodiopsida > Polypodiales > Pteridaceae > Ceratopteris > Ceratopteris richardii. The sequence goes on along the minus strand of CM035440.1, from coordinate 108,869,432 downwards.
CTGCTGGGTACTCACCCGTGGCTGATGTATGGGCTGTAGTGACCGCTCTCGCCTCTCGTATGCTGTTGTGAGAAAGCGTCCCAAGCGTCTCTGGTCTCCCATAGTCATGCACAGCTGGAATGACTCCTCGACCTGGAACTGTGCTCGTAGGTCTAAGTATGCTTGACATCTGATAACAAAAATGCTCCTCACTCTCTACCTCTGTCTGGCATACTTGGCACCACCTCTCCTCCGGAGGACTCCCCTGGACCGACCCCTCTCAATCTCGAGCTGATGTGATGAAACCCGGAGCTGCCCAATGACGACTCGTAGGTGGTGGGGAAGGTAGGTCTGCATGTATCTTGGGATCTCGATGAAGCCCGTGCCCGATATATGTAGAAAATGCTCGCGGTAGTAGAGCATTTTCGGTGGCAATGTACCCCTAGGGCTCACCCATGTCCTCTGTATGTATGTATGTATGCCATATCTCCTGACGAATGATCTTATTCTTCTCTTGATGAGAGAGCGAGTAGGTGGGTGCATGAGAGTCGTACTGTAGTGGTGGTAGCCTGTCTATGTCAAAGCCATGGTGGGCAAGCCAGTCTCGTGTCTGTGCATACCATGAGGTGTCGCCTGCTAATGCCATATCACGTGATGCCTCGAAAGCACGATAAGCAATGCGCTCTGTATCCATGCTCCGAAGTCTGTGTAATAGGCATACTGTCTGGAATAGTGCCTCAACTAGCATCGGTGGTGCAGCGAGCTCTGCTCTAATGATATCATGTGGTACTGAAGGCTTGCTGCGGATAAGTCTTGCAATCATGAGGATATGTGGCCTCTCTAATGCTGTCCATACTGATGTAGCTAATCCTGGTCCCCATATGGCTGCCCCATACATGAGCGCTGGCGTAACCAAAGTGTCAAAGAGCCACCCCTTTGTGCGGGGCTCCTGAAAATATGCCTGGCGGCACTGTCTCTCCATCAAAAGCTAGTGCTGCGTACCCACGTGTGATGCGGTCACTGGCTGCCTGAGCCATAGAGAAGACCCCTGATGCTGCTGTAAATGTCACCCCCAAGTAAACATATGATCCGACCACCTGGATCGGTCCACCTACTGTTGTGAACAAACTATGTCTGCGTACCTGTGCTGATGTATGAAAGATCAAGACCTTGGTTTTACCAAGGTTCACAGATAACCCTCTGTGTTTGCAAAAGTCATCTAGGCCGTGTAGATGATGCTGTAGACCTTCTGCAGACTCTGAAACCAATACAATATCATCAGCGTATAAAAGAATATGGACAGTGGACCCGTGTACCTCAATGCCATCTCCCCCCTGTAACCTGTTGCTGTATGAAGTCCACTATCTCATCAATGTAGAGACCAAAGAGGGTGGGTGAGAGAGGGCATCCTTGCTTCACCCCGATAGTGCTAGCAAGTGGATCAGATAAGCCCCCTGGATATCTGACTCTACCAGATACTCTCTCATATAAGGCGTAGATCCCCCATATCATCTCCTCCGGAGCTCCGATGTCAAGTAGTCGTCTGAAGAGTCGATCCCTGGGAACAGTGTCAAATGCTTTGCGGAAGTCCACAAAGCAACAATATAATCTCCTCTTCCTCACCCTTGCCTGGTCGATCAGGCATCTCAGAGTGAAGATGTGGTCAATGGTAGAGTAATCTTGTCTAAAACCTGCCTGTCCTGTAGCCCTGATGCCCTTCCTCTCAGCGAGAGTACTCAACTCTGTCTCTAGTACCGCCCCATATAACTTGGCCAATATAGGGCCAATCATGATCGTCCGGTATGTAGTTGGATCCATAGTATCACCTGACTTATGAATGGGCACTATGGTGTGCTCAATCCATGAGTCTGGGAACCCTTCAACCAATGCACGGTTGAAGAGATGGGCAATGAGCGGTGCGAGAGTCGTGCCTCCATAGATGAGGTGCTCTGCCTGTAAACCGAAATGATCATGGGCCCTGCCATGCTGCAGCCGAGCAATAGCGCGTCCCACCATAGTGGGTGTGAAGAAGTCAGAGGTAGTAGGACGTGGGCTCTGCGGTCTGGGAATGGGAGGTTGGTCTAGGATCTCGTATAGGCTCCGTGCATAGCTATGCCAAGTGCTCGGGTCTCGGATAGGTGTCTGCTGTCTCCTCTCTCTCAAATGTTGCCATGCCACTACATTGTCTCGACTCATGAGCAAATGGTAAATATCCTAATACTGTCTCTCCTCCCAATCTCGCCGTTTGCGGCGAGTAAGGCTGTGCATGCGACGCTGTGCCTGTGTGTGTAATATCTCCTCTATGCTCTAAAATCCGTAGGTGCTTCCGCAGCTCACGACATTCTGCATCATACCAACGGTTCTGGGGCATGGATCCTGTGCGTGGAGGGTGCATGTGTGCGGTGTGGGAAGCTGCGGAGAGCTGAGTCCTGTAGGATGGAGGTGATATGTGATGTAAGTGTGTCTAGAGGTGAGAATGGATCGAGGGAAAGTAGGCGGGTGTGTAAATGGTGTGCATAAACGTGTGAGAGCTCGTGTGTGAAGTGTATCGTGGTATGTATCTCAGTGGGTGAGGGAGGGTCTAATGGAATCGGAGATGAGAGTGTGAATGTAATAAATGTGTGGTCAGCACCGAGTGGGCGTCGTCCAATACTAAGTGAAGGGATGAGTGAAGCTCCAGAGGTAGTACCCAAAATGTAGTCGACTGTGCTCTCACCTCCCCCGTGAGGGAAGCAAGTAAATCCGCCTGAACCTGGCCACCGATTCATCCCGTTATATATAACGAGATGATGTCGACTTCCTAGCTCGAGTCGATGTCTGCCATAGCCGGTGGTGTCCTGACCCGTATCTTCCGATACTCTGCTGGTGCTAATCTCAACCGGGTCTTTGGCCCTCATGAGATGCGGGTGATCCATGTCATATGCATCGCACTGATGCGACTGAGTGCGGCCATTGAAGTCCCCCATAAGGAAGACTTCACCAAGTGTGCTTTAATGTAGTATCTCATCTGAAAGCGCTGTGTACGGTGAGTCTCTATCTCGGATCGGTCCCCCCAAATCCTATCCTGCGTATCGAGATCCGCCTGGTGGGAAGTAGCATATAGCAATGTAAATCGAGCTCCCCTGTGCTATCTCTATGCGAACCCACATGTATCGTGCCTCCTCATCTCTACCTATAATATGGATCCGGCTCTGTATCTCCTGTCGAAATACGATGGCCACTCCTCCCGATCCTCGCGCTGTACTCTGTCTCGTCGTAGTCCTGAATGCAGATTCCCAATGAAAACTTGCAATGCGTGGTAGACCTCTCTCTGGGCTCTCGTGTGTCTCTGTGATGCACACAAAGTCATGTGATGCGAGGATCTCCTCGACTCTGTCTGGTCGCGTCCAGAGTGCCCCATTGCAGTTCCACACCACTCCTCTGAGTGGTGTCTCCTGGTGTAGTGATGTCTCATAGGCCGCATGGCCCTATTTGATAGGGCGTCCATCTATGAAGACCTTACCATCACGGTAAAAGGCCTTCCTCCTCTCTCGACGTGCCTGGAGTATCTGTGGCATGCAAGCGCGTCGGTGTGCCACCTGCATACGCGTGAGGTCCTCGTGCATGTAGAGGGTGCCGCCGAGTAGTCCACGTAGTACCGATCGATGTCTAAAAAAGGCGGTCCGTGCCTCCTCCGAACTCATCTTGAGGATGAGTGCTCGCAAACGTGATGTATCCCTCCAAACCCTCCATGCGTCTGTGTAAGGCATGCTCTCGTATCCAAGTCGATGGCAAATGTCAGTGGCGTCTGCCTCCGGTGATACCCCTTCGGGTAGGCCTGTAATCCGAATGTGAAGTCTTCGAGTGTGTCGAAGCCTCTCCTCCTCAAGTGTATCTTGGACTCATGTGAGCTCTTCTTTCTGCACGTCTTCCCTAACTTCCTTCTTAACCCTTTTGTGTACTACTTCCACCCATGACTCTCGAGTAGATTCTACCTCCGTTTTGATTTCCTTCTTTATTTCTTCCTTGAGTATCTCCACGTTGGAGATCTCCCCCTCTTCTTTCATGTGCTCATAAGCTGTCCTCCAATGGTCTCTTTCTTCTATGAGAGTCTTCACTTGTTCTTCCAGTCCTTTGACTTTATTCATTACTTGTTCTTTGAGTCCTTTGAACTTTTCCATCATCTTTCGTATCTCCATATTGAGGTTGCGGTCTGCTTCCTTTTTGGCCTCTTTGAGAGCTTTAGCGATAAGGTCGTCCACTTCCTTTCGGTCCATGGGAGCCATTTCAAGGTTTAGGATTAGGGCTCGGGTAGAGAGAGAGAGAGAGAGAGAGAGAGAGAGAGAGAGAGAGAGAGAGAGAGAGAGAGAGAGAGAGAGAGAGAGAGAGAGAGAGAGAGAGAGAGAGAGAGAGAGAGAGAGAGAGAGAGAGAGAGAGAGAGAGAGAGAGAGAGAGAGAGAGAGAGAGAGAAATGAAATGAAATGATATATTTACGTCTTCAGAAGGCCAAAATGACCTATGAGACCAAAAGTTACAAAACTGGTGAATCTGATACAAAATCTGAGTACCAAAGGAAGTGGTATTGAAAATGAAAGATGTAAAATAGATGGGAAAAAGCTAACACCAAGACTAATACAACAAAGGGCTGATACATAGGAGGGATGTGCTGATATACAAGGTTGGAGATCTATCCTCATATGCACTGTGGGCGTCTGAAAAGTATAGCTCGAATCCTCCGCTGCAGTCTCGGTTGATACTGTGTAGCACCTCTCACTCTCGGTCGTCTAGATCTCCCTAGCTCCAGTGCTCGGTCTATGAGAGTGCCAGTAGTCGCTGTATGAGTGTGGACAGAGCTCTGTACTAGATGCTCTACTGACTGCTCCTCTAGCTGCCCAATGTCTGGTGTAAAGAAATCCGTAATCTGTCTCTGGGACTGTCTCCCTCCAGCTCTCCTCAGTAGAGTGTCTCTATGTCTGTGTACCTCTAATAGATATAGTCCAAGACATCTCTGATCCTCAAAACTCATGACTCTAGATAGAGGCCCAAAACCCTCTCTGAATAGACAATGAAAACAGCCCCGTATCTCATAGTATACCGTGCAATGACATATGTAATGTAGCTTTGTCTCTGGCTCGAGGTGACATAGACGGCATATCCTGCTATCTGCTGGTACCCCTTTGAATCTGCCAGTCTCAATCTCAAGTTGATGTGAGGATGTGCGCAATTGGCCAATGGCACAACGCAAGGCATGGGAAAGGTGTGTATCCATATAGCTAGGTCGAGAGAGAGAGAGAGAGAGAGAGAGAGAGAGAGAGAGAGAGAGAGAGAGAGAGAGAGAGAGAGAGAGAGAGAGAGAGAGAGAGAGAGAGAGGGGTTAAATTTTTTTGCTTCATGAATGTATTGATTTAGGTTTTGGTTCTGGTTTTGGTTTTAAGTGTTAGGATGGGATTAGGTTTTTGGGTTCAAGTTTATTGTAGAGTTAAGGTAAGGGTTTACGTTTATTAGAAGGCCGAAATTGGCCTATGAGACAAATCGATGTACATGGGTGTATCTTTTGTCAATCGGAAAAGATAAGATAAAAATGCTGAAAAAATTGGTAAAGCTGATATAGATCTCCAAAGTAGGCATGTGGAGATACCTATGAAAGTGGGGGGTATGGAGTGCTATATCTATGATAGTCTATATGCAAAAAGTACTACAACAAGCATGAGAGTGCATATGAAACGACTAACTAGCTCCATCCTGTACTAGTGGGTGGGTGTAAGATGTGATACATAGGTGGAGGTGGAGTCAGGGTCCCCCTGATGGCTGCAGCGGGATCAGCCATCATCTTGGATCGTCTCTCCTCCATAGCGTGAGGGCCATGAACCTGGATCTCCGCAATCTGGTCTTCAACCGGGCTATAGGGGAGGGCTTCCCAGAGGAGTGGACTAAACACACAGTTGTGCCTATCCAGAAAGCTGGTGACACCTTAGACCCAGGCAACTACAGGACCATCATGATTGGGCACACCATGGCCAAACTATACGGTGCCATCAAGGTAGATGGGGGCCCATCAAGTGCTCTCAAAATCACCCTCTTGCGAAGGAAAGTAGATCTTACATTTTCCGATGGGAAGTGTAGAATGAGAGCTCTCTTCTTCGTTGGGTCTCGCACTGTTCTCCAGGACTTGATGAACCGGGGTTCTTGGGTGTGTAGAGAGCTGATGATAAGACAATACTGCTACATTTTGTAGCTGAAGAAATAATCCAATCATAGGTAGTGAGTCTCTGTTGCCTTATGAGAGAGATCTATAGGGAGCTGGATTGGCCACGGGTGTACGCATATCCCCAGTCATCATGAAATGAGAAGAAAATTATGCAATCTGAAATTAAATTTCTAGATAGTACCATGATCCATCTAATGTGACATGTCTGATGCAAGAGCTAAATAGTAAAAACTTAAGGCAGTGTAATACTGATGGGATGAATGAATGGTCAATTAAAAGTACAGTTGTAATGTTGTTGAGGAAGCCTACCTCCACTGGGGCCTCTTCTAGGGTTAGAATGCAAGGTGCATATAAGTATCTCTGGTGTATGTACATATGGTCATATATTGTGCTTTGAGAGCTTCGAACTGTGTGTCATGCAGTTTAATCCTCGGGATGGCAGCCACATGTTGTGTTTGAGCTCTGAAATGAGGGACTTGAGGCCATCTGCATGCTCCATATCTCCTGCATGCTCAAGAAATGCATAAATCTCTCTCTCTCTCTCTCTCTCTGTGTTTCTCTTTCTCCCTCTCTCTCCCCCCCCCAACAAACAACAACAACACACACATCCCCCCAAAAAAAAACAAAACTATCCTGTGGATGATGAGCTCTACATGGTTTATCATCTTAAGGTCTCTGAAGATCAAGCATATAGGCATTTAATCCTTTGATGACATATGTGACCTGTATTGCAGAAAATGAGGGGAATGTGCAAAGTATGCCTCTGTAACTGTCCCTGATCTGTGTCTATGTGGGACATCTTCATGTGAGGTGGTCTTCAATTTTACCTCTAATGAACACAATCTGTATATCCTCCTTTTTCCGGATCTCAGAAACTCACTAACTCTAAAACTCATGCTGCCTAGTTGTACAATTGATTAAATGTGTCTGTTTGATGTATTGTGACATTTATACTGGCAACTCATCACAGCTACCTTTTTATAATGCATTACTTTCAGGTGATGGCACAGCTTGTCATGGATGATGGTGTTCTGATAAAACTTGTTTATGCTTCATATAATTCATTGTTGAACACCTGTGGTTGCTTGATGTATTTTGTGTGTAATTACTACGTTGCCATAATTTTAGTGAACATAGTGTCTTGGAATATCTTATATGATACATTTGTGGTCCTATAATTCTTTCCTTTCTAATGGATATTTTTCTGGCATGTAGGAGCATTTCACGGACGAATGGTCAAGCAAGAAGCAATGGCTTGTTGAGTCCGTCAAGAACTATGGATCATGGGCACACATCTGAGCAGTCACAGGTTGACAACAGAACATCACTTCACCAGAAGGAGCTTCAGCCTCGTTTCGACGCAAGAGCAGCTGACGAAAGCTT
>CM035440.1:108822659-108825159 GCA_020310875.1 Ceratopteris richardii | reverse complement strand
ATTATTCATTCAGATGTGAATGGACCTATGAGAGCGGACTCTATTCAGGGTTTTAGGTATTTTGTTCTATTTGTTGATGATTTTACAAGATACTCATGGATCTATGGTCTTAAGTTGAACTCAAAAGTCTTTCCTATGTTCAAGAAGTTTGTAGCTATGGTTGAAAATGAAAGTCAGGTAACTATCTAGATTCTCAGAAGTGATAGAGGTGCGAGACATTTCTTGAGGAGAAAGGTATTACTCGAGACCTTACTATTGCTTATACTGTTGCAAAAAGAAAGAATAAAGTACTTGTTGAGATGATGTGGAGCATGATGGCATGGAGACATGGAGAGATAGTGGTATATCAGACATGGAGAGAGAGTGGTATAAAGACTTTTACAAGAAGAACAAGGAGTCAGACTAGACGACAATAACAAAAAGATCATGTAAGTTTTGCTGAAGACTTTGAGATTCATGATATTTTGGCACTTACAACAGTTGAAGATGAACATGCATGTGTTAAAGATGCACTTAATATTCCTATTTGGAGAAAAGCTATGCAAGAAGAGATTGATTCTATTCATAAGAATCAAACTTGGCAGCTGTGTGAGTTACCAGAGGGAAAGAAAGCTATAGGTGTAAAATGGATCTTCAAAATCAAAAGGAAAGTAGATGGTACTATTGACAGGTACAAAGCAAGATTGGTTGTCAAAGTGTATGCACAACAAAAAGGTATTGATGATGATGAGACATTCGCTCTTTCGTCTAGGATGACTTTTATTAGGTCAATACTTGCTTTAGCAGCATATTTCGGCTTGCATGTATATCAACTTGACATAAAGATTGCTTTTCTAAATGGTGATTTACATGAGGATCTGTATATTCAGTAGCCAGAAGGTTTTGAAGAGACAGTTAAAGAACATTTGGTATGTAAGCTTATAAAAGCTTTGTATGGATTAAAACAGGCACCTAGAGCATGGTATGAAAAGATACATACATATCTTTTATCCATTGGTTTCCATAACTCAGATGCAACTCCATGAACCAAGTATGATGATTATAGCAATCATTTATGTGGATGATATTATAATCACAGGTCCCAGAGATGAAGATTTGCAGATGTTCAAAGAACAATTGAAGCAAACATTTAATGTGAATGATTTGGGAATCTTGCATTATTATCTTGGGATTCAGTTTCTGTTTAAGGATGAGTGTATCTATATGACACAACATAAGTACATTGAGAAACTTTTAGAGAGGTTTCAGATGAGTGATTCTAAACCTATGCAAACATCTATGGATCAGAACGCGTCTTTACAGATGGTAGCATATGCAGAGTCATTTGATGCTACTTTATATAGTCAAGCAGTTGGGTGCTTGACATATCTTTGTAATACACGTCGTGATATACAGTTTGCAGTTTCTCAAGTATCAAGGTTCATGCAGAATCTGACAGTGTTACATTGGAAAGCAGTAAAGCGGATCTTCCGATATTTGAAGGGAACTTCAAATTATGCTATGGTATTTTCAAAATCTACACATTTGTTACTAAAAGGCTTTCAGATTCTCCTTGGGAAGGTGATAGAGACACAAGAAGAAGTACTAGTGGATTTTGTTTTTATCTTGGAGATTGTGTTATCTCATGGCATTCGAAGAGACAACCCACTATTGCAATTTCATCATGTGAAGCTGAATATCGTGCAGCATTGAGCTGGTCTATGTTCCTTCCATAGTTGCAACGCAACGCGTTGCGTAACGTCTGCAACGTTCGCAACGCAACGGCGTTGCGTTGCGACGTACGCAACGCGTTGCGTTGCAGACAAAAAAACAGAGAAAGCATTTCACCTAAGGGAATTTGAATGGGGACATGTACAGTAGCCTAAAGTGTAGAAAAAATAGCCTTGGGAAATGTTTGAGGAACTTCGGTACGATCCAGAACATGGTTTGATGCTGCTTTGATGGAATATGGGTTCCAAAGAGCAAGGACCTCTTCTTTCTTTTCAGGTGCTTGTTTTCTAGAAGTCTCTCCTAAGTCTAATATTGGAAGACTAACTATGGAGTTTCCTTAAGTAGTCAGTACTGCATGGCCTTGAGCCTTACTTCTTCTTGCTCATCTATGGTAGATTGCAATGGATCCTTAGTCTCTGCTAAAATTTTGTGAGATCGAGTTTGTACAATGGAGATCTCGAGCTCTAGGAAGGTTTATTTGACCATATTCGCTATAGAAGTAAGTTGCTCATGACAATATTATTCAAATTGACGAGCACGTTCATATTTTTCTTGAATGTTCCCTTCTTTGAGACAAAAGTTACACTGAAATATTGCATATTTTGTAGTTCTTCTTTGTGCCTAAAGTCTTGATTTCTTTGATTTATGAAGAATTGATTAGGTAAATTGTACAATGAATTATGTATTATATTTTCTCTCGTGAATGTTACCCTTTTTTTTTGGAATGTGTCTTTTATTTTAACTTTTTTGGCAACCGTGCACAAATCTAAGAATGTTTGCTTTTAACTGT